>CM077346.1:90742764-91342764 GCA_039655645.1 Ammopiptanthus mongolicus
CATAGAATTGCACAATACTTTGCGGCACAATCACATAGAAACAAGAAGTAAAACCGTCACTGAAAAAAATTAAAGGAACAGAGATAACTATTAAAAGGAGATGGCTTCCTCACCAATATGAACATACTTTAGGAAACTTTAATCAAGACCAGAAAATGTATTCATGTAGCACGTAGATGCCAAAACTACCTGTAATGATTTTTAAGATTTGGCTTTAAGCCTCACTGACATGCACAATGTGGCTTTGTGTACTAACCAATTATCAAACTTAATGCTAAACATGCCAAATGCACACAAAGGAACCATAAAGATAACCAAATATTTACAATGAAAACATCGTAGAGAAAAATCAGCAGCCTGAGCAAGATTTACATGCCTTTAAGAGACTTGAAGTGACCAGGGTGTGACATATCCATCCAGTCACATTGGTAGGGAACTGTAGTAACATGTAGTTCAAGTAATCATCTGAAACTGATCCTGCATAATGACTAAGAAAGGTAAGTAAACAAATAGTTTCCCTCCAACTTCAATTAATCACCAAAGTTAAACTCCAGAACTTTCTCTGCGAAATATCCACTAAAGTTTCGAATGTTTGCTTTTAGTCTTCTACTCTTATACTTTGTGTAAAACACCATTAGGTAACACTCAAATCATTAGACATTTATCAATTGTTGGATACTATTTCAGTGGCATCAAGTTTCAAATTATGTCCGACTGAAGAAGAATGAACGAATGAGATTAATAATAATAGTAAGGAATAGATTGTTATTACAATGTTTATCCTACTTTTTAAAGCTTTAACTTATAACATATCTAAAATCTGGATTTCAAATCCATCACTTCAAGCTGAGTTTCAGGTTTTTCAGTAATGTATCATGAGAAAAAGAAAAACAATAACAACAGAAAAGCTGTTTAACATAATATAGATATTATAGATAAATAAGAAAGGAAATGTATCTTAATCACCAGGAAAGCCTGCTGGTAGAATAAAATCTTTGATTATCTCTGGAAGCCAGGATAGTCTTTTATCAGGGAAATGCAAATCCTGGAGCCTGTTTGATGTAGACCTATCCTCCTCAACAAAAAAGGTTTGCAACTGCGAATCATCATCTAATACATATCTGCTCATAAGGGGGAAAATACTAGTCATAGTTGAACCCTGGTACGGAGAAGACAGCCACTGTGAAATTTATGTAATTGAGCAAATGTCAATAATGACAACCTCAAGAGGTTACTAGGGGCCCATTTGCTTTGTTTTCAGTTTCCTGTTTTTATTAATAATTGCAAAAATGACACCTTGATTTTATTGTGTTTCTTGTTTTCACTGTTTCCTGTACAAATCTTTGAAAACAAGAAACGAAATGAAAACAATGTACCATTTTTGCAATTATTAATGAAAATAGGATATGAAAACAGGAAACTGAAAACAAAGCAAATTATCCCTATAATATCCAAGCAACAAGCAAACATGGTCATGACTAGTTCATTTCCATTTGATAGTCGACGCCTAGGCAGCACAGCTACAGGTGTGGGATATAGATACAAGTATACAACACGACACAACTTTGATACGTGGATACGACAAATTTTAAAAATTATAGACACAACTAAGATATGACATATAAAATAATATAATATTAACATAAAAACACAAATCCTAAATTGGAATAAAGACATTGATATTTCAGAAGTGACCTTTAGCCATTATAGACAAAAATAAAATACTGATTTATCTAATAGTTGTGGTATCTCACTTGTATTGGTACACACATTCAAAAAAATAATCAAAAGAAGTAAGCTACAAGTATCTGAAAGTATTTGAGAAGAATCCAATAAAAAACGTATTTGATACCAATACGGCAACCATTTTGAAGTATCGGCGCTTCTTAGATGCAGAGATTGTGTCCAATAAAGCAATTTTTATTTCATTTTTTTCCTAATAAAGTAATAATCAATGTGTATCAGCACTCCATGATCCCAACTTCACAACAATCACAAGCAATGCTTCCAATGCAATAACCTTCACCAATATGCACTCATAGAAGTTAAAAATGGAAAGAAGTTATAGAACGTAAAATATGGTATATAGTTAAGTAGCTTATCAAAAAAAAATGGTATATAGTTAAGTAAAAACCTCTTAGCAGTACCATTACTATATCTCTCCACCAATATCACCCTAGATAATTCTTGACCTCTGAAACAACACAACAAAATGAAAAGGTATATTACTTAGCACAGATCAAAACACATGAAGAAGCTTTTTCTGGATGCAATCAAAGAAAAAGCTTAGTTTGATCGATTCAGGAAAACCCTTTAAACACTTTCTCCAAATTCAGATTTTTTTTCTTGCCTACAACAGATAAATTATCTAAATTTTCATGATTAAAATGGACCAATGTAACCAAAAGCTTCATCAATCATCAACCTGTAAAAAATTTCTAGAAGCAAAATAAAACATTCAGTATTTTCCTCGGATAATTCCACTCTTTTCTTAACTTAATCATATAAATTATCTAAATTTTATTATGCTTCAGGCTTCATGAACTAGTAAACTTTTTGGTGGAAAAAATGAAACAAAAAAATCAATATTTTTCCCTAGATAATTACACCTACAACACATAAATTATCTAAATTTTCATGATTGAAATGGGCCAATGTAACCAAAAGCTTCAACAACCTGTAAAATTTTTGTAGAAGCAAAATAAAACATTCAGTACTTTCCCCAGATACTTCCACCTCTTTCCTAACTTAATCATATCAATTATCTAAAGGGAGGAATTAAAAGGGTAAGTTCTCGTGGGAAAATGTTGTAGTCTATGTATAAAAAAGTTAAGTTTTTAGTGTTCCAATAAAATTTTACTTCCTTAACCAGTGCCCTTATCCAAATTTCATTATGCTTCAAGCATCATGAACTGGTAAACTTTTTGGTGAAAAAAATCAATAGTTTTCCACAGACAATGACACCCTTTTCTTGTCTACAACAGATAAATTATCCAAATTTTCTCATGCTCATGAACTAGTAAACATTTTAGTGAATAAAAAATGAAAACAAAATTTGAATTTTCCCCCATATAACTCCACCCTTTTAAGTTATATTGGCAACAAAACAAGCAAAGAGGGAAGCATCAAACCCATTAAGATCATCATCTTCATCTTTGAAACTGGAATTCTTAGACGAGCACAGGATTTGAAAGCAGCAAGGCCTGATTCTCTTCATCTTAATTGAAGAACTGAAGGAACTTGAAGTTGAAGGGAATGAAAGTTGCAAGGTTTGAGACATTGGAAAAGTAAGTAAAAGTAGAAGCTAATTTTCTGTTATGGTTTAATAAAATTGGAAAAAGAAGCAAACTTTGAAGAGGGTCTTTGCTTCTTCTTCAATGGGTAGCTCAAGCTGCTGACACTATCCAAAGCTGATACTGAAAGTGAAGAACGAGCCACGACACCTATCGGGTCGGGTCTCATTTGGTTACGGATTAATGCATCACCTGACCCGGATATTATGATGGGCTGGCCCATATCAGTTTCTTTGGGATAAACCGATCGGATTCAGATAATCTGATTTTGTTTAAAAAAGGATATAATTTTATTTGGACTTATAAGAATACAATTAAGGTGTTTTTTTAGCTAGATAATGCATTTTTTTATTTCTTATATTACTGAAATTTAAATTTTATGTTTGGTTTTGGTAATTCTTGAAGTATTAAATTGATATGAACTTTGTGTGTAAAGATTTTTTATACTATCAATTAATCATAAATTATCAAATCATTAAAATGTTAAACTCTTATCATAATTATCTTAAAAGTCACACAAAAAATGATTTGTGATTAGTTGTTAGAGTCAATATATCAAAATTAAACTTTGATTTAAAAGCAAATTTACTTCTTAATATAAATTTTTATTTACACATTTTTACTAAAACTTGAGAAATTGGTTTCCTTGATATAGTGTTTGGCTGGATGGAAATGAAGGGAATAGGAGGGGAGGGAGATAATTTTTTAAATCTTTCATATTTGATTCAACTTTTTGAAGGGGAGGGGAGTAAAATTGATCCTCACTCAATTTTGGCTCCCCTCGAATATTGGGGGATTTGGAGAGCAAGGGAGAGATTTTAAAACATTTTACATGCATTGACTAAAATATTTTTACATGTGTATTTTGAATTAAATAATTATAAGGGTGTAAAAGTAAATTAGTTTTAAAATCTATCTTCTCCCTTCACGAACCAAACATGAAAAGTGTTAATTTCCCTCCCCTTCATTAAAATCTCTTCATTCCCCCCTCTCAACCAAACACAATAGCTAATTAAAATCTTTCTTATCTCTTCTCCTCCATTAAAATCCCTCCCCTCCCATCTCATCCTTTGAACCAAACATAGCCTAAAAACTATAGCTATCCATTAAAATTAACTTCTCAAGGTGATGTTTCATTATTTTTTTAAACCATAGGTAAGAATTCAGTTTTCCTCCAACGATTACCTAACAATACAAAAAAATAGTATTATTTAATATATATTTTAATTTATTACAAAACTATAGACACCAATTATTGAAAGGATCTTGCTAACTAGTAGCCTTGATTAAGGAATCAAGAAAAGATAAGATTTTATTAAAAACTAAAAACTTCAATTCTTAATACATTAGCTACATTACTTCCCCATGAAGTCTTATCTTTTTAATTTCTTAATTAATATCCTTAGAACATTGGTTAACATTTTCCGTATGTAAGTAAATTTTGAGTAGTATTGTTGGTCAAACTCACAATAAAAGTGGGAGATTATTACATTACAAGTTGGCAATACCTTGGAAGCCAACACAAATAGATGGGCAACATTTATTTTTATCGTTTACTAATTTAGAGAAAAACTTGTCGTGACAATTGTTTAGGTACTGTCTTTAACATGATTCTTTGCGTATAAAAAGGGTAACTTGATGTACTGAGAAATCAATCAATCCAAGAGAGAGGAAAAGGCTTAAAGAAAAAAGCTTCAGGGAGGGAAAATTTCTCCTAATTTTCTGGTTGAAATTGGGTTGCTGGTTGTGAGTGTTTTGTAAACACTTTGTATATTTTTCTCTTTCAGTAAAAGATCTGCAGCAGCTCGGAGACGTAGGCTTAATTGGCCAAACTTCGTTATCAATTTTGTGTGTGTTATTATTCCACATTTATTTCGCTTTTCACAAATCTGATAATAAGAAAATTTGTATAATTTTCCCAACAAATGGTATTAGACTGTGGTTATTTCTGTCAATTTTCGATGAAGGTATTGTTCACGTGAATTGTAAATTTCGTGAATAGTGAAATTTGGTCAGTGATACCAATTTATCCACAGAGGTGTTTTAAAACACGGTGGTTCGTAGGAAATGTCATAAACGATCCAGAGGAAGTCATATTCAAGTGGGAGCGATGGCAGCGGATGAAGGAAAGGTGAAAATTGCGAAGTTCGATGGTGCAGACTTTGGCTTTTGGAAGATACAGATCAAAGTTTATCTGTATCATAAAAAACTGTATCAACATCTCCAAGAAAAGAAGGCAGAGGGCATAAAGGATGAAGACTCAACTCTTCTCGATAGACAAGTTCTCGGAGTTATCCGATTGACATTATTCCGCAATGTTGCTTTTAACATTGCAAAAGAAAAGACCACATCAAGTCTTATGGCGGCTTTTTCCAGTGTGTATGAAAAGTCGTCGGCCTCAAACAAAGTTCATTTGATGAGGTGGTTCTTTAATTTGTTGATGATGGAATGCACACCGGCAGCACAACATCTCAATAAACTCAATACAATTACAACCCAATTGAGTTTAGTTGAAACTGAATTTGATGAAAAAGTACGAGCGCCCATTGAAACTTTTGTCTTCCCTACCAGAAAGTTGGAGTGCTACCGTCACGGTTGTGAGTAGCTCTTTGGGAAGCAACAAGTTGAAATTCAACGATGTTCGTCATTTGGTTCTCAATGAAGAGATCCGATGGAGAGATTCAGGTGAATCTGCAACCTTTTCAGTCTTGCATATAGATACAAGAGGAAGGAGTTCAACCAGAGGAAGTGGACGCGATAAATCGAATGGCAAGAGGTCTCAATCCCAAAAGTGTCGTAGCTCCCATAGCTCGAATGCTGTCGAGTGTTGGAATTATGGAAAGACTGGGCACTACAAAAATCAATGCAAGAGTGCATCGAAGAATAAAGAGGTGAAGGCAGATGCAAATGTTACCTCCATTTCAGGAGAAGATGATGCGTTAATATGCTCTTTAGAGAACAAGGAAGAGTCTTGGGTGCTAGATTCCGGAGCATCCTTTCATGTCACTTCACAAAAAGAATTCTTCGAGAATTATGTTCACGGAAATCTTGGAAAATTTTACCTTGGTAATGAAAAATCTTGTAATATTGTTAGCAAAGGTGTAGTGAAGATTAAGCCGAACAAATATGTTCTGGAACTAAAGAATGTCAGACATTCCCGACCTGAGAAAGAACTTAATCTCAGCAGGCCAGTTGGTCAGTGATAGCTACACAGCAGTCTTCCATGACGATAAGTAGAGGATTTCAACAAGTGCAATCACAATTGCTCGCGATAATAAGAGTGATACTCTTTACAAAGCATACAGGGCACGCCTTTTGATTGCAATTGCAACAAACAATAAAAATCTCAATCTATGGCACGAGAGACTTGGCCATATGAGTGAGAAAGGGATGAAGATGATGCACTTGAAAGGGAAATTACCAAGTCTTCCGTCATTGGAAATTGAAATGTGTAAAGATTGCATACTTGGAAAGCACAAAAGAGTCAGCTTTGAGACAAGTAGAAGAACCTCAAAGAAGGAAAGGCTTGAACTTGTTCATTCTGATATTTGGGGACCAACAACCATCTCATCCATGGGTGAGAAACAATGCTTCTTGACATTTATCGATGACCACTCTAAGAAGGTGTGGGTCTACTTTCTTAACCATAAGTCTTAAGTATTCGAGGCTTTTAAGATATAGAAACACAGTTGAAAATGAGACAGAGTTGAAGATCAAAAAGCTCAAAAACGACAATGGTGATGAATATCAAGACACCAAATTTAAGAAGCTTTGCTGTGAGCATGAGATCATAACGGAGAGAATTGTGTCAGGTACGTCTCAACACAATGGTGTAGCAGAGCATATGATCCGAACGTTCACTGAAAGAGTTAGAAGCTGTCAACACAACAACTTACTTCATCAACTAAGGTCCATCTATACCATTGGAGCACAGAATACCAGAAGAGGTATGGAGCGAAAAATAGGCAAAACTCACACAGATTAGAGTTTTCGGTTGTGTAGCGTATGTGCATATCAATGATCAAGGTAGGAATAAGCTTGATCCCAAATCGAAGAAGTCCACTTTCATTGGTTATGGTGAAGATGAGTTTGGCTACCACCTTTGAGATGATGAAAACAAAAAGATGATCCGTAGTAGAGATGTGATCTTCAACGAAAGAGTGATGTACAAGGAAAAACATAACACAAACACCAGCAAAAGGAAAGAGTTGACTACACTGAAATTTTTATTCTAATTGTGAAGCTTAATACTATCATCTCTGTGTTAAGTATTGTTGCCGGTGAAGAGCTCTATCTTGAGTAATTGGACATGAAGACCACATTTCTTCACAGAGAGGAGATATACATGCGTCAACTTGAAGGTTCCTCAGAGAAAAGGAAGGAGAATACGGTGTGCAGAATGAAGAAAAGCTTGTATGGCCTAAAACAAGCCACAAGACAGTGGTACAAGAAGTTTGTTGGCTTCATGCACAAGGAAGGTTTTTAGAAGTGCAATGCCGACCGCTGTTGCTACTTCAAGATAAATAAGTCCAATTATATCATTTTGCTACTTTACATCGATGATATGTTAGTAGCTGGTTCAGATATGGATGAGATTAGAAGCTTGAAGCGGCAATTGTCAAAAGAATTTGACATGAAGGACTTAGGTCCATAAAAGAAGATCCTTGGAATGCAAATCATAAGAGATATGCAAAGATGATTTTGCAATTATCTCAGGTAGAGTACATCAACAATGTTCTTCAAAGATTCAACATGGGTGATGCCAAGCTAATCAGCACAGCTTTGGCTAGTCATTTTCGCCTATCCAAGGATCAGTCCCCTTAAACAACAGAAGAAAGAGAATTCATGGCTAAGATTTTGTATGCTTCAGCCATTGGAAGTTTGATGTACGCAATGGATTGTATAAGGCCAGACATTGGTCATGCAGTGGGAGTTGTTAGCAGGTTTATATGAAATCCAGGTAAAGCTCATTGGGAAGTAGTCAAGTGGATTTTGAGATATCTACGAGGCACTACACTACAGAGAAATGTTTGTACTTTGGTAAAGGAGAATTAAAAGTACAATACATAGTTCAGACTTTGGAGGTGAAGTCGATCAGCGAAGAAGTACCACTAGTTATGTATTCATTGTTGGAACTGCAGCTGTTAGTTGGATGTCGATGATACGAAAGATCGTTGCTTTATCCACTACAGAGGCGGGGCATGTAGCAGTAACAGAAGCTAGTAAAGAATTGACATGGCTTCAATGATTGTTAACAGAACTAGGATTCATCTAGGTGAAGAGTGTTTCGCATAGTGATAGTCAGAGTGCGATACATCTAGCAACAAAATTAGCATTTCATTCTAGAACAAAACACATTTAGGTCTCTACTTGAGCATGAGGTGCTCATATTAAAAAAGACCCAAGGAAGTAAGAATCCAACAGATATGTTAACAAAGGTGGTGTCCATTGACAAATTGTAACACCCCGATTTTCACGGACCGATAAATTATATAAATAAGTTATTATACTTTATTCGGGTGAACAACGGAGCTGAGTACGGGATTACTAGAACCCGCTAATGGATAAGCATCAAGTCCCTCTCAAGGACAACTCACCAAGGACAACTCATCATGGTCATGATGAGTTTAGGTGTGTCACCTGGGTGAGTCACCAAGTAATGATGGCTTACTACCTATTTATTTAATCCTAAAACATGCGAAAAATTTAAAACTTAAAATACATATAAAGAATACATATAACACACTGTATCTGCATGTTTGAGGTATCAGAGAGAGTAAGGTTAAGTTTTGGGAGCGTCATACAAACTGAAGTTGTGTTCAACTTTAGTTGGCCCGCTAGAGTAACAAAGCGGAGAAGGTTGCTGCACTCATCAAGGTGTGAAGACAGATTGAAATCAGTCTTCAGTGGGAGATTGTTGGTCAAACTCACAATAAAAGTGGGAAATTGTTACATTACAAGTTGGCAATACGTTGGAAGTCAACACGAATAGATGAACATCATTATTTTTATCGTTTAGGTACTACTTTTAACATGATTCTTTGCATATAAAAGGGAAATTTGATGTACGAAGAAATCAATCAATCCAAGAGAGAGGAAAAAGGCTTAGAAAAAAAAGCTTCAAGGAGAACAAAATTCTCCCAATTTTCTGGATGTAATTGAGTTGTGGGTTGTAAGTGTTTTATAAACACTTTGTATATTTTTCTCTTTCAACAAAAGATCTACAGCAGTCCAGAGAAGTGAGATTAACTGGCCGAACTGCGTTATTAATTTTGTATGTGTTATTATGTCACATTTATTTTGCTTTTCACGAATCTGATTATAAGAAAACTTGCCTAATTTTTCCAACAAGTATAACTTTTGTTGCTTGTACCCAAATATTTGAAAAGTTTTTTATTTTGAATATTAATATATGGACATCATACATTATTTTTTTATTGATATACTAATTTTATAAATAATAATTAATAAATAAAAAAGTAAATACATATAATATTAAATAGGCTAAAATATACTTTTGGTCATTTATTTTTTGGGTAGAATTCATTTTGGTCCTTTATCTTTTAAAAGATTCATTTTTTTCCTTTATCTTTTTAACGTTACACAAAGTGATCTTTTTCATCAGATCTGTTACTTATGCCGTTAATAATAGCCTATGTGGCAGTTAAGTAACGATATGGACAAGTGACATGACACGCCCTCCATTATGACCTACCGGAGATCCATCAGAATTTGGGCATTTCGCCAGAATCTGGACATTCAACCTCTCTATTCCTCTCTGTCTCTTCCATTCTCTGCAAACATATTAAACGGATGGCGTTCAACCTCATTAGCTATATCCTGAAACACCAAGAGAATAAACCGGAGAAGAAGCCGACTAAGAAAGTTGATTGTCTATATTCTTTGCGTTCAACATTAGAAGTGCAAGAATAAATCAACATTCAACATTTGCAACTTCTAAATTCTCTACATTCAACAAAATATATAAATCATCGTTCAACATCATTATTCTCTGCGAACTTGTTCTCTTCCATTCTTGTAATCTTTATCAACAATGAAACAAAGTGCAAGAATTGAAAATTTGGTAGAACCTAAAAGTAACAGACCCGAATTGAACACTTGCAACTACATAATTGCTTTTCTTCACCTTCAATTGAAGAAACTTTCTGAAATCAAACATAGGAAGAAACCCTATTGAACATCTGAATTTTTTAGGGTTTCATTTGGGTAAGAAAGAAGAAGTTAGAGTGTCATGTGTCTTCACCTGATTAGTAAAAGTGGAGGGCCTGTCGCGCCAAAAGTTTCTGTCAACAGATTTAACAAACCTAACCTAAAGGCTCACTTAAGGTAAAGTTAGAAAGATAAAAAATTAAAATGAATTTTTAAAAAAATAAAAGATCAAAATAAATTTTAACTAAAAAAATAAAGGATAAAAAATATATTTTAATTTATTCAATATCCATCTTTAAAAGTTAATGTTTTAAAGTAACCCATAAGTAGGGATGGCAATTTGGACCCTACCCGCTGGGTACCCGCAAAAAATACCCATGATGGGTAGGGTAAATACCTGTTTTGTGGGTACGAGTGCGGGTCTGGGTAATTACCCGTAAACAAGAGAGGGTATGGGTGCGGGTATGGGTACTCTAATACCCAACCCGCCCCGCACCCGCATATATAAATATATATATTTATATATATTTTTATTTATATTAATACATATAATTATAATTATATATCAAATTTTAAAAATAAAATTAAAGTAATTTACGGTTTCTTAACTATTTTTTCCTTTTGGACTTAATCACCTATTGGCCTAAGCACTAACAGCAGTTGCTGATGTTATTTGTGTTATTTTTTTCCTTTTTCTTAGTTAAAGTGCGAGTAATGGATGTGGGTATAGGTACTTAGGTACCCAAAGGATACGGGTAAGGGTACTTAAATTGTTACCCACGCGGGTACGGATCCGGATCAGGTCAAACACAGATATGAAAACGAATATTATAGTACTTTACCCAGACCCTATCCATTACCATCCCTACCCATAAGTCCAAGAAATCCTGTCAGCAAGAGAGGACGGTTGACATTTCAAATTTAGCCGTCTCTTCTTATAATAAGTTATCCCCACCTGATCTGACACCCTATGCTAGCTGATGCCATTTGCCAGAGGAAGTCATAAATCATGACCCCATAATAATAATGAATAGTTATACAGCTATGCCAGCTAGCTACCTTCGGCTTCTTTGCAAAGACATCCCATCCTGTCATAATTCATAATTGAAAGTGAAAGAATAAATCTTAATTACTAATTACTAATTACTAATAGCTAGGGAAGGAAATTCATCGTCTCAAGTCACTTTTTAATTTATACATGTTTTTTTTTTTACATTTATTTTATAATTATTGATTAATAATGGTTTTAAAAACAACAATAATAAATAATGAATAGTTATAAAGTAGATTTAGAAAAATTATAAAAAAAAAAGTGATGTAAGAATATGTCAAATCTTGCTTTCAGTATCCAAAACACTTGGATCAGATGATACGAATCTCTTTCAATTTAATCAGTGATCTTAAAATTTGAATCCAAATTTTGAAAATACAGTAATGTTAAAATTTTCGATAGAGAGCTTTGCTGCAGATCCTATCCAATTTGAAGGATTAATTTCCTCCGTTACGTTCGGAAAATTTTAAAAAGAAAAAACCATGCAAGCAGTCCACATTAAAAGATTAAAATATATAAATTCATTTGACTTTTTCCTTTTTTTTGTCGTTTCTTCAGTTTCATTGATCACCATAAATTTGCTTTATTATGTTCTTTCAAGCTAGTCTCCACCAGTTGCAGGAAAATGGAAGGTCCAGATGGTGCAAATGGGAACGGCTCACAGAACTTGAAGCCAAGTGAGACTAGGGGAAACACCATTACTTGCAAAGGTACATATAGTATAACCCTAAAAAAAATATATGCATGCCACTTTATCATCCTGATTGAGTTAGATCTTAATATATTGACCATCATCATCATCTTCATCTTCATGAAAGAATGATTATGAATATAATGGATGTAGCCGCCGTGGCATATGGTCCAGGAGAGCCCTTCGTGGTGGAACAAGTTCTTGTTCACCCTCCTCAGAAAATGGAGGTTCGAATCAAGATCCTCTACACTTCTATCTGTCACACAGATCTCAGTGCTTGGCAAGGCGAGGTATACATCTATAATTCTATATCTATATATAATATGTCATATAGTTAAATTAAGAGTACATCTAGAAACATATATTACATCATTTTATATTTTATTATTTGATTAAAATTAGTCGCATCTCTTTGCTTTTATTCTATAATTCTATCACATATATCAGATGTGGTGATGTCCCTCTTAGAGATATGCATTTTCCATAATTAAAACCATATATTATATTTATATACAAGTTGTCTCATAGTGTTTTTCTTTTTTGGTGTTCTTACTTTCTTTTTCCTTTAATATGGTGCACCAAAGAATGAGGCTCAGCGTGCTTATCCTCGGATTTTTGGCCATGAAGCTTTGGGGTAGGACATAAAAACATTGATATATATACACACACACTTTATTATTATATGTTTGTGACAAATCAATTATATAATACTCTCTCTGTTCCATTTCTTTAGTTTTTTTAGCATTCTACACATAAATTAAGAAATCATTAATTTATGTGTAAATGTATCAAAATATCCAGTGAAGAATTAAATGAAATATTCAACCAAAAAACATAACCTAGAAAGACGTAAAACCAATTGAGGATATATATGAAAAAAATGGAAAAATTATATCTTGGGTTTATAAAATCTTAATTGTTTTGAAACAAAAACAAATTACTAATGAGACTAAAGATATGGAAGAGAGGGAATATGAATATTGAGCTAAAAGCTAATTAATGGCTTTGAAATTGATAAGGATTGTGGAAAGTGTGGGAGAAGGTCTGAGTGATATGGAAGAAGGGGACATGGTGGTGCCAATATTCAACGGAGAGTGTGGTGAGTGTTGCTGCTGCAAGAACGAGCAAACCAACATGTGTGAGAGGTATGGGGTTAACCCCATGAAGAAGGTGATGGAAAGTGATGGAAATAGCAGGTTCTCCGCCATTGATGGCAAACCAATCTTCCATTTCTTGAACACATCCACTTTTGTAGAGTACACGGTGGTGGACTCAGCATGTGTTGTCAAGCTCCACCATGACTTCACTCCAAGTCTCAAAAAGCTCACATTGATTAGCTGCGGTGTATCCACAGGTAACTAACTCTCTCTTCATCAAAGTCAAACATAAACGGATAATAAACATTAAAAGTTATTATAGTATCATTTTCATTAGTCCCTTCATAATATACGTTTGACTTTAATTTTGATACATTTCAATTATAAAGTTTTTTTAACAATGTTCTAATTTATGATTGATTGATAATATAAAAAAAATATTTATATTGATAGTGCATGTCAATTAAATTCTTTCTTTAGTTTAGGAAACAATATTTTTTATTTCATGATTTTATATGCCGTTTTAAAAAATTAAGAATATCACTACAATAAATTTGTCATATACCTACGGACATATTTAGTGACAGTCGTTAAAACTGTAGGTATAGATATTAGTGTCAGTCAAACCGTAGGTAAATGTAAATGGACCGTAGGTAAAGCATATTGACAGTCAAATACAATTGTAGGTAAATGTATGTGGATCGTAGGCAAAACCTATAGTGACAATCATTTCCCTTTGTTATTCGTCGCTCATAATGGAAAAATTGGATCGACCGTAGGTAAAAGTAAGTTTTACATATACTTACGGATTTTAAACATATACTGACAGATTTTGCCAGTTACTGATAATTTTATGGGTTTAATTGTTATATACTGACAGTGTAAAGCGCTTTTACATAGACATCCAATAAAAAAATTATCACATCAGTAAAAAAATTTGACTCTTCACTAACTACGTTAAAAGTCACTTATACAATGATTTATGATTGGTTGACAGTATAAAAAACTTTATACTATTAGTGCACAGTAATTAAATTCTAATTTTATTTTTAACAATGAATTGAAGTCAACCGTAAAAATGTCTAGGACTTACATTTAGAGTGTGTTTGAGAAAGCTGAAAAAATAGATTATGCTGATAATCGATTATATGTATAATCGATTGTTGTGATAATCGATTATAATCAAAATCTGTTTTTGTTTGAGTATGTTTGCTGAAAAACGATTTTAAGATAATCTATTTCGTTTGGATGGTATAAAAAAAATCACTTTTACATAGTAGATTACGAAAAAAGGGTATGAAATTTTTTGTATAATTTAATAATATTTGTTTGGAAGTTAGTTTTGTAGGGGTAAATAGGGAAAATAGTTTCGAGAAGAAAAAATAATCAAATCATAACAATCTTAAGCGAAAACAAATTAGATGACATAAAATAATTTTTTTTCCCAAAAGTTTTTTTTTATAAATTTAAGCTAATTACCAAACATGATAGATTATGTATGAAACAACTTTTTAGTCAAAAAAATAGTTGAAATAGGGAAAATCAATCTTTCCCAAACACATTCTTAGAGCATGTTTGGAAAAGATAGATTTTTCCCATTTCAGCTGTTTTTTGGTTAAAAAGCTATTTTATAGATAATTTATCATGTTTGGGAATTAGCTTAAATTTATAAAAATGCTTTTTTTGGGGGAAAAAGTTGTTTTATGTCATCGATTTATTTTAGATTAAGATTGTTGTGATTTGATTATTTTCCATTCTCAAAACTCTCTTCCCTATTTATCCCTATAAAACTAACTTCCAAACAAGTATTATTAAATTATACAAATAACTTCATACCCTTTTCGTAATTTACTCTGCAAAAGTGATTTTTTTTTGCACCAACAAAATAGATTATCTTAAAATCGATTTTCAGCAAACATATCCAAACAAAAACAGATTCTGATTATAATCGATTATCAGCATAATCTATTTTTTCCAGTTTTTCCAAACACACTCTAAGATTTCCTCCTTGTATAAGCATCCCACTAAAAATAAGTAATTGATTTGTAGATATGATAGTAATAATTATTAATATCAATAGATTTAAAAATATATTAAAAACTAAAGAGGAATTAAAAATTAGTAATTAACCGAACTTGACACACCAAAGAGGAGTGAGATTGGGAAGAATAACTCATATTCAAAACTGAGTATTATATATATATATATATATGGTTTATTAAGAACGTAAGGGTATAGACTTTTCAAAAATTTAAATGAGCCCAGCAATATGTGAATTTTTCGATTTCGAAATATTGAATGCACAATCAAGCTTTATTTATTTAGCTAAATAAAGAAGCTCAAACTTGAAATTAAGCTTGATTATTTAAATGAACCGAGCTCAAGTTTTGTAGAGTTGATATTATGAGTTTACTAATAGCTTGTATAGATGTATTACACAGTGAGTTATAATTTTATTTATTACATATTTACATTGATTACAATTGATTTATGATTTATGATTTATGAATATAAAATTATTTTATTTCTGTTTTATTTTATCTTCTAGTAAAAATATTTTTATTAAATATTAAATTAATAAACTTAAAAATAATTTAAAGAGAAGTTTACTAATAAAAAAATAATCAAACTTTAAATAAAATAAATTAACGAGTTAAGCTCATACTTTATATTTTTAAACAACTAAAACTCAAATTTTAAATTTGTTTCGTTTATCAAATGAGCCAAGTTTGAGTACTTTTTTTATTTCTTAAGCTATCTTGCCTAGAAGCGTCATCCTCATTGATTAGGTGAAATTCTCGATTGGATTGGATCAGAAATCCATTTTTTGATTCGGTATGGATAAAGATCCAGTCATGAGTGATAGTTCCAAGGACAGGTGACTATCGCTAAAAATCAGGGAAAAAAGGTTGATGGATGAAAGATAAGTGGGACTTTCAAGCAAGGCCGACATGGGCTACGTGGGCCCCTAAGACCGTCCAATATCTTATATCGATCTTGGTTCCGCGTATCGCGCTTTATCGGGGGAGAGTAAGCAGGCCCAAAAGAAAGATGAGAACCTGCCTACAAGATGTAGGTGCCATTTGTGGCAAAAGCGAAGAACGAGTGCCTTAAAGCTGAGAAGGAAAATCGCACCCTTGTCTAACGGATTGGGCTAAGAGCAGGGGAAGAGTTAGTCTTTCTGCCATCAATTACAGGCAAAGCACTTTGTAAGCATATATCTCTGGTCATCCCTTTCATTTGAATTACAAATCTCACATCCCGATCTCTTTTTCTGCCTTTCCTATCTTTGTTAGTCTTTAACCTTCTCTTAAGTCAGCCTAATAATAAGAAAGAGGGGGTTCCCCCCGAACCCCCCTGTTCGGTCCCCGATTATAAGTTCTCGTTGACAACGGCCTATAGGAACCAAGCTATCTATCGCTTTTAACCCTGTTTGCATAGGCTCATGCACAGATTTACGTTCAATAATCCCAGGGGCTTTCACTTCAACACGTTTTCGCTAGTGATTGCTTAGAGCCCCTCTTCCATCAATACGTACTCCCAGCGCGTCGACCGTACGCCCTAACATAGCCTTTCCCGCAGGAACATCCACAATAGATCCAGTGTGTTTGACAAGATCTTCTTTTATAGCAGTATCACTACCAAAGACAACAATTCTAACATTCTCATTCTCAAGATTCAAAGCTATTCCTTTCACACTGCTGGCAAATTCAACCATTTCCCCAGCTTGAATCTCGTTCAATCCATAAACACGTGCAATCCCATCTCCAACTGAGACCACTCGACCGATGTTAGTAATTCTACTTTCAAATTAGTGTAAAAGTTGGTAATTCTACTTTCTAATAGAGTTGTTAGTTCTACTGCTCTTACAGAGAATTCCATAATTCAAATTCAATTCATTTGACCTCGAGATCAAGGGGAATGCCGCAAAACAAAAAGGGCTATGGGATTCGAACCCAAACCATATTAAACCAAAAGCCCCGATAAGCAAAAGCAAGAAGGAAACTGGCATACCTTTCATTTACCTCTATTTCTTCTCTTATGAAATTTCTAGTTAATATCTTCTTTCATACCTAAAAGAAACCTCTCTTATATACGATACCACCAGACGCACCCCAGCTTCAAGCGAGCTCACCCTATGGACCTTGCTAAACTAGATTCCCTGCTAGCGAGAGCGGCTTAGAAAGATAAAGGAGCACGAACAAGGGTTGTTTGAAAATGAACAAATAAGCTAACGCACTACTGATTTTCTGCCTACTAGCAATGCAACTACTCCTGAGAAATACAAAAACTGAACTAGTTGAAGCTAGGGGCCTGCCTTCCCAAGGAATTTTTGTCGTGTAATTCGCATTCTGTTTTGGCTACTCACGAAAGTCTTTATCCTTAAGAGGAATAAATCCTTGAAGAGGAAGGATACAAATACCAAGCCGGTCTTTCTCTCTGAAAAGGGCATATGGGGCAGAAAGACTTGGGGGACTAATATGCTAATATAGGAATGAAGGAAGGAGAAGGTCTTCATTGTCTATCCAAAGGTCTTCGGAACTTAATTTGAAAGCCATATTTCGACCCGGACGTTTTTGGGATGCCCCTAATAACCAACAAATGGCAAGTGCTTTTCCTTATGTGGATCCTATTTCAATGGGAACTTGATGAGTCGATCCGCCTACACGTCTTGCTTTTACTGCTATATCGGGAGTTATTCCACGTATTGCTTGACGTAAAACAGATAGTGGATTTGTTTCTGTCTTTTGTTGAATCTTTTTCATAGCTCGATAGATAATTTGATAAGCCAATAATTTTTTTCCGTGTTTCAGAATACGGTTAACCAACTTGTTAACTAATCGATTACGATAAATTGGATCGGATTTTGCTGTTTTTTCTTCTGCTTTGTTGGTCTCCGCAGCGAGGCATTGCTGATAACATCGCCTGTTATACAATTGCTTTAGCCTAGGAGCCAACCTAGCTAAGGTTCACTCCTTCCTGCCTTTTCTCTCTTGCTAGAGAATGAAAAGTCCTCATCCTCACCCGCTGCAAGCACTTTTTCTTTGTTCTTTGTGCGAGTGAAGTCCTTCTCTGATTCATAGTGGGACCCGTTGTTCATTAATAGGGCTTCTTCCTTTTCACCGAGCGAGCGAGGTATTGAAGGTGTGAGGGAATGCTAGACGTTTGGTAATTTCTTCTCCTGCCAAAATAAAAGATCCCATTGAAGCAGCTAATCCCATGCATACTGTCTGTACATTTGGTTGTACAAATTACATAGTATCATAAATAGCTATTCCGGGTATTACCCATCCCCCTGAAGAATTTATAAACAGATACAAATCTTGGTCATCGTCCTCTATACTGAGATATATCATAAGGCCGATAAGTTGATTCGACTCTTTGTAGTAGCGGTTCTTATATATCGTATTAACAATCGAAAGATGATCGAAAGAAAAAATCTCTATTTGACAGGACTTCTTCCTATACATATGAATTCCATTAGACCCAGAAATGATACATTAGAAGAATCTTTTGTGCAAGGAGTGATGCATTGCATTCTAATTTGTAGTTGCATTTTATCTTTAACCAATTAAGTTTGGATTGACCTCATTCATCTCCAATGCAAATCTAACTTGTGTTTGAATTTATTTTTGAAAGAACGTTCAATGAAAAAATATATTTTTCAAGACACAAAACGTTAAAGTAAAAAATTGTTATTTTCACTCAAACATATATTTAAGCTCATTCGAACGTAAATTCAAATATACACAATATTATTGTAGATTAATATTAAAAAATCACGTTGGCAGTTGCCAATCCCAACAATAAAAAAAGTCTTCAGCAATTTGACATTAAAAAATCACGTTTACGGTTGTGAATCCTAACTGAAAAAAGGTCTTCATCTTCTTCATAGATCATATTAATTTGATGAATATATTACAAATCTGCAAAGGAAAGAAAATTGACTGAAGTCATTGTTGAAATCCCACAATGACTTGTGCAGGAAAGGAGAAAGAAGATTTGCTAGGGAGAGTTGAAATTTGAAAATTAAAACTTGGACCACATGGGGACAAAAATCAATTTTCTTCTTTGCCTATTTCCATTTTTCTTTATTGCCTCAAAAATAAAATTCAAATGAGAAAAATTAAATTTTGTATAAAAGATAGAAAAAAATTCTTTTCAAATCATATCAAAATAATTGTCTTGAAAAATTAGAATTTTACAAAAGGAAAATACATATTCTTCTCAGTGGTGTGTCAGTGGGCAATTTTTTCAATATATCACTCTTTTAATATTTATTTTCCAAAATACCACCCTTTTCAAATTATGTACCAAACTACCACTGTTTTGAAATTAGTTTAGAAGTCGGTTTTGGAATTAACGACTTCTCAACATCATCTATCTGATTTTATTTTTTAAGCCCTTGAGAAGTCGGTTTTGATAAACACGACTTCTCAAGGGGTTTTTTTTTTTTTTTTTGAATGTTCTATATTTATATTAATTTATATTAATTTATATTAATTTATATTAATTATGATAATTAGCTAAATTAATTATATTAATTTTAAATTATTATTTTAAATATTAATTTTATTAATACAATAAAAAAATAAATAATACACTTATAGAAAATATTTAACATCGATTAAATATAGAAACGGTACAACGATACAAATTTTCTATTGTTGCGTAGAAGGTCCGGCACGGTTCGGACATTTATTCCTGCTATGACCCTCATTCCGACACAGACCACATCTCTTACGGCGACTCCCCCTCCCTCAGATCCATCTCCGTGCGAATGCGGGTAGATTGTGGACGACCCCGTGGATTTCTTCGCATGTCTTGATTGTGGCACACCTCTACTCCAGTATACGTTGGCCAATATGCTTCGTTTGGCACCACGCTGAACTCTTCGCGGTAAACATTGAAGACATATTCCAACTTGTAGACAGCAGGCACATACTTCCAATAGTCGTGATTTTCGCTTGAACATCCCGCGATGACATGTGAGCATGGAATGTGTATGGCCTGAAACTTTCCACAGTCACACCACCTCGCGTTCAAGTCTACCTTGAATCGCCCCGCAGGCCTCCCTTCTCGTGGGTTGATCAACTCCTCGACCGTGAAAATGCTGTGTTCCCGGTTATAAAGTTGGACACGGTGAGAGTTGGACTTTGCCCGTTTCTCCTCAATGGCCTTGGTGACAATTTCAGATCAGACATGACCGGAATGGATCATTGCGCTTAGTTGCCTCCCACTGTCGGCGAAAGTTTGAGATAACCTATAATAGGTTGCCTGGACCACAGCAGTGATTGGAAGATGCCGCGTTCCCTTAAGTACCCTGTTAATGCACTCGGAAAGGTTCGTTGTCATGTGTCCCCAACGTCGCCCTTCATCATACGCTTGAGTCCATTTTTCCTTGGGGATCTCGTCAACCCATGCCGCGGCCTCTTCGTTCCAGTCGAGGAGCAAACCCCGGTAATAACGCATGCTTGGCTGGTTCAGGGCGTATCCTGAATGGTTGGAATGTTAGAAATGTCTAAATTGACATGAATAGAATAGAAACAATAAATAATTGCAATTTGTATGACTGCGGTACTAACCCATATTGACGACCTTCTTTCTCATATCTGCATTCTTGAATCTCCGCATGAAGTTTTGTGCGATGTGTCGAACGCAATACACATGCATTGAAGGAGGATTGTGCCATCCACTGTCAGCTCGCCGGTATGCAGCTTTTATTGACTCGTGCCTGTCCGAGACCAATGTTATGTTGGCTTGGGGTGTGACATGCCTCCTCAAGTTTTGGAGGAAGAAAAACCATGCCTCTGCCGTCTCACCCTCGACAAGAGCGAAGGCTATGGGAATTGGTTGGTTGGCTCCATCTTGAGCTGTTGCAATCAATAGCGTCCCCTTGTACCTTCCATACAGCCATGTTCCATCCACCATAACAATTGGCTTGCAAAATGCAAATCCACTAATGCAAGGCTTGAAAGTCCAGAAAAGACGGTGGAAGATTCTCCTATCGGGAACTAGATAGGCCCCGTCGTAAGCTGGCAGCGTCTGCAGTTCAGTGATTGTGCCCGGAACATAAGTATGTAAGGCCATGAGCCATGTTGGAAGGTAATTGTAAGATAGCTCCCAGTTCCCGTATATTTGTTCGATAGCCTTTTGCTTGGCTATCCATACCTTCCTATACGTTGTGGTATAGTTGTATTTTTCTCGTATGTGGGCAATCAACACCGAGATAGACAACGCCGAATCCTCCTTCACCATTTGCTTGATACTTTCACAAATAATGTTCGAGTCAAGCTTCCGATGATCTTGTGAGAGAGTTGCTGATACACATGTATGTGGTCCGTCCAGCTTACGGATCTCCCAATAGCCTTTTGTTGTGCGATTCTTCACTCTACACCTCCACCGGCATGCAGGGTTGTTGCACTTAATCATCCATCTGTCGTTATCGGAGTGCTCTACCTTGAAATCCAGGGAGTTCTTGATATGGTATCCCTTGATAGCAAACTGGGCCATTTCTTTTGTAGCAAACCTCATGTTTGTTTGTAGGCTATCTGGGACATCAATTTGATCCAAAGACACTCGCGATAGGACGTGGCTGAAATCGTCTGATGGAGCAACCCCATCTAAGTTCACATTACGAAAGTGTGGTGGTGGTTCGTATGGAGGCGCGGTTGAGGAGGGACCCACACCAGCTTCTTCTTCTTCGTCGTCGTCGTCATCATTGACTGACAGTGCAAGAATCTCGGCTTCATCCTCACTGAAGTCACCAACTTCTTAGTGGTGGAACCCAGCCACGACGCTGACGGGAATTGCATGAGTTTGTACATCAACATGGGATGGGTGGTTGTCCTCGGCATCAAGGAATGATGGGTTGCACTCTTCGGCCGGAGGAAAGGAGGGGCGATAGTCATAGGAGGAAGGAAAAGATGGGTTGTAGTCAGAGGAGGAAGGAAAAGATGGGCGGTAGTCATAGGAGGAAGGAAAAGATGGGTTGTAGTCATAGTCAGAGGAGGAAGGAAAAGATGGGCGGTAGTCTTCAGTCACTGGAAAAGATGTGTGGTAGGGTTCTGATTCAGGGAAAGATGTGTGGAATGTTTGCGTTTGTGCATTAAGGTCAAAGATGTAGGACGGTTCGGCTTGGGGGTTATCGATGGAAACATCCTCGAGATGTGCGTATAGCTCAATGGTGGTAACGCCGAGGTTGAGGCTTTTGCAATTGTCGAACATGTCGAACATCAGTTCTACATCCTCATCTCCTTGAAGATAGTGTGGCTGGTATCGAACATATCCCGTTGCAATGGACATAGGATATCGATAAACAATATCGCCCACCCTCTTGTCGTTGCCGGATTTTATCTTCGTTGGATAGTTGTTCTCAGTTGTTGAAGGTTGATGGTTTTCCTCACCTTCAGCAAGATTGGGTGGTCGCACTAAAACAACACCCCGTATGGAGAGTCCATTTCAATTTGGCCGTTGTGATAGAGTGTAACAAAGACTGATGTAGGTGCCATGACTTGGTGAAGAAATGTGGTTGGGTGACTTAGTGAAGAAATGTGGCTGAGTGAAGGATGAGGTTGAGTGAAGAAATGAAGCTTAGTGAAGAAATGAGGCTGATTGAAGTTCAATTTATAGTGGTGACATTATTGTGACCCGTCTGCCCCATCACCCGTCTGCTGCTTCACCATTTACTGTGCGCATGTGAGCGCATCAGTGACATTATTTGCTGCTGGGACCCGTCTGCTGTGACCATGTGAGCATGGCAGTGTGTCAGTTTCACTTGTCTGCTGGTCATGTGGGTGTGTCAGTGCATTGGGCAGTATACTGTGCACATGTGAGCTCGTCTACTATTTCACTTGTCTGCTTAGACAAGTGATGGGCAGACGAGTGAAACATCAGCTGATCACTTGTCTGAGGTTTCACTCGTCTAAGCAGACAAGTGAAACAACAGAGCTTAGACAAGTGAAGCCTCAGACAAGTGATCAGCTGATGTTTCACCTGTCTGCTTAGACAAGTGATGGGCAGACGAGTGAAACATCAGCTGATCACTTGTCTGAGGCTTCACTCGTCTAAGCTCTGATGTGTTTCTGTTTCACTTGATCAGCTGATCACTTGTCTGAGGTTTCACTTGTCTAAGCTCTGATGTTTCACTTGTCTGCCCATCACTTGTCTAAGCACACAAGTGATTCACTAGTCTGCTGTTTCACTTGTCTAAGCTCTGATGTTTCACTTGTCTGCCCATCACTTGTCTAAGCACACAAGTGATTCACTTGTCTGAGGTTTCACTTGTCTGCTTATCACTTGTCTAAGCACACAACTGATTCACTAGTCTGCTGTTTCACTTGTCTAAGCTCTGATGTTTCACTTGTCTGCCCATCACTTGTCTAAGCAGACAAGTGATTCACTTGTCTGAGGTTTCACTTGTCTAAGCTCTGATGTTTCACTTGTCTGCCCATCACTTGTCTAAGCACACAAGTGATTCACTAGTCTGCTGTTTCACTTGTCTAAGCACACAAGTGATTCACTAGTGTGCTGTTTCACTTGTCTAAGCAGACAGGTGAAACATCAGCTGATCACTTGTCTGAGGTTTCACTTGTCTGCCCATCACTTGTCTAAGCACACAAGTGATTCACTAGTCTGCTGTTTCACTTGTCTAAGCAGACAAGTGATTCACTAGTGTGCTGTTTCACTTGTCTAAGCAGACAGGTGAAACATCAGCTGATCACTTGTCTGAGGTTTCACTTGTCTGCCCATCACTTGTCTAAGCAGACAAGTGATTCACTAGTCTGCTGTTTCACTTGTCTAAGCTCTGATGTTTCACTTGTCTGCCCATCACTTGTCTAAGCAGACAAGTGATTCACTAGTCTGTTGTTTCACTTGTCTGCTTAGACAAGTGAAACCTCAGACAAGTGAATCACTTGTGTGCTTAGACAAGTGATGGGCAGACAAGTGAAACATCAGAGCTTAGACAAGTGAAACAGCAGACTAGTGAATCACTTGTCTGCTTAGACAAGTGATGGGCAGACAAGTGAAACATCAGAGCTTAGACAAGTGAAACAGCAGACTAGTGAATCACTTGTGTGCTTAGACAAGTGATAAGCAGACAAGTGAAACATCAGAGCTTAGACAAGTGAAACAGCAGACTAGTGAATCACTTGTGTGCTTAGACAAGTGATGGGCAGACAAGTGAAACATCAGAGCTTAGACAAGTGAAACAGCAGACTAGTGAATCACTTGTGTGCTTAGACAAGTGATAAGCAGACAAGTGAAACATCAGAGCTTAGACAAGTGAAACCTCAGACAAGTGAATCACTTGTCTGCTTAGACAAGTGATGGGCAGACAAGTGAAACATCAGAGCTTAGACAAGTGAAACCTCAGACAAGTGAATCACTTGTCTGCTTAGACAAGTGATGGGCAGACAAGTGAAACATCAGAGCTTAGACAAGTGAAACAGCAGACTAGTGAATCACTTGTGTGCTTAGACAAGTGATGGGCAGACAAGTGAAACCTCAGACAAGTGATCAGCTGATGTTTCACCTGTCTGCTTAGACAAGTGAAACAGCACACTAGTGAATCACTTGTCTGCTTAGACAAGTGAAACAACAGACTAGTGAATCACTTGTGTGCTTAGACAAGTGATGGGCAGACAAGTGAAACATCAGAGCTTAGACAAGTGAAACAGCAGACTAGTGAATCACTTGTGTGCTTAGACAAGTGATGGGCAGACAAGTGAAACATTAGAGCTTAGACAAGTGAAACCTCAGACAAGTGAATCACTTGTCTGCTTAGACAAGTGATGGGCAAACAAGTGAAACATCAGAGCTTAGACAAGTGAAACAGCAGACTAGTGAATCACTTGTGTGCTTAGACAAGTGATGGGCAGACAAGTGAAACATCAGAGCTTAGACGAGTGAAGCCTCAGACAAGAGATCGGCTGATGTTTCACTCGTCTGCCCATCACTTGTCTAAGCAGACAGGTGAAACATCAGCTGATCACTTGTCTGAGGCTTCACTTGTCTAAGCTCTGATGTTTCACTTGTCTGCTTAGACGAGTGAAACCTCAGACAAGTGATCAGCTGATGTTTCACTCGTCTGCCCATCACTTGTCTAAGCAGACAAGTGAAATAGTAGACGAGCTCACATGTGCACAGTATACTGCCCAATGCACTGACACACCCACATGACCAGCAGACAAGTGAAACTGACACACTGCCATGCTCACATGGTCATAGCAGACGGGTCCCAGCAGCAAATAATGTCACTGATGCGCTCACATGCGCACAGTAAATGGTGAAGCAGCAGACGGGTGAAGCAGACGGGTGATGGGGCAGACGGGTCACAATAATGTCACCACTCACCACTATAAATTGAACTTCAATCTGCCTCATTTCTTCACTAAGCCTCATTTCTTCAGTCAACCTCATTCTTCACTCAGCCTGCAACAGGTAACACCATACAAACTTCACTTCAATGGATTTGCTAAGACTGCAACACGTTCATAGGTCATCGCAAGTGGGTGATATGGTAAGTGTCTGCAAATGATATTTACATTAAATGGTCCTTACTATTTCTATACTTACAACTCTACTTTTTGGTTGCAGGACCACATTGATTGTCACCTACATACCATAGAGGCTCCAAGTCCACTGATTGTACCATACTTGGAGCAAGCTGGGTTTTCTATCGCTGCAACAGTGGGACACACAAAGATTGACAAATCGTTGGTTCTTGCAATGGTAGAAAGGTGGAGGCCAGAAACACACACGTTCCATCTTCCCGTCGGAGAATGCACAATAACCATGGAAGATGTTGCTCTTCAGCTAGGATTGCGTCTGAACGGGGTACAGATCGAGGGTCGATCATATGGAAAGTAACCAGTTTTTGTGGTTGCCTTACAGAGATCTTCAGAGCGTGATACCACGAGAAGCATATAGAGAATCCAGATTGTGGACTTCCAGTACCGCACTCATATGTTTCCGGAATGTAGAATGGCATCAAACAGATAGGGTGAAGCTCCAATTTGGTCTTTCGCAGGAAATACCGGGAGAACCTGCAAATATGGATGCCTTGCATGACTTGGACATGCGAGGTAATCACGCTGAAAACTGGAGAATAAAGCATGCAGAATGGATCCAGTGTTGGCAAGAACGCCGAAATGGCATTATATCGGGACAACCGATTCCGGGTTATGTGTGTCACACTGCTGAGTATATGATGTGGTTTAGGCAGAACTCGAGACCGTACCTGTCTATTCCGCAACAGTTGCAAGACCCGCGGGGTGATGCTCAACACGTTCCGGATGTTGGACCAAGTATGCCCACCCAACAGCGTCCACGGCGTCATGCACGTCGCCAATCCAGCCCCCCGGTTCCCATGGCTTATGATGACCCCCAACCGCCTCGCCATTCATTTGCCTACACCCCTATGCAGCGAGACGCTTCCCCACCGCTTGACCAAGGTCGACACTCTATCGCTTCCAGTGATGGAGAATTTTATAGCAATCTGTTTGGCACAGACCTCGGAACGCCACAGTCGGCAGCCGCATACATGCAAAGAATGTACTCGTTTGGCGCTCCATCATTTCCCTTCCCAGTCGACGCTAGTTCTTCAATGCCTCCCACAAATTTTAATCTCAACGAGGGTGTGCAACAAGCAGAGCAACCCGCTGCAGCGGATGAGGAACAACCACATCAAAGTCGTCCACGCCGTAACCGACGACCTCCACGATGTGGAACTGGACATCATTTAGGAGATTAATTTTTGTGCACATATCATTATTGTATTTTTTGTTTACTTAATTATATCTAAAATATTTGGGTACTTGTCATTATTTTCCCTTTTAGTTTTAATAAATAAATTTTTTATTAATCTTAATTAATAAAATTAATTGCGTTAACATTTATAGTATAACCTTAATTAAAATTAATTTCAATAATAATATAAATTAATATAAATATAGAACATTCAAAAAAAAAAAAAAAACCCTTGAGAAGTCGTGTTTATCAAAACCGACTTCTCAAGGGCTTAAAAAATAAAATCAGATAGATGATGTTGAGAAGTCGTTAATTCCAAAACCGACTTCTAAACTAATTTCAAAACAGTGATAGTTTGGTACATAATTTAAAAAGGATGGTATTTTAAAAAATAAATATTAAAAGAGTGATATATTGAAAAAATTGCCGTGTCAGTGTCTCAGATATTTATGGTCTATGGACAAATCACTTTCTGAAATTTTTCTAGAACTATCTAAAGACTACGGGCATGGGCATCTACATTGCAGAGACAAAAAAACAGGTAATGCACCAAGAGAAATGTTTTTTTCAATGTAAAAAATTTGATAATAAAATTTGATAACATTTTATATGATGAGTATAATTTTAAAATGTGGTTAATGAAATGTGAAGTTTGGTTAATAGGTATACAAGATGTCTTAACTCATTAACTATCAACTGAATTTCATTAATTACGATTTTGAACGTTATTAATCATAATTTTCAGATATTCAAATATACATGTGAAGTTCAAAATTTTGAACATCTAAAAATCATGATTAATATATTCAAAAATGTGATTAATGAAATTCAGCGGATAATTAATGAATTGTGACACTTTATATATTTATTAACCTAATTCAACACTTCATAAATTATATTTTTGAACCAATAAACAATATTAATTATATAAAATATTATTTATTTTTATTGTCAATTTTTTATGTTCAAATAACAACACGGATTAATCAATGAGAAAATGAAGTTTTGTCCTATGTTAAGGATACTTCCAACTTCTGGTATCTACTTGTGGCAAGAAAACTTTCAACTTTTTGTTTCTTTCGTAATTTATTTGAATGAAAAAACAAGGGGTGGCCCATAAGATATGCCCTCTTTTGGGCTATTATTTATGCCGGTCAACGGCCATCCTTGTATCTAAAACAAGATGACAATGTTATTCTTGGTACATTCAAGGTTGTTTGTTTAAATTTTTTTTAAAAAAGTGTTTTTTTAGAGATTTTTAAATAAAACAAAAATTAATTTGCATTTTTTATTATTATAAATTATAAAAGTCAACTTTTGAACACTCTCTTTTATCACAAACTACTCAAAATAGTTTTTCATTAAAATTTGATTTCAGTTTTTTTAGATTTTGATTATTTTTAAAAACTGAAACAAATAGATAAAATGTCCTTAAAAGTAATTATTTTTTTAAAAAGTAATTTTTCACAAAATAATATAAAACAAACGAGTCCTTATTCAAATAGTTCCACTCAAAGTAAGTAAAATTTTGTTTTTAGTTTTTAATTATTTGAAGAGATATGTAATTTTCCTGTAAAACTTTCTTGAGTTTGGTGGTTGTCAAGATCTTAAAATGGGGAGAGTTTCTCTTCATCTCAAAATTGTAATATAATTGAGCACCAAAAAATAAATAATTTTAATATATTTTTTTTAATTTTTTATATTTGTGAAAAGTGTGAGAACTTTTTTAATTGCACATGGGGTTGAAATATCTAAATAAATTAAGATGTGAAAAGTTGACAATGAGTCTATTTGGCACGCCTTTTCTGCGAGCTTAAAGTGGATGAGAAAGTAGTTTCATTTGGCAAGCGCCTCTGTCACGAGCTTATAGCGTTTTTTCCAGATGCTACTTGAAGTAGCGTTTGAGCTTATAGCTTATAGTGTTTCATTTTTTTTTCACTTTTATCCTTATTATCTTAATTTAATTCTACCTTTATTATCTTATCTCTCTTTTATGTAAAATCATTAATAAATATGTCCTTTTATGCCATTTTATATTTTTCAGCTAGTTCAACCGCTAGTTTCATGAAAAACTTCCACAGAAAATAAGCTAGTTTATCCGCTATACGCTATCAGCTACCTCATCTGCTATCCGCTATCAGCTAACTTATCCGAAACAACTAATTTTACCAAACAGACTCAATATCACACTCGGGTTTTAAAGAGTTAGGCATTAATTGTTATTTTTTTTTTGGGTAAGCTATGCATTTAATTTTTTAAACCGAACAAACTATTTTTAAAAATAACTCAGATTTGATCAGATAAAAAAACTCCATTTCATAATTTTATTTCTTTATATACAAAATTGTTTACCAATCAAGGTTGGTCTGAGTGGTGATGAGTTTGGATCCTTTAAGCAAGTGGTTAGGGATTCGATTTCTAGTTCTTGAGTAAGAAACAAAAAACCTTATTGGGAGGGGACATCCCATCTTGAGTATCTTCAAATCCCCCAAAGGAGATTAGTCTCCGTGAATGATGAGGGATACTCCTTACGAATCCAAAAATATACAAAATTGTTTGAGCAATACTACCTCCATCCCATTATATATGTCATATTTACAAAAAAAATTATCCAAAAATATGTCATTTTATATTTTTGATATAATATTAAATGTTTTCTATCAATTGTACCCTTAAATACTCCATTTTGTATTTATGACAGTCGTTAATACATCAATGATTAATAATGTTAATTTGATAAAATTATCACTCCCTTTTTTTCATTTATTGCTTTTTCATAAACTACGTGATTTAGTCAAATATGACATATATATTGAGACGGAGGGAATACTATTTAAATTTTTGTTTAACAAACTCAATAAATTAGTGATAATAATTGCATTTGAGATTAATTAGCTTGTTTAATTCAATTCCGATGACATGTTGGTTAAGCGTCATGACTGATCGGGTTGTGAATTGGTGAAATCAAATCAAATTAAATGCAGGAGTTGGAGCTGCTTGGAATACCGCTAATGTGCATTCTGGTTCATCTGTAGCAGTCTTTGGATTAGGTGCTGTTGGACTCGCCGTAAGTTTTCTGGCTCCACTCTTGATTTCTAGTAAAATCGACATAGCATGTGTTTGGTTTGAAGTTACAAAATCACGGTGGAAGATTTTTTCACATTCTAACAGCAGGATGATAATTATTTTTATGATAATTATTTTTATATAAAACGTGAAAGCTAACAAATAGCTTTCAGTGTCGCATTAGCTTTAAGGCTCCCACAAACATGCTAATAGTTTACATACCTACTAGTATTAATAGAAAGTGTTTCAAGTTAGTCCTAAAAAAATTATTGTCAGTTAGTCCTTCTATCATAGAAAATGACATTAATTCAATTTTTCTCAATTTGTGGTCCATACACAAAAGAATGATTTTGATGTTATTTTTCATCATTATGATACTAAATTGATGTTAAAAATCTATGAAAGACCCCAGTGATAGCATCTATTTCTTGAAAAGACTAAGATAAAAATTTACTTCTTCTTTTTTTATCTAATCCTTCTTTATGTATAATAATGATGACGATGATCTTAGACCTTCATTTTAAATTGGCCCAGGTTGCAGAAGGGGCACGAGCCAGAGGTGCATCCAAGATAATAGGGGTGGACATCAACCCAGACAAATTCATCAAAGGTAGCTTGCTCTCATTTATTATTACTTTTCATCTTCTTTCTAATTGATTTTGAAAGTTGGAGCATCTTGAATTGTGCAATTCATTGATTGGAGCTTAACTCCGCTTTTTGAGCATGTTCTTTCTAATTAGTGCTTTTATAAGAATCGATTGTTTCTATAAGTAACAGTACTTACCATGAGATGTCATGTCACTGGTGTTCCAATAGTGTTAACGTGTACGAATCGGTTCTTATTTTTTAAGCAACTCCTGTCAGAGATGCAAGATTAAAAAAATATCTTTAAAGGTTTACTTAAACTTTTTTCCCTAATATTTTGACTTTATACTTTCCACTCTAATGTGATATGTATTACATTTTCTGTGCTCAAAGCCCAAGCAATGGGAATCACAGACTTCATAAATCCAAGGGATGAGGAGAAGCCAGTATATGAGGTTGGTGTGTTCTGTCCTCTATATCCCCTCATTTCACATAAGAAAAGATCAATTTATGCATTTTAACCAGAAACATGATAAATTTATTTGCAGAGAATAAGAGAAATGACTGGAGGAGGTGTACATTACAGTTTTGAATGTGCTGGAAACTTGGATGTTCTAAGGGAAGCCTTCTTGTCTGCTCATGAGGTATATATTATTACTACTATAATATGCATAGTAACCAGTCTTTTTCCTTTTACCTTTTCGGTTCTACTTTCAATGCCATAATCAATATTGTAACTATCCTTTCCATCCTATACTACTTCCTCATTGAAACCAAAAATCAAATTGAAAACTCATTACAAAAGATTCTTCTAGTTAAATAATTAGTTCATTACCTTACACTTTTAAATTGTGTCCATTTTTGTGATGCAGGGTTGGGGATTGACTGTAATATTGGGAATTCATTCAACGCCAAAATTGCTTCCAATCCATCCTATGGAGCTGTTCAATGGTCGCAGAATTGTAGGATCTGTTTTTGGAGGTTTCAAAGGGAAAAGTCAGTTGCCTCATTTTGCTAGAGAATGCATTCATGGAGTAAAAATCATCCCTCCTTGCAATTTTTTTTAATTATTTAATGAATTTTCATGTGCAAATAATATAAGGATTTAATTGGTATGCAAAGTTAATGTAAAAATTATTTACATTATCGACCAATCATAAATTGTCATATTATTAAAAATATTTGAGGATAAAAATTTTACACTAACACGATATCAAAATTAAACTCATAATATTATTATCTTCTTATTGGTATAAAATATTATTATCTTCTATTATTATTATTATTCAAATTATCAAAACTAATGCATGGTCTAATACCTAAATGTTAGGTGGTGAAGCTGGATGATTTCATTACTCACGAGCTTCCCTTTGAAGAGATAAACAAAGCCTTTGATCTTTTGATCAGTGGAAAGTCACTGAGATGCCTTTTACACCTCTAAGAATTTTATGATCTAAATTCTTCAATAGGAGTTTATCTAAAATGACAGTGTATGTCATCCAGTCTAACAATTTGTAATACCATAGACAAAATATGTATTATTAATGGTCTAGATGGAGTTAGGATGCTTCTGAATATTACTTGCACTGCAGTATCTCACTGTGTATGTGGAAGTGTGATGCGGCCAAAAAAGAAAAGAATGAGCGGAAGTGTGTCAAGGTTTTTACATATTCCAACATTTGGTAATAGACAAGGTTTTGTGCTTTATTTAATTCCCTCCCCACTAATGAGACTTTCTTCATCCTCATTTTTTATTAATCGGACCGAGAAACTGAAATAATTATGCTTTAAGTGAAGTGTGCAAAGTTTACTTCAAGCCTGTTTAAGGTGTCACCTGAAATAATTGCAGAGGTTAAGATGCAAATGCAGTTTCTATGCTTTGAAGTTTGTACCAAAAATTCAACAAATCTGCACACTATTTATCATTTTGAAGAGAAGCCATGAGGTATGTGACGGGTGAGGATCCTCTAACTTTAGGATAAGAAAGTCATCTACATTTCTCTCTATCTCTCTTTATTTATTTCTCTCTCATCTTTATCTTCCCATTTTTAATCACCATTCTTTCTTCTTTATAGTCACCATATGTGACCTTTATTTGCTGCTCTGTTATGTTCTTTTGGCCTTTTAATTGCTGCATGTTATAACAGTAATTTACATCTAAATATGAAAAGGCTATTGACTTTATAATTTTGTTTAACTGATGCACACCACTAGAAGATGAATGGAAAATATAAAGAAACTTCAAGGCATTTATTGCCTTGGAGGACAACATAACTTCTGCTTGGTTAGGCTTGAAACTAATAGTTTGGTTTACTAAATAACACAATTGCTATCTAACTGCTCCAACACTTTAGTTTTCGGCATGAATTTCTGTCTTCACTGCAGGATAGACATTCGCTTTTGATTTTCATTCAGATTATATTGTAGTTATAGTAGTATCCAAGATGTCCATACTTTTGTCCATAGTTTCTCATACCAAATGTCCACACTTCGGGCCAACCTGATTCTGTCTCATCTAGGTTCAGTCTTAATCAAACATGCACATGATTGAATTCCTTCAGGTCTAGGTTTGGATTCAAAGGATTAACCCTGCCAACATTTAGGATTGGGTGTGGGACAATCCTGGCTCATCCCAAACACATCCCTGTTATAAAGGGTGCTAAACCATTATTTATTTTCATTTTTTCTGCAAATCCTAAAAATAAACAATCTAATAGTAGAATTTGCAAGGCAGAAAAAGCACAAAAATCTTTTAAAATAAATAGAAAACACTCTGATGCCACCATATGTGCATCGAGAGTGAAAATCATTTGGGTGGATCATCCGAGACAAATGACTAAGCCTATTTAAGACTTCAACGGACTCGTTTAATAAAAAGATCAGGATAAATTTTTTTAGAAAAATATATATTTAATTAAATGGGTTAAGTCTTTGACTTTTGAAAGTCTTTAAAACCCATTTGATTGGACCGTTTAATATTATATGTTATTTTAGTTATATATCTTTTAGAATTCTGATTTTAACATTTATGTTGTATAATTTTATCATTAACATCATATTTTTAAATAAAAATATTTGTAATTTGTAAGTGTCCTAAATCTAAAGTAACTCTAAGTCTATGCACCTTACTAATTGCCTGGTTCAGAAGAGGGAAAGAATTTAATAGAGGGAAGGGGAGGCTAGGGAAAATAATCTCTTTGTTTGGTTTGGCTAAAGGGATGAGAGAGGAGGGAAAATTTGTTTAGTTTACAAAAGGAGGGGAGAGAAAGTCTATAAATACTTTAACCATTTCCCCTCCTCTCCAAAACCTACTTTTAGGGGGTTTTTTTTTCAAGGTTTAGAATTACATTCCTGAGAATCACATGTCAGAGAATGATATTACCACCACTGTAATTGATGAGTGTTTAAGGCCTAAACCCGTTAGCCTATTGGAAAGTAAGTTTATCAACCTATTTAAAGGCTTTATTAAAAGGTAGATATTTAAATAAGATTTCAAGTCAGTCCAAACTTTTTAAAAAGTTAGAATAAATTTTAAAAAACTGATATATATCCGTCTAATAGTCCCAACTTAGGTTGTGTTTGTGAAGTAAGCCAGACATCTTTAAGCCCTGGCCCATTGCTAAGCCAACCTCATACATATTCTACAAAATTCACAGCCAACGGATACAGAAATCCTGGCAGGTGGATAATTAATTAATTATCATTATCGCTGGCAATCTGGATAAAGCAATTCCCACAAATAATTAATATTTCCACAGGGAGATTAATTCAACAAAATTTTCAGGCGGCAAAAAACTGCTAAAACATTAACAATCCAAAGTTTACTATCTGTGATTGTTGATGTTCTTTTGTTTGTTGCGATTTTCCTCTGTAATTGTTTGAAACTCTTTCTCACTAGCTGCAATTAGGCGTTTCACAACGTCATACGTGGTAAGCTTGATGCTGCAAAGAGAAACAACAGAGAGATCAAGAAACTAATGACAAGAAAGCATAAAAATTGAAGTGCCAAGAAGTAAAAACTGGACAAGGCAAAACATGTATCTAAGCATTGTTTAAAGGTAAAACAGTCAACATTGAATCATAATCTTATTACTATGAAAAATAGAAGATCAAAGGAACCTGCTATTTGGTAGTGTTTTTAGAGCATTGGGCACAAATCCACGATACAAACCAAAAACTCCATCTCGTGCCACAATACCTGCATCAACGATAGTATTAATTTGGTAACAGCGCAACATATAGAAATAGAACATTAAAAAATTCTCATCATTTAAATAAATTCCAATATATGGTCAGCTGATTTTGAGTTAGAAGGACTTTGGTAGGGCACACACTAATTCATGATTGTCATCACTGAGAATAGACACCAAATAACTTCCAAAAACCACAAGCAGGCATACTAACTGTTTGCTTCAGCAAACAGCTACAAAGTTCCCTTGATATGTCATGATAGAAGAATTCAATGTGCACCCTCCCAGCATTTCCAAAAAGTAGGCTGTTAGGTATAGGAATAACCAAGAGGGAATAAAGGGCACAATAAGTGAGAACCAAATCTGTTAGGTCTGTTAATAACAGTTAGGCAGTTATGTTAGTTGAGTAGACTGTAACAGTAGGCAGTTATGTTAATAAGAGTTCTGTATAAAAAGAGGAGAGAACAGAGGAAGATATGCGAGTATCGTGAAGTGAGTCGGAGAGGTTTTGGGTCTGTCGAATACCCAAAGTGGAGAGTGAGTGTGAGCAACTGTGAATAGCTTTCTTGTAATTCTGACTTTACAGAGGAGTTCTGAATAAAGATTCAATTCAGTTTTCATCTTCTTTCTACATTTGATCCAGTTTCTATCATAAACCCGATTATAAACACTAACAACCAGAGTATAAACATATTGGTTTACCTTTCAGGTTAAAAAAGTAAAGAAAAGCAATTGTTGGCACACAAATACACTGGTTGACCTCAGCCTGTTAAAGCAACCCTCAATTAGACTATTGATTCCTCCCAATTCTCAAATATATATATAAGAGGTCATTTTAGAGAGGACCAATTGACTTTACTGCTTAAGTCAAATAGATAAGTATTCGGTTAAGAATTGGAAGATACATAATATTATGTGCTTATGTATTATTCTACATGAAAGCAGAATAATACAAATTCAAGGCACCAAAAAGGTGACCTATTTCAGTAACAAAGCCAACAACCATAGACCAAAGAATAAGAGTAGGATGTTATAAACATTGTTACAACACGCAAGCGAGTATGTTTCCCTTTCTAAATTTCCGCTGTTAAATTACCAAAGGGGCTTATATATTTGTAAGTGATGTGCACTTAAATACAAGTGTGTGTTGGTGATTATAAATTGCTGATGCTAAAAAGTAAACAGGAATATTCCTCATTCCTCACCTGAAAAGCCATCAAGTACAGTCTTATAAGGTGTACCCTTCAATTGCATCTGTCTTCGCACAGTGTCCAGAGGATAGCATGTAAGCGTAGCAAGTGATGCCGAAAGCACGGCAGTGAGTATAGATGTTTCAGTTCTCTTTTGATATTCCTCAGGCAATGACTTCTTTAATCTATTATCCATAGAAGGTTTCAATTTAAATGTCCAAGTTCATTCTCCACAATTAACTTAAAACATAGAAGATTGTCAATGAACTTACAAGTCAAAAACACAAAAATTGACTGCAATATAAGGAGCTATTGCAATAAGAGAAGGCCCGAGGCCTCTGTAGAAAGATGCAAACCCTTCCTCCCTTAGCATGCTCAAGGCAACCTGGAAAAGCCACAATATGATTCATCTATCTTCACAAAGGCATATCTTGCTTAAATAATAAAGCAGTTCAATCATACCTCTGACATCGTTCGATAACCAGGTTCAACAGCTAATCGTAATCTCAGGACATCTAATGGATAAGTTATCTACATAAATTTAAAAGAAAGTATTGGATACATATGGATAGTAATAAAATATATGAGCAAGATATAAAGAATATCAAAAGATGGCTTTTACAAAAACGAAATTGATCATAGGTAATTTAAGTATTATATGAAGTTTAATACCTACAAAGCTACAGCAAAACACAATAACAACAAAAACCAATGAAACAATAAAAGCTAGGTCCCTCTAATTAATTACTTACAAAAGTGGATGTCATGCCAGCAAAAGCACCTGCTGCAAGTCTTCCCACAACAGAGAGATCACCATTTGGTCGCCTGAATATTTTCTGTAAATCCAAATGTAGAACATTAAGCAACAGGTAATATTTGTTCTTAGAACTTCTAGAAAGATGGTCAGGGGAAACCTTATAAATTTCATAAGCAAAAAGCTGGACTGCACTGTAAGGTATGACCCGAATCACCTGGAACATGAAAAAAGAAACACTAAAACAAATGGCAAGACTAGTCAATATTATAAGGAGATATAAATAAAGAAATACCAATAAATTCTATCTTAATTGTACTTACCTGGGGGAGGTTACCCTTCCAGTAACCTTTAATGCCTTCTTCCTTTCCTATAACCGTTATGGCCTGCAATTTATGTCCATGTAAGATCCAAGAAAAGCTTTATAAAACAATGTTCCGATCAAAGAGAATAGTGCATCCAAGATGGACAAAAAACAAAATCATCAAGCAAAGAGATCGGAGACTGGAGAGGTCAATAAACTACATACGAAAATTGATACACAATGTGTAAATACAAATCTTCAATAATAGGCGGTAATTAGCAACAAAAGTAACCTTGTATTAGTAATCTGGCAGTCTTTACACAGAGAATTTTCCAATTTCCTTTATACAAGATGGCTACAATACAATAAAGCAGCATCAAGAGCAAATAGTATAACCACCTCCATAACCTATCAATTACTGACCAGCAACAAGCAGATAAATGTGGTAAGCATTAACAAACATGATTGTCATGCAACAACCTTGTTCCACTTTCGACAACAAGAGCCTTTCACCCGTTGGTAATAGATATATACAATATTTAATCTAGGCAATGGACTCTATCAAGAAGTTATGGAACTTCTCGACGTACCTCTTGAAGTTAGAGGGAAGGAAAAGGATCACTCCTAAAAGCAAGAGTTCTCTATAAACAACAGCAGTTGCCATGGATGTTATGATTCAAAGAGACATGAACCTGTTCTCGCAGCCTGTTCTTGTTCCAATTGTTTGACAAAAGCCCCTTTTGTCATCAATGAAATTTGATATATGTTTCATAAAACATTATCTCGTTCACTTTGTGAGGGAGTGGATTTTTTTTTCAACCCTTAATATAAAAGTAAACCCTTCTAAAGGTATTAGTAGTTGTCAATGAGTAGCCCAGGTAGTAGCATAATACTTGCTCATATGACCTTATCATATCGGTTTTGAAAAAAAACAAAAAAACCTCATATCCCAATTCCTTAAAGGACACCAAGCTAGTAAAGTTGTAGGCCAAAAGAAAACACTGAAGCAGATTATTATCATCTGGCTCTGCCATATATACAATGAGCTTACTGCATCTAGTACTTAAGGACAAACAGCAAACTCTTGAATCTCCAGATTGAAACCAATGGAATAACAAAACCATTCAACAAACAACAAATTAGGATTGCTGAAATGAAAAAAAAAAAACTGAATATTACCTCAATGAAACCAATTGCCTTCTTAGCACTTTCTTGCCCGACCCGCACCCCATGAGTCTGCAATAGAATTAATTATTTTTCACCCAAAAACAGCTTTTCAACTAAATACTCTCTCCGCAACAATTTGATTATAAGCTTTTCTGAACACAAAATAAGCTAATCCAAACCCGCACATAATAACAAATTCAAAATAGCAAGCAACACATATCGTTTTCTAACCATTCCATCTACTTCCATTAGAACTTCCAAACAAGTCTTTCATTCAGTTACGGCACGTTTGTTTAAGATTTTAAAAAAAGTGATTTTCATATTTTATAAAATATTCCGGTGATTATTTTTTAGAGAATTTCAAGTAAAGTGAAAGCTAATTTGTGTTGGTTTATAATAATTAAAATCACTTTTTACTTTGTACCAGAAGCTACTCATAATAGATTTTTTCATGAGAAACTACTCAAAATAATTTCAGATTTTTTTAGAATAATGATTTTTTTTATATTCTAATTTTTTCAAAAGCCGAAACAAACTGATAAACAATCGTTAGAAGTGATTATTTTTTTAAGAATAATTGCTTTTTTCACAAAAAAAAAAAATCTATATCAAACTGGCAACATCTAAAAATGCTATACAAACTTTATTACATTTCATTTCATTCCATCACCCACCATAAGTGCTCATCTCATTTTCTTCGCTTAATTCAAACGCTGCGTTTGGGTTATAGTTTCAGTTATGAAGTTGTTAAGGTTCAGTTACAAGTTTGTTAGGAGTCAGTTTAGGTAGTTATAAACTACAAGTTCAGTTCAGTTCAGTTAGATACTACCAAATCATCTAAATTGTATTGAAAAAGGAAAAAAGAAAAAAATGTATGACATGTTACGCACCTGCATGAGGAGCTTGATACGGTCGAGCGGTGCCGTGACGGTTTTGGCGGCGGCGCCGGCGATGGCTCCGGCGGAGAACAGGGCGGCGTCTCTGGGAAGGAAGGATACGACGGCGAGGGGGTGGTTGAGGAGCTGAGATAGCGTGGGAGTGAAATCGTGAATGAGTTTGGTTTCTGCCACCGAGACAGAGGCGAATTTACAGCGGGTGCCATTGGAGAAAGTGAGAGTGGTGTTGTGGCGGAGTGGCTGAACGACGCCGTATTCGAGGTGTGGGATTTTGCACCATGAAACGAGTGCTCTCTCCTCTCTGTCTCTGTCTCTGTCTCCGGTGGACATTTGAAAGGGGCGCAGAGAGGAGATAGGGCGCTTAGGAAAACGGATGGGTTTATAACTCGCTCACAAATCAAATAACACAAAATTATTTTTTTTATAAAATATCTTAATTAGGGTCATTAATTCCTTAGTGATATCCTGGATATCCGTACAAGCGATTTTTTCTTTCGATCAGTTATGAAATTAATTTTTGATTGGCTATTTAAAGTAAAAAATTAACTCTTGATTTTCACAATCTCTCAATTAGAATGACTTCACTAAAATTCGAACTTTTGTCCTCCTCCTCACGTGATTGAAATGTTTATCAGTCCACCAACTTTTAATTGGTACTCTTTATTATTATTATTGTTATTATTTGAAGAGAGAAAACTATCCATAATTGTAAACTTGTAAGCAATTCAACTAACCAGCTCACGGTGAACACTTCTATTTGTAGTCGGTAAACTTTTGTACATAGGTAGCCAAAGCTTAATGAGATTAAAAAAATAGAATCACGTTTGATTTAGATTTCTTATCATACAATCACATTTCAAAATTATGTTTATCAAAAACTTTTCTCATTATAATTTTTTATAAAAATGTCCTGATAATTGTTTTTTTTTGACGTTTTCGATAAGAATAATCTCAGTCAAACAAATTTAGGATCAACCCAAGGTAATGTAAGACCTCAAGATGAATAAATCATGAAAAAAAAGGTCTTACATGTGTAATTTTTGTTAGGCTTTTATTTTTTTCACCCCATATTTTAATCTTCCCATCTCCCTTCATTTAATTTTTTCTCAAAATATCTCTAACCCCCATCCACCTTCCCACCTCTCAGTTTTTGTCCTAACCCCCTCCTCTTCTCCCCTTTCTTCTCACCCAAACCCACTGTAACCCAAATCCGATCCAAACTCAAAGCAATTAAGGCCCTTGCTTTAGATCTCTAAAAAAATAAATTTTAAAAAAAAAAAACCTACTTTATATCTTTTTATATTATTATCTTTTTTATATGTTTGATATATTAATAAACATAAGCTAGTTCATTTGATATGATAGCTTATCATTAGCTGCAAGGTCCAAGCTCGAAGGATCAACTCCTTATTAGATACAAAATAATTATTTTAGTATGCGAAAATTGTTGAGTTTATTTGTTATTAGTTTTAAAAAAGCTTCGTCACAATGTTTGATTTAGGCTTCAATTGGTGATGGCCGGCCCTTAACGTAACCTCCCTTCATTTAATTACTTGTGACATCCATCTTGTTTTAAAAACTAGACTTATTTGCACTTTTCATTCCCCAACGTTTTTAATTGTGCGATTTTTGTCGTTCAAAAATTTTAATTGCATCTCTATTATTCAACTTTTTTAATTGTGCGATTTTGGTCCATCAAGAAAATTAATTGCAGAGGGATGAAAAGTGCAATTAAATTTCTTAAGGGACCAAAATTGCACAATTGAAAAAGATGAGGGACGAAAAGTGCAATTAAAATTTTTGAGGGACCAAAATCGCACAATGTAAAAGTCTGAGGGACTAAAAGTGTAATTAAACCTAAAAACTATTCCCATCTCCCCTTAATAAATGTTAGTGTAATTTCAATAATGACCTTTTTAGAATCCACCTAAAATAATCCGTACCTTTTTAGAGAAGATAAATGTAATAACAACATAAAACATTAATGGAGGTTAATATAATTTCTAAAACAAGGAGAGAGTCGAGTGTAATTAAAGTAAATTAACCTCAGGAGAGATAAGTGCAATTCCTTTTTTTTTTTTTTTTTCATATAATGGCATTATAAAAAGTAGCGGTGACAAAACGGGCCAATCTGATCTGCCATTGGCCCCGCAAAACTTATTTTTCTTGGATTTTTTAACAATATCCATAAGATATTGGTTAGGATGACCCTTATCATTTATTGGCCAACCGTCAAAGCCTTTTAATTACCATCATTTGGCTGATGGCATGGTATCGATTAGTTTACTGTATGTCAAGAGCTGATTCCTCCAACGATAAAAACGTGGGTTTGCAACGTTTCAAGCTTCAATTGCCATTATTTGATTAGCATTCTATATTGCAGTCAGCTGCCTTAATTGACAATTTGTAAATGCCATCAAGGAGCTTTATTTCAGACTCCAACGGGAAGAATTCCAAGGGATTAAAACTTCATATTCATATATTAGCACAATAGCACATGGTGCTAAATATAGATGGTAAGGAAAAAAAAAATTTTGCTATACATCATGTTCAAAAAGAATTCTTGCTAATGCAAACTCAAACTCACAGGAACAATTTTCATTTATTCGAGAACTACTTAAGTACACAATAAAAACAACCCCTTGAGTCCTATGCCACTGGGCCACAACACTGTGCATAACATACGTATGATCCAAAATCTTGGACCTGCTAGGACCCTTGAGTTCTATTCACAGCTTGCAATTAAATTACTTGCAAAGCTACTCCAAACTTTTTCTACCTTCTATTTATATATGACAAAATGATTGAAATGAACCAATAACCAATCCATTGAATCTGTTTGACTGCAAGATAGAACAAAGCCAGCAATCCAAGTGGCCACAGTTAGCTCCAGAGTTCTTTTGTGCACTCAAAGGATTACATCTGCATGTGCCACATAACATGAACTTACCTACTAAGCGCTTAAAACTGCATCAGTTGCTGATTTAAGGGTGATGTCAGTAACATGAGAGTTGTCTGGGAAAAAGAGGAGATCAAATTTTAGATATGAATCACAAATTCAGAATTTATTATTAGTATGGATTTTGACTATTTATGTAACCACTGAATAATTTTACAATGTAGTACTTACTAAAGGGTGATTTATGTACAAAGAAGCAAGCCCCAATAACAATGTAGCAGAGCAGGAGAATAAGGCCTTTCATGTAGTGAGAAGTACCATCCTATAAATAAGAGCTTGTTTTTGTCAATACTTACATTTCATTCATAGAATAAATGAAAATACAACGTCAAAATATGGTGTTTTTTTTGTCAGCTGAAATTATGTTAACTATACCTGCAAAGTGAAGCTTGTGGCTATTATTGCCAAAGCTAGAGAACCTGTCTGTAGGAGGTCGAAGTTCAGGTCCATTTCTACACCTACTATCCAAGCAACGATCACGCATAGGGGAACCTATATTGTAATTGCACAATAAGCTTTCACTAATCCAAAAAGAAAGCTAAATGATAGTTTCCATTTACATTTTGAAGGTGAGTTTCTTACCACAAACATGCTAATTTGAGTTGCAGAACCCAATGCAACACCCAACGAAATGTCCTATACAATCATTGCATTACTTTAGCCTCAAATATCAATGAACAAATGTTTTGTTTTGTTTTTTCTTTTTTCTTTCTGATGAACTTATTTTAAATAAAAGGAAGTGTGGAATTTGTAACACACTCCAAGTTCTCACCAGCTTGTTCTTGAAAGCAAATATGATTGCTCCTGCATGTTCAGCTGCATTGCCAACTATTGGTAGCAAGATTATGCTGATGAAGCTGACAGATAGACCCCATGAATCTGATGCATCCTGTTTAGATTGACATTTTTGTTATCAATAATTCAATACCATAATAGTTAAGATGAAATTCATAGCTTTTTCTTAAGTAGATTTCTAATCACTCATTTTCTGAGAAACAATTTAGGCCAATTAGTACCTGAATTGTGCCCACCACATATTCAGACAATAAAGCAATGAATACAGTCATCCCAACCAGCCAGGCAACTGCACTCCAGAGTCCAATCACAGCTTTTTCTTCTGAAGCATTGTCACCACCTTCATCATCCTGACCAATACATGATGTTAATTACTAATGAGATATTGAAATTAGTTAGACTAACATTCAACTTCACTATTTCATAATTCTAGAGAACATACATCTCCGGCTTCAAATAATTGCCGGTGTGTCCCTAGTTGAAAAACAAGGTAAGCGAAATACGCAATCAACATCACAATGCTAGCAGCTCTCGACAAATGCAGCAACGGATCTATGGTGAGAGCAGCTGAAGCACCACCATAGTTGAATAGCATTGGAAGCAAGTGGCACAACAATGCTAAAAGTAGCATAAGTGAGTTCACATCTGCTTGTCTCTGCAAATGCAATAGCACAAAATTCAATGCTTAACATTAGTCATCATTTCACTATAAAGAAGATAAAGAACTAAAGAATACCATGCACGTAGTAGATGAAATTTTGAATGGATTTCAGGGCCTTACTCTGTCAAATTTTTGTTCCACTCTAATGTTTGCAATGCCACCACAGAATAGAGAGGTTCCAAGAACTAGAAGAAGGTTTGAAAGAATGGAACCCAAGAGAGAATACTTGACAACATCAACTTGGTTACTAGTAAGAGCAAATACTGCTATTATGAGCTCAGTAACATTCCCACATGTTGCATTTAGAAGTCCTCCAACTGTAAATCAGAACATATAAAACAAATTGACTTCATTGACACGATAATCAATTGTAATCTTGACAATTTGTAGGAACATATTTTTTATTCTAATTAATTTTAACACTTTAATGTAACCAAATTCTGTCACATTTTTTGTCTCTAAATCCGAATTTTACCCTATGGTATTTGGCTGTCGAAAGAGTCTAGAATATGCATGTGATTAGTGCAATGCAATGACAAAAACTAACAGAAAGAGAATCAAGACCAAACTTTGATGTTAATTTAATGTTCCAAATTGAACAGTTACTAGTAATGGACAAATTTACATTGTGTCATGAGTGTGACAGACTCCAAAATTGATATAGTGGAAGTTCATACCTGTGGGACCTGTGTAATAAGCAACTTGTCTGCAATAATATTTGAAGAAACAAATCACCAACAAAAAGCAAATAACAAAAATAGAATCAGCAATCAACCCAAAAAAACAAACAGCTTAAGGTATGAATTATACAAAGATAAACAAAGGGTGCAATGCAACAGGGTTCCTTACTCTGTCAGGAAACTGACACGTTCAGCAAGTGGGGTAAGCCCTATTAGACTCAATGCAAAAACCCAGGGCTGTATCCAATAAAAGTGATTAGTCATAACCATCATAACATAATAAACGCAATTGACCATAGACAACACGATTTGCATCTTTTAAATTATGCACTTTGTAATGAAAAACATTCGTCAATTTTTAATTACATGTCTCAGATAGACACCTTATTTTGAAATAAATAGTAAATGGAGAAAAAAAAAAAAAATTAAGCTTGTCAAGACATGCGTGAAAAACACCGATTCAGTCTCATAAAAAAATTCAGGTTCATATCAGTTTGGACCAAGCATTCAAAACCGATTGCACAGGCTGGTCGTTTATTTATTTATTTATTTACATTTGACCTATGACTCCAAGGATTTCATGGTTTTATTATATGTAGCTTATTTTTATTTTTATAATAATGATAATGATGATACCCTTCCATGATTGTTTGACCTGGTAAACCTAACTGGGTTAACAATTAACATTATAAAACATAAAATTGATAATTTTATATTAGTTTTAAAATGAGTTATGTGACCGGAATTGAGGCTGCAATGATTATGATTTTGGTTCTTTTTGCAACCACATCACGATTTTGGATCATATTTTCTCACAATTATCTATGATTGTGTAACCCCAACATAACTGCAATTGTGACCGTAATTTAAAGCCTTGAATATAAGTAAGGATTTAAATTGTACATCACATCCGTTAACTTAAACCACAATCACAATTTTAAATGTGTCATAAGCAAGGTTTTAAATTGCCACGGTTATATTGTGTTTACTGTCATTGTGGAAGAAAATGAGGCCACAATTGCGATCTGTTGCGAAGATTATCAAAACCACAATGTTACGACCTCAATTACGATTGCGGAACTCATTTTAAAATGCTGGACGTAACTTTCTGGAAAATTTACTGGTTGTAAGTTTTTCCATCTGTTAAAAACCAACCACTGCTATTTGAAAAGTTAATGACATTAAGAAACCATAATAAGAGAGAGAGAGAGACTCACTCTTCCAAAGCCATAGCACTGAGCAACGATGGCAACCGGAATTGCAGGGAACAAAATGGAAAGCTTGGTACCAAGAATAACCTCTTGGAAATTAACAAGCAAGTTTCTGAGCGAGGCACATCGAACCTTGGACACAAGAGTGAGGCTAGACTTCTTGCGCAAAGAGGAGGAGGACATGTTGTGTGCAGTGCGTCCATGCCTCATCTCCTTGCTCAACACTTTGGGGTTGCCATTCTCCAACAACCATGGTTCTTGTTGTTGGTGATGGTGAGAACCCATTTTCAAAAAATGCTACTTTTGGTGCAATTTCTGAAGCTAGTTAGCTAGCTAGCTAGGTTTGTAGCAAGCAAAGGACAAAACCAATGCAGAAAGAGAACTAATGATGATGGCTTAGTACTTAGTAGTAGAGAAAAGAAAACTACAGAACTGACTGTAATGTAACAGTTGCACTTGCCACCTCTACCCGTCTTGTACATGAACCATTAAGAGATGCTTATATATATCTTATCTTATAATAGACGAAGTCAGTGGCAACTTCCACGAAGTTTCGCATTTTCAATATTCTCCTAATTTGCAGCATATAAAAAAATGAATTTAAAGAAAAACTATCTTAAAATTTACTATTATGAAATACAATATGAGTTTAATTAATATGTTATATTGTGGATCAATCGTCAATCAGCAATCATCAATCACATGAGTTTTAAGATAGCTAAAATAAAAATTAATTTTTTTTATTAATATGATAATTTATTATTGAATATCTATATAAAAAAAAATTATATTATCAATATATAATAAAAAAAAATTTTGTTTCTTAGGATTTCTCCCTGTATAACTGGAGATATTAATCCGATGAGTATAGCTATTAAACTCATTCTATATTTTGTGGTTAGTTTACGTATATTATTGAAAATCGGATCTTATCTTTTAGATTTGGTTTTAAGAGAAATGTCATACCAAATTAAATTATTTCACCAACTCCCTACCAAATTTATGTGGCATTAGTTAAATTAAATGAAAGGAAATGGAATTTATTGTGATAAAAAAAACCAAAGAGACATACCTTAATTATAATGTTTGGTTGGAGGGAAATGTAGAAGAATAAAATCTCTTCACACTCAATTTTGACTCGAAGGGGAGGGAAAAAGGTTTAAAATATTTGAAATAAATGGACTAAAATATTTGTACTAATATTTTTTAAATCCAAAATTGCTCTCAACAATATTTCAAGTCTAGGATCCCTTCCATCAATCTCACACCATCATAAATTTTACACTTCTCATTCATCAAAATACTTTATTGGAAAGACAAAACTCATTTCGGCCATTTCTATGCATCGAAAGGGATTAATCTCCGACTATCGATTAAGTATATCCTTTGTGCACAAAAAAAATCAAATGTAACTATAAGATTTCATTCAAAATGTAATTAATATTCACTAAAAATGACTTCTTTAATTATAAAAATATTTTTTAATATAATATGACATAAGGCACAAATATTAAAATTGTGGTGATGATTTTTGTATGAATTCTATCAATAAATTCTTTAGATGAATGTATATGTTGATATAACTCTTAATTCTATATATGTGTTCTGAGTTTGGCCAAGATGGATCTATTCTTCTTCTTGGTTGAACGGCTGGAAGGCGAAATCGTGAACAGAGTTCACGTTGTCGGTACAGAGTGCCGCTATTTGGTGGCTGAAATGCCATGGCACGTTATGGTAAAATCAAAATAAAAAAAATAATAACAATAACGTGAATTGCCGTGTGGTTCCAAATTGTCCAGGTAAAGCCTTTATTTTTTTTTTATTGAGAAATGTTTTTTGGACAATAAAATATTATTTATTTATTTTTTAGTATATTTTTGAATTATATGTATATAAAAAAAATAAAATATAAATAAAATATAAAAATAAATATATATAATATCACATACGATATTCAAAATTTGATATTTAAATAACATAACTGTTTCTTTATTGATGCCGCGTATGAATTGTACTTCCTTTTTTTTAATAGTACCTTTGTATACTGGATTGATTGCCTTTAATATTTATATATATATATATATGGAATTTGTTTATTTCTGCCATTGGCTTTACGAATGGCCCATGCTATATATAGATAGATACATTATATTATAATAGTTGAATACGGAAATGCATATATAGTATTATTTGATTCTGTTTTATGGCTGCCGTTTGATATATGGAATGCCGGGGCCACTCTTCACATTTTGGGTGTCCAATCCGAATTAAAAAATTGATATCCTTATAATTATTTGAACACTATCTTTCTTGTATTCTTTGCTGTAAAATCATTAATAAATCGTTCATAATCAAGGTTCTTTAAAAAATCATTTTCGATAAAAATTAAAGCAAGACTATTTAATCTACCTTCTGATATAGTAGATCGCAAATAAGATTTTAACAATTTCAATTTGGAAAAACTTCTTTCAGCAGATGCAACAGTAACATGAATAGTTAATATTATTCTATAAGTTATGCATGTATTAGGAAAACAATTAAATGTTTTCAAAGAATTCAATATCATAAAACTTGATTTTGATTCAACTGTTAAAACCTCTCTAATGACTTTTAGTTTTTCAAATAGAATTTCACCATTAAGATAATGTTTTAGATAAGTTTTAAGATGTTTGCAACATAATATCAAGTCCTTATCAGAAAATAACCTAAGTTTTTCAATACTAAACAAAAATCCAAAAACCTCTTCATATGTGCTATACTGTTCAAATATTCTATTAAGTGAGCCAATTGTTTGATCTATAATATATATAAAATAATGGATCCTAAAAGACTCCTCAACAGACTCAAGGTTTGGTTGTGTGCATTCAGAGGGATTTTCATCAGTGTTTTTCCCTATGAATTTGACGTTTTTTAACAAACACACGTTCAATCTCCATTTCATTAACAATTTTTTCAGCACTAACAATAGCATTTGCAAATCCAGATTCTCGATACTTTTCCAAGTAAGTAATCAAACCTTTTACTAGTTCTATAAGCTACATCAATACGCATGTCTTTTTTTGTAAACTCTTGCTAATTTCATTAGCTACAGATAATAACTCAAACCAAATAACCATTGCTAACAAAAACTCAAAGTTTCTAATTCCATGATTTGCTAAATATTCAGCTTCGCTCTTGATTTTTGGATCATTATCTTGTTCAACTAGTTGAAGTAAGGCTTCTCTTATGTCTGAAGCTTGAGTTTTAATTGCACATACACTATTCACATTATTCTCCCAACATGTTTGTGATAATGGTTTAAGAGTTAAATCTTTCACATGATCTCTTAAAATTTTTCAATGCTTGATGGAATGAGAAAATACAGTGTAAATACATTGTAGAACTACAAGAAATTTTCCTTTCAGTGACAGGCAAAATCTGTCACTATATGTTTAAAATCTGTAGGTATATATAAAACTTACATTCACCTACAGCCAGTCCAACCGTCCATTATGAGTGACGAATAACAACGAAAAATGACTGTTACTATAGGTTTTACCTACGATCTACATACATTTACCTACAGTTGTATTTGACTGTCAATAGGCTTTACCTACGGTTCATCCACCTTTACCTACGATTTGACAGACACTAATACATATACCTACAGTTTTAATGTCTGTCACTAAACGTGTCCGTCGGTATATGACAAATTTATTGTAGTGGATATACTCCAAAAAAGTCTTTAGCTTTAGTACAAGAATTCGCAATGTCACAAAGTGTCAAGTTAAGGCTATGACAACTACATGGTGTGTATAAGGCTTAGGATTTATATCTATAAGGAGTGCAACTATTTTGGTGTATTAATTTAAAACTAAAATATATTTCAATAATCATTGATACACTTTAAGGAATAATTATTTTTTTTATTGCTAATAAGTAAATTATATAAAAAAAAATTAATATTTAGAATTATATATATATATATATATATATATATATATTAATTTATGGTGCCCCTTTAACATGGAAAACAAATTAATTATATAAATTTTAATTTTAATATTATCAATTTTATATATACTAAATATATATAAAAATATTGGTGCCCCTGACAAAATGGGGCCCTATGCGATCGCTCCTCTCGCACATGCTCAGGGCCACCGCTGTGGAATGCTTACGGTTTATATAGTATTTGTAATGAGGAAACCGGTATAAGGAGTATATATATATGGCAAAGTATATATATATGGCAAAGTAGTTTGATTGGTCCTATACATTTATTTAATTTTTCACATTGGTCACATAAGTTTTTTTCTTTCAAATTGATCTTATACGTTATATTCCGTTTTCACGTTAGTCTATTTCGTTTTCACGTTAGTCATTTCCGTCAATTTCAACCTAACGCCGTTAGTTTTGAGCTGACGTGGCCATGATATTAGTACTACACGTGGCTCTTGATTTGAGGCCGTAAAGTCGAAATTGACAGAAAGGACTAATGTGGAAAGGAAACATAATGTGTTGGACCAATTTGGAAAAAAAAAACTTATGGGACCGATGTGAAAAATTAAATAAACGTGTGATCAATCAACCTATTTTGCCTATATATATATATATATAATGGTTGAGATAATATGCAAACTATGTTATGGAAAACAAGGGATTTATGTTATGAAAAATATTTGATATATTGTACTTGAGATACTTGGTATCAGGTTTGGATATTGAGCAAGACTTGGTGTATCCGACCGGTCAACGGGACGACAGGGATATAAATGTCACTGTCGGAGTATGGGGCCTCTAGTGAAAAATCTCGGAGTTTGGAGGGATGTTGTGCAGTGACCAAGGTCACTTGCCGGTCAGCGGGTCGGCCGAGGTATAAATGTCATCATCGGAGTGAGAGACTCTGATCTTGTGAACAACTCCAAGGGGATACACAAACATCTTGCTCAATGGTAACTTGAGAACATGGCGAAAGATTTATCGCTATGGTTGGTTTTCTAATATTTAAAAGTATTGAATGGTTTAATTATGATTGTGTGACTATGCATGTATGTAATTATTGCATTATTTGTTATGTTTTGTTTACCCTCATTGAGTTCTGGGACTAACCTCAGTCCTTGTTGGTTTTAGCTTCAGGTACTCTGCGAGGGAAACCATCTTAGGGAACCCATGCACTTGAGTAGTGTGGGCAGCTCTGCTTTAGCTTTAGTTTCCTATTAGTTTTGGTTATTGTCATATGGGAATATTCCGTTGTTTGGAGCTTTGAACTCCCTTTTGATTTGTAAACAATTTTGTTTGGGTTTTGAAACTCTTTGACATTAACTTAGGGTCACTTTTGGCTTTAGTGGATTATAAACATTTACTCTGATAATTTTTGTGGTATTTCATATATATACTATGTTGTGACTCGATTTATGTTTGTTTGAAAGCCCTTTAGGAATGAGACAACAGAGTCTTATTCAGGTCAGTCAAAAACACCTAAGTTGGGTCCGGACACAAAGGGTCCGAATTCACACACAAATTTTCTCTTTGTTTATTGTTCTGATGCTTACTATAATTAAATTAACGTGTATCCAAATCCAACCTAGAGTCTTAGAGAAAATTCCAATCTAGTATAATACCTAGGAAAAGCACATTTGAATAATTGATGATAAGAATTAATTAGTTTTATTTACTTATTTAAATAAAAATGTTAAAAAATGAAATTTCAAATAACTACTCATTATTGAATGCTGTTAATATATTATTATCAGTTTTGAATATTGAAAACGATAACATCAAAGACATAAACTCATTAAAGTATATGTATGTGAAAATGTTATGAGACTCACTTTTTTAAGTTATTAATATTGACTATATAATCATAAAATGTGACATGAAAGAGAAAGGAATTTATGGTGATGAAAAAAAAATGAAAAAGACATATTTAGAAAAGAAACTATGTTTAATTAAAATAAGTTTTAGAAAATTTATGAAAATCAATTCTTGATATTTAATAATTTTTTTAAAAATTAATTATACCTTTTTTATATACCTAGGCCCTTTTTTATGAGACTGTTCGAGGGCTTTTACGTAACCTTTAGTGGGGGAATGAATGGAAAACAAAGAACTGAATGGAAATATATAGTTAAAAGGCATCAGGGAGTGTTTGAACCCGGCTCATTTTCTTTAAATATCATCAGTTCTTAATCAAGAGAGTTACATTAATAAGACAAAGTAAATTACTAGTATATTATTTTACTTTACACACTTTGTTAAAATGACAATAAATACCAAATTTAATAACCCCTTCACCATAGTTTTATTTTTTTTATTTGTTGTGAAGGTCTTGATTTCACCCGATAGACCCTCACAAAAGAAAAGTATGCACATATCTTTAATGGGGCTTTAGAAAGGAGGAAATTAATGATGTGAGTGCAACTTGAGGAAGGGACCAAACCCTCTTCATGAACACACATTTTATTTTTTAATTAACTTTTTTTTACCAATTATTTTTAATTAACTGTTAACTTAATACCATTAAAAATAAGTTTGATTTTTGTTCGAATATTGAGAATCCATGTTGAGACTTTGATTATGCTCAAAACTCATTTGCAATTGCAGGAACCTTTCGCCTCTATTTGAAATGAAGACATGGTTGCAGGGAGTAGATGAGGGAATCATGAACCCTAGCTACCAAAGGAGAAGATGATCCCCAACGATTATTTCCAGGTCAGAGATCACGACAGGAACAACATGGATAGTTAACAATTAGGATAAAGGTGCTAACATTTGTCACTATACGGGACTAATTTGACACAAATAAAAGTTAGTTGACCAAATTGAACAAAACAATTAAGATAAGAAACAAAAGAGCAATGTTAGCAACACATTCTTTTTTTTGGTAACCATGACATGGGTACGAAATATCCACCACCGTTAGCAGTGACTAATCTCCGTTGAGGAACCTGCTGGGCACACAAGGTGGGTTCCCTCCTCCCAACCAAGTTTTCCCCCTACACAAGATTCAGGATTCGAACCCCTGACCACTTGCTTAAGGTGTCTGAGTCTCTTACCACTCGAACTAATCACATATTGGTAGCAACACACTCTTTATCACATTCATTTTAATATACTTTATTATTTGATGGATTTTATGTGGGACCTACTTAATAGAGAGTGAATCCATGTGATTTAGTGAGTACCACATAAAATCCGATCCACCAAAAAATGGAGAGTGTGTTAAAGGAGTATTGGCTAACATTTCTCAACAAGAAAACACCAATTTTGCTTGAACTTAAGGCCAAGTTATCACTTTTCACCTACTCCCTTTACGCACTCTCTCACTCTTAATTGAAATTAATTGTTTGCTAGGATGAAAGTTAATTACTGCCATCTTCTCTGTGCCAAAAGAAGAGAAAACAACAACATCAACAGTGCTCAATGCTGGAAAGTACCGCAGACAAGGAAAGTAGTAAGAAATTTCCCATACAAGAAATTAAGAAGAAATAATGCTCTTTATCTGCTCTATATATTGCACAGATCCCAATTTGCATAAGAAGATATTGTGAAAGAGTATTTTGGGGAAGAAATCCAAGCTGGGTCGTTTCACAAGGTGGGAGAGAGAGGCACATCAGGTTGGTACCTATACTTCCTTTCACGGGTTCTCGTCAGTTTTAGGCTTAATGCAAGTTGGCAAAAAAATTACACCCTACTTTCTACATTTTAAACTTATTTTATTTTTTATGTCATGGTAAAATTAGGTGTTGATAATTTCTTTGGATATGGCCACACATCGAAATTTTCATTATTGTTGGAAGGCTGTTAATTAATCATATAGGAAAATCCTTGAGTGAAACATGAATCTGTGAGTTGCAACTGTAATTGCAATCTCGATCAATATAGTTGAGGGAGAAGACTCAATTTAAGAATTTGCATTCTCTCGAGTCGGTTCTCTCTCCATCACCGCTTCAGTCATATTCAATGTCTGATATTTGCTAGAGAAAGTTGTTGCACTACTACCGGAGAGAATCTGAATCCCTCAAATCACATGAGCTTATTACTAAACTTACTACTACTTGTAAATTATTAAGTTAGTTAAATTTACCAAACATACAAGCTTATTTATTTTATGGATAAACTCACTTTAAAAGATTGTTTTCTAATTTTAAGAGTTACTGACTTTGCTTCTATTTAATTTTTTACTACAAGCACATAAATTACAATTTAAAAGCATTGTTTGACCGCAATTTGTAATTTTTTGGTAAAAGGGAAAACAACAGCAGCAAATTAACAAAACTAACACAGGTTTAGAGAGCTTATTGTGTCAGAAAGCAGAAAGATAACGAATGGGTTAGCATTGTGAGGGGCAGTTTCTAATTTAAAATATTTTGTTAGTTTTCTAAATTAAGGAATGCAAGAGATAAAGAATGTCTTCAGACAATATATTTTGTCTGTATAATAATTGATGTTTGTCTGTATAATAATATATATATATGTGTGTGTGTGTGTGTTTTTTTTATTTTTTTTTTATTTTCCTGTATTATTTCTCCACTAAATTATTACTTGCATATCTTCTATAGATTTATCATTCCTCCGCATGCTCTGTCAACGCTGTAGGTCGACATGATTCAGTTAAGCTTACACCTCTCTGGCTCTCTATATAGTGAAAGGATAGTATCATATATTAATACCAAGGACCACAACCATTTGTCGTGTGATTCTCCTTTCAAGTTTAGAAGATGTCAACTAGAGTACGTAGTACTTGAACTTTGATTAATAAATAGCATATGCTTCTTCACCCTTTTCAAATTTTGTCAAATTCACCCATTTGCAAATCAAAAAAATGCTTATATTATATATTACCTCTCTCTCACATATATATATATAGGTGGCAAACTCAAACAATATGTTTGTAAAAACTAAACTATAATTAAATAGTGAAAACTATGTAAATACAAAGTGATATACTATGTATACATGTATATATTTCCTAAATATTATGGCTTTTTATGTCGCAATAATGCTTCAGTCAAAAAAAAAATGTAGCAATAATGCTCAAAATTTTGTTTCCTCTTATCCACAGACGTAGAGAAATAATAAAGACTATTAAACTTATGATTATATTTTGTTCAAGTTCCAACCAAGGAATATCTGTGTGGATTTCTCGTTTCGTTCAACTCAAATGACTCATATTTTGATATCATTAAAGTTAAAGAAAGGAGTACTAAATTACCATAAACCAATAAACCAATGGGAGGCAAAAATATCCTATGAATGAATATGAAGTGTCATTGAAAAGACCCCTAAAAAAAGTACTTTTTCTAGAAGAATTTCTTTGTGCAGATATTTTTTAACACATGATTACATCTTCAGACTGAATTAATGCCTATAAAACCCACCAAATATTACTCAACATCCGAAACAATATTTACTCCCAATAATTGGTACCCATATTTTAATACTGGCCCAAAAGATTGCAATAATCCATGTTCTATATTATTCTAACCAGATATTTAATATGTTTTGTCTTATACACACATTATTTCAAAAAAGGCTCAGCTATGGGGAATCACATGCCAATAGAGGCAAACTAATTAATTCATGTGCCTCCTTTTGTTGCTGTCCTTATCAATGTACGTAAGGCCAATGAGGGAGAGAACATGAGAACTCCCCCAAATGTTCAACTCCTCTTCATATGTTAATTGTAGCTACCTCTTATCACATTATCACTTGCCACCAAAAAACATCACTTGGTTGCAGTCCCATATGCCAATCTGGTAGATCTCCTTCTATACCTCACCCTTCTAACAGCGACGAGTATGTTTGCACCTGCAGCCATTGCCCCCACATGCATTTGTTTCCTAGTAACTTCACAGCTTCTGCGAAGCTTCCTCTTTTCCATTCAAACATAACACATGTCACACTCACTAGCCAATCTCTGCAACCAACTTGGTTTTCTTAATTTACTTATATTTAACAAACCCTACATATATTGTTTTCAGGAAAATATAAAAAGGAAATGCTTATGTAAGGAAGTACATATATATATATATATATATATATATATATATATATATATATATATCCTTGAGGTGCTCCGATAAAATAGTGGTTTTAGGACTTGATTCTCTTATGTGGTTGAGGAGTGCTAATAACACATTTTCTTATCAATATTCTTTTCTTTTGGTTGAAATTCATGTAGGTATCACTTGAATTTTGTAGGATCCACATAAATTTCAACCAATGGTAGGGTATGTGTTAAAAAGAGAGTGTTAAAAAGTGTATTGATAGCATTAATTTCTCTTATGAGGCTTCCTTGAACTTTCATATGTCACTATTGATAGCCCATTACTTTCTCACTTTAGAGGAGCCAAATCCATATAGAATATACTCCCTCTGGTCCCTATTATAAGCAAAAAAAAAATCCCAAAATTTTTTGTCAAATATATAAGCAAATTTCGACTACTTTCATTATATTTGATGACATTGTTCCTAAAATACCCTTCATTTAATACCATTTTTGTTTTCCAATAACTCAATGTGGGATACATTTAATAAAACTTGAAGTTTTCTATGAAGGTTACTTTAGGTAATACACTTAATTTTTTAACAACATTAAATGAGATTAACCAACTTTCTTAACATGTGTATTCCATTTTAATCTTGCTTACAATAGAGACCGGAGGGAGTAGAATATATGCTTGTTTCTATGGCTTGGTGTTGATATTGGGACTATATACAGGAGAGCTTAATTTATGGAAAAAGCTCATTTAAAGTGAATTTCTCTCTAAAGTAAGCAAGTCAAGGTGTTTTTACCATTGATTTAATAAAGTGAGTTAAGATCTCTATGCATTTTATTAAATCAAGGATGAAAACACTCTTACTTATTTATTTTAGAAAGAAATTCACTTTAAAGGGACCTTATCCTTAATTTATATATGTGCATTAATTATATGTGTGTGTTAAATGCTAGCCAATTATTTAATTCAAATGTGGCAAATGGCAATCATCATTCATCAGTGAAGCGTGGTATCTTTATTTTTCTCTCCCTACAATTAGTTTAAGTGAAAAAGCTTTCAAAAAATATGTTGTGTCATTGGTGTATTATATTTTTATAACCATGTTATAGGTATGGAATATCGACAATCGTTAACAGTGATTAATCTTCATCAGGAAACTTTTTAGGCATACAAGGTGAGTTCTCCCTTTTCAACTAGGTTTTTTTCATATACAAGAATAAGCATTCGAACTTTTGAACATTTGCTTAAGGTGCCTGAATTCCTTATCATTCAGACCAAACAAATATTGTTCATTTCTGTATTATTTGCTTCCATTGTAATTAATTAACACTTCAGTTGGTTTAAGTGAGTACAAATAAATGTTGGAAGAATATGAGTTGTGTTATTGCATAGACAAAGAAGAAAGTTTTTAATTTTTTTTTTTGTAGCATCTCTTTATTCTCTTTCTTTATTAGTTTAAGTGAAGAGAAGGTTTTAAAAAAAAAACATAGGTTGTCTCATTTGTGTATTATTTTACTTCTGAACATTTATCAGAGGTGTACTGTATGAATTATTAGAGCTCACTACCTAAAAACCATCAAATCAGTTCAATCGTCACCACGGTAGAATTCCACCTAATAATTGTGGAGGATCATTCTTTCGGCTTAAAACAGTTACTTATCTTAACATATATATAATGGTACAATATTGTCAGTTGAATTCATAAATCGCATCTTCTGCGTTTAACAAAATACCCATTCATTAATTATATACCATTGGATCAAACTTAGATTTTCTCAAATAATTTTAGTGATTGATTCAACAATGCATATTTAGGTCCCGTTTGGATAGCACAGCTTACAGCTTATTAAAGCTTCTCTACTGATATAAGCGCTTTTATATAAAAAAATAGTATTTGGATAAGCTTAAATAAATAACTTATTAACCCCCAGAAGCTGTTTTTAACTTATTTTGAGAAATCAATTTTTTTAGCTTATTGAAAAAACTTGCGTGGAAGCTTAAACGAGAAGTTGTTTTTACATTTTATAGGACAACAAACATTTTCATCTTCCTCTCTCAAGTTTATAGATTTTAAAAGCGTTTTTTCAAGTATGTATCCAAACACAAAATAACTTAACTAAAAGGAGCTTAATGCATAAAAGCTTTTCACATAAACCCTTCTAATATAAGCGCTTAAATAAACTGTTTATCCAAACGGGACCTTAATGAATATATGTGAGTGTGTATTTTGTTGAATGTAAGGGATCCATTTTCAATATTATAACAATGATATTCACATCACACTTTTTCCATACCCTTTTCCACACCCTCATCATATCATTGCCACCTGGCTGCCACCCACCATGAGCCTACGTCCGATCTATGCCTCTGCTGCCGCCATCCACTAGTTGTCGCCTACCGTTGAGTCAACATTCATATAGATTTATTAGGATTTAAAAAAGGGTGATGTGAAAAAATGCGATAACGTGGAAGGATGATGTGGAATAAGTGATGTGGATGTGAGGGTAAAAAAAGATGTATGAGAAAATGTGATAAAATGTTTATTTTCCATTGAGTATTGACTTAGACGATGATTTTAAAAATGTTGCTTGTTCAAAACTTTACATGGCTAACGATTGATGTAATCCCTAATTAGTAAAACCTTATTTTAAATTTGTATTCCGTTAGCACAAAAAAATTGCTAAGCATAAGTTAGCCGAGAATCAAATAGTTGACAACGGGTTGATCAGCAATGGTTAGCTGAGCCAATATAGCAGAATTTGGGAAAAGTCATAAAGTATTTGTCGAGTCAAGGTTTTAGCCGATTTGGCTTTAGCCGAGGTATCATTAATCGAGTGTAGCTGCTAGAGGTGGAAATAGGGCAGGCAAGACCAGACTTTGAGTTATATTGATCTTACCTATTTAAAAATTAGGCCTAAGCCTGAGCCGTCATTTTTAAGGCTTGACCTAACCTTTAATTTTAGAAGTCTGATCTGACATGAAAGTCTATTTAAAGGTCTATTTCGCATCAAGGTCTTTAAATAGAACAATAGGTGATGGGATCGCAACAAGTGTACCGGACTGATACAAATAATGAAAAACAGTGAGAAACTGAATATCGTTCTCAGGGATTGGGTAACCGAATACCAATTCGCAAAAGTAATATCTATTTGAACCAAGTAATCGAGAAAAGATGGAATAGTGACCAATTAAAACTAATACTTAAGAAACAATTCATATTTAAATAAGCTAAGTACGATAATCTAATGCAAAGATGACAATCAAGAGGTGAAGCTTTAGGGATCCGATTTCACCAAAGCTAATATGATTTGATTCAATTATATATGGTAACCCTTCCTAATGACTTATCAACTCCTTTTGTCAACCAAGAGTCCTAATTTATCGTAAAGCCCTTCTCAAGTACTCTAGAAAACACCCCTTACTTATTAACCAACTATATCTCTATGATGATAATTAAACTACCAAACACTACAAGAAAATATGCTATTACTGATGGCCATATACCGTCGGAAAGGGCACGAAACTGTCTGTAACTTCAATTTTTCGACAGTCAACCGACGGCCACGTAGCGATCAGTAATTAATAACTGTGCCGAGAACCATTTCTGACGGGAAAGGTAAAAGGTCGTTGGTAATTACCGATGGACGAAGCCGTACGTCAATATCTTTAGCCAATTATTGACGGCCATGTGTCGTTTGTAATGTGATAAAATTACCAATTATCGATACTCATGTTATTTTCTTTTTAATTTTTTTTTTACATTTATATATTTTTCTATTGAAATATATAATTATATATTATACATATTTAATATAAGATCTATATATATATGACTCTCCCTATAGATAGCATAAAGAAAATATGATATATTTCTATCCGCACTAACCCTATGATTTTATTTCAATACTCTAGAAACATAAATCTCCTCTCAGTCTTGTTATGATTGGCAAATCATGCATATCAATGGACAGTTAATAGCAAGCATTAAGCGCATAGAATAAAACACAAAAGATGAAGAATAGAAATTAGGAAATCAACATAATATTACCAAATTAAACCGTCAAAACGCGACTACATCGTCACCCTAGAAATAGGGATTAAGTTTATAATTGAAAGGGAAAAACAAAATTCAATCAAAAGCAAACACATAGGAAGTAACAGACAGTAAACAATAGCCAATTCGCGTTCCAAAGCTCAAGGCGTAACCAAAAAAGCAAAAGAAGAACCCTGATTTCATAAAACAAAATTCTATTTATATGTTCGGATCTCATGTTCCACCGGGCCGCACGACAGAACTAACAATAAAGCCCAAACCAATAAAGCAGCACTTTCGTCGGGCTCGTGCAGAATGTGCCCAAAATGCTTTCCTTGATTCTACAAGGCTTCACTTTTCCAATGCATCCATATAACAGTACCTAAAACACATTAAGACAAGCAAATAAGCAAAATAACTCAAAAATCCTAATTAAATGAATAAAACACGACAGTACTTGACTCAAAACATACTTAAGGTAAAATAAGTGTAATTAGAAACAGATTGAGACTTAAACTCAACGTAATTGATGAAACCCCCTAAAAAACCAAAGATAAAACTAGATCAGCCAACATATTATCAGTAGGCCTATCTCTAAGCAGACTAATACCTAACAGACTAATTAATAGATAAGACCTTTAAATAGGTTAAAAGGTATGATCCTTTTATTAAGCCAACAGAGCTACTTCTAAATATGTATATTATTTTTCAAAAATATTATATATTATTATTAAAAAAAATAATATTATATATTATATATTTTATTAAAAAAATAATGTTTTTTATAAATAGGTCGGCCTATCATGCTTAAAAATCTTTTTATTAAGGCTAAGCCTAACCTATTTAATTAAAAAAGCTTTTTGAAAAGCCTAGATCTGACATTTTTATTAAACAAAGTCAGGTCAACCCAAACCTTAAGCAGGTCGGGTCATAGGCATCCGACGAGTGATTTGACCTATTTCTATCCCCAGTAGCTGCTAAGCTGAGTTGGGCTTGAGGCTGTCATTGGGCTTAGGCGAGTATCATTTACCTAGGGCATCGGCGTTCATCTGTGCACAAGAAGGGAAATGAAGTAAAACTAAACTAGGTCAAAATCAATATTTATCCACTTAATTCAACACTTCCCTAGTATCGTGGGATGCAGGTTGCATGTGTTTTAGAGACAGAAAGTCGTGGATAAGGACGACAAAAGCATATCCAAGGCAGTTTGTGAGTTGGCTAAGTCAAGGAGCAATGTTAATACGTCATGATCTTACTAAATGTAAAATATGAGCTTGTGGGTACTTAGGAATGCGACGGACAATGGTAGAGTAAGTTAACTAGAGCTACACAGATAAATTTGGACAAATCGATTCAATCAAACACAAGTATTTATATCTTTCCTTTATCTTTACTTTATTTTATCACTTTTATTTTCATGCAAACTAATTAGGACATAGTTCAACCATTCAATATAGGCGCTTTCTAGAGTAGTTTAGGAACTAAATAGCTTAAAAACATAGTCTCTTTCTCAATTTATCACCTTAACAAGGGGAATAAATTATGCGAAATAGCTGAACAATCCTCTAATCACAAATCGCAACAAACATATGTATTTAAATTAATTTTATTAATTTAGTCTTTAAATTTACAATTCTTAATTTTTTTTATCACTCTATATATTTATTTGAGTTCAATAATGTTAACTTAAAAAATTGATTTGTAATTTTAAAAGGTGACAAACATATCTAACTCGATCAATCTGTTCAAAATGGTGCCATTTAACTAAAATTCATTTTAAAAAGGTATAGAAATACTTTAAAATGAAATATTATTCATACACACAAGTCACATATGATGTCTAAGATTGGCAAAACGTCATCATTTTAGCTTAGCCCATTGAGTTGGATACTTGGATGTGTCATGTCATCTTTTAAAATTATAGAAAAAGCTTTTAAAGTTAATTAACAATAACAAAGTTAAAATTAAATAGATGGAAGAATGAAAAAAAAATTAATTAAAAGCTTAAAGTTTTAAGAATTAAATTGATGTAAAATTATTTTTAAGTTTAAAACTAATGCACTGAATAATTTAAAATGTAATTGCATATATAACTTTCTCTACATATCTCACATATTTTGAGTATGAGAAATTTTATTAGTGAGATAATCCTTCTATTTTTTATCTGTTTTTTAGAAAGATTTTTTGTTCATATTTATCTATCATTTAAAATATCTAATAAAGTATTAATTATTTTTCTAACTTATGATATTAATAAGAGAGAAAAACTAATAGATGATATTTTGAGTATTTTAATGATTAATAAGTCAGTGAAATGTGTATTTTGTTATTATTGTAATTATTTATTAATTTTCTTAATTCTTATGTAACAACCTTAAAAAAAAAACAGATGAAAAGAATAAAGGATTGGTATTGAGACAGCATGGTAACCAAATATTTCCAGCTGATCAACGCATGTGAATTATCCGAGTAATTTTGTATGTACACCAGTACACATAAGGATCCATTCATTTTCATAAAGAAACAAAATAGTGTGTGTGTGTGTGTGTAAAAGTTCAATTTATGGGCGAAGAGAAATAATTGAAAGTGAAATCATGTTATGTTTGCCTGAAAATGATAAGGAGGGAGATTGGGAACCCCTAAAACACAAGAACATTCGCCAAATCCAGAGAACTTAATTGGGTCGGAATCTGACGTATATTTGTTGATTGATAAAGTACATTTTTTAGTCCACGGTGCAATGGTGCATGCATGGATGGAAGGTGAACACGGTCATGGACGGTTGATGAGGCATTTTTGTCGTCGTTCGGCCTAACCATGCTCATCATGAGTTTCTTTGTCGTCGTTTAAGGTAACCATTACTATAAAATTTGTAAATTGCTAGGTGAATTCTTTGGCAGCTAAATTCTCAGGTATCGTAGAATAATTTTATCCTGTCTAAGTAATTCAATTAAATAGTAAGAATCATTTGACTTGATCGATTAAATGATTTATTTAATTGAGATGACACATTCTGATTGGGTAGGATAACTTTTACCTCAAAATTATCGGGGGTACCGGAGAAAGCACTTCTTTAGTATCCTAAGGGTAACTTTATCTTATTTAGGTGATCCAATCAAATGGTAAGAATCATTTAACTTGACCCATTAATATGATCCATTTAATTGATGTGACGCATTCTAATTAAATAGGATAACTTTTATCTCAAAATTATTAAAATACAGGAAAAAACAACAAATTACTATCACTTACTCTAAGAAAGTAAAGTGCACAAGACATGTGAAGAAAAATATGTCAATCACTTCTAAAATTTTGTGAGATGTGGTTTTTCACGGTGAAAACCAAGCATAGTTATGGGTAATGATAATTTAATGCTTGTTTTAATTATGGATAAAGATTACAACTACAGGTTTATTGGGATAAAATTCCTGTTACGTGAGATTACGTGTAAAGTTAGTAAATAAGAAAGATATATGAACTTTTATAGGAATATCATTTAGTGAGCTGAAATCTCGATATATTTTAGCTAATCAAAAGTGAATATATATTCTCCCTTACAGACTTATTTTAGAGACAAACTTACTTTATAGACAAACCTTTTTTAGGGTAATGTTATTGTCAATGAAATACATTTTTCCCATTCCAGATAGAACCGAATTCATCATTTCAATATAAAAAGACAATTTTGTTGGAAAGCCTTAGTTTGTTTATCTTTTGTAGCTCTGCATATTACAGTCTGATTTAGCTACAACCAGTTTTGGGTGGTGTTACGACTCCTATCTGGTTCGGTTCACCGGTTTACTCACTCTAAGAAAATTCGCTATTTCCCACGGTCAAAATCCTTAGGAAAAGACCAAAAGCCGTGGGGAAACTCACTTTTCCCAAGGATAACCCACGGCTCCCGCGCTGTCGGAAAAACAGGCGTCAGAAATGTTTTCCCACAACCATTTTTCAAAAGACCATGGGAAATTACCCACGGCACAACCCTTGGGAAATTTCCCGCGGCTTCAGCCCTGGATAACTTACAGAGGGAATTTCCCACGACATTACCCCTGGGTACCCTATCAACGCTTTTCCCATGGCCTAGGCCCTGGGAAACAAAAAATTGTTTTTTTTAAAAAATATTAATAATATAATAAATAAAATTCTGATGCAATGCTGATAAGAAGCCAGCGGCAGCGGCCAGGACTGGAGATGGTCCAGCGACGTGAGATAGCAGCTCTGCTCTGATAAGAAGGGAATCGTAAGAAAGTGAAGCAAAATGGAAAAAAAGGGGAAAAAAAGAAAATTGGAAAAGAAAAAGGAAAAGGCATTCAGCATGACCGGAGATTGACTGAAGACTTACCTTTGTTGGAGGGTGCAGTGGTTCTGGTGGAGACTGACCGGAGATGGTCTTGCACACAGTGGACGAAGATGCATGGTTCTACGCGGTGGAGGAAAGAGTTATGAGAGAAGGAAAGAGAGAAAAAGGGAAAGAGAGAAAGAAGGAACATACCGGTGGTGGTGGAGCGAGGCACGGCCGGACGAGCGGTGGCGGTGGAGGGACGCGCTACTGGAGGAGTTGTGGAAGGAGGTGCGGTTCTGATTTCTCTTAGAGAAGAGTGTGAAACGGTGGAAGAGTGTGCTTTGTTCTGATTTCGGACCTTAGTTATTGGGTATGCCGTGGGAAACAATAAAAATCCCTTACCCACGGGCAGGACCGTGGGAAATAGCGAAAAAAGAAACCTCAAATTCCCACGAGCTTGGCCCTGGGAAACACTAAAAATCTTTTACCCAAGGGCAAGGCTCTAGGAAACGGCGAAAAACGAAACATCAAATTCCCATATGCTTGGCCGTGGGAAACACTAAAAATCCCTTACCCACGGGCATGGCCCTAGGAAACAACAAAAAATGAAACGTCAAATTCCCACGGGCAAGGCCATGGGAAACACTAAAAACCCCTTTCCCACGGGCAGGGCCCTGGGAAACAGCGAAAAACGAATTGTCAACTTCCCACGGGCTTGGCCGTGGGAAACACTAAAAATCCCTTACCCACAGGCGGGGCCGTGGAAAACGTGGCGGGAGAATTTAGCACTAGTTTGCGTTATCCTTTTTCCATGGGTGAGACCAGACCGTGGGAAATGTCAAAATTACATTTCCGAGGGTTTGGACCGTGGGAACGTTTTTGAGGGAAACCATTTGAGGCTTTTCCCACGACTTAAGCCGTGGGAAACGTCAAAATTACACACGGCCTCTAGGCTGTGGATAAAAGGCCGTGGGAAATAGCAAGATTTCTTGTAGTGACATTTCTGTCCGGTCGGTTTGTTCCGATCACCACAAGAACTTGTTGATTTATTGATGGCTTATTTGCGACGACACAAAAGTCATCGGTAAATTCGTGATTATCGACGGGTGAAGTCGTCGATAATGAGGCAGTGGGTTATGTTACTCATTACCGATGGTCTTGGCTGTTGGTAATGAAAAAATTCATTACCGACGACGCGACCGTCAATAACCCCGTCAGTAAGTTTGGCACGCATTTGTACGAAATAAAGTTCGCGAAGTTTCCGACGTACATTTGTAAATTCATTACCGAAGGTCTCGTCCGTTAGTAATTGCCTTTTGGTATTACGAGACACAACGTCTCTTTTTTGTGTTACCAACGGCCCTGGCCGTTGGTTAGTGACTGTTGGCATTACGAGACGCAACGTCTCTTTTTAATGTTACTGACGACATGTCTGTTGGTAATCAATTAATTTAATTTCCGATGGCTAAAGTCGTGGGTAATTTCATCAAATACGCGAGCACAAACTCTTTTCCTCTCATTTCTCTTTTCTCACAAACCCTCTATTCTCTCAATCTCCCTGCCTCCACCACTTCTCTGCCACCACTCCCACTTTTGTCTCTTAGTCTTCAAACAAAATCGCTCCCTCCCTCCCCCATTCCAGCGTTCACAAAGGTTGCCACCGCCCTTTTCCATCTGCAAGTTTCTCCACTGTGACGACACCACCATTGTCTTTCATTTTCCATTGCAACACCACCATCATTGCAAGGTTCTCCACCACAGGTCAACAGGTAAGGCTTCTTCCCTTTTTTTATGTATTAACACCCCATTTTCCATTTCTTTTTTTCCTTCCTTTTTTGTTCTTCCTGTCACTTTCTGTTTGGTGCATCTATCTCCATTTCTTTTGTTGGTTGCATCCATCTCAGGTATGACTCTCTCTCTCTCTCTTTGTTTTTCTTCATTTTCTGTTTGTGTATCCAATTGGTTTTTTGAATTTATGTAGTTCTTTATTTTCTTAAATTTGTCCCATTTTTTTTGTTTTCTGGTTTGTGTATTCAATTATCTTCTACCAAATGATAACTTTTCTTTCTCATTACTGGATTGCTAAATGCGTTGGTGTTCATTTCTCTTTAATTTTCTCATTGTTGGATTATACTATTGCTCATTATTGGATTTTGTTCTACTGGTTCTGATTACCGAATGTTGATTTCTATTCTACTTGTTGTTGCTTTGTTGGATTATAGTGTTGCTCTTGACATGTTGGATTAATCTTAGTTGTTCATTGCTAACCTGCTCATATGGCCGCCGGTAATAACACTTTTCTTGTAGTGGGTTTCCGTAACCATGGTATACATATAAGGAAAAAGTATTTTAAAAATATTAAGTAATGGTGTATCTATCCTTAATTCAATCTAAAGTATATCATAATCCTAACTTGATAAATTTTAGCAATAGATACACCCTTACTTGTGATGGTAATCAAACTTTGCATAACAAACTTTTAATTATAAGTTGTTGAGTCAACTACATGTAAGCATATTGAGTAACTCATTAACTAATTTGCTAACATAATCATGACCCCGAATAGAGCTTGTAAATTCCTTTCAAAGCTGAAAAAGTGTGAGTCTTTTTTTGGTCGAAACCGATCTTTAATATTAATCCAGATGTTTGCAATGCTATCAAAGTAAATGATACTCAATACAATGTTCTTGGATACATAATTGAAGATCTAAGAAATGACCGTATTGTTGTTGTGAATCCACAAATTCAGAAGCTGCATATCAAAACCATTAGGTCTTGACATAAGGTCATCAACAAATCCAAGCTTATTCTTCACTAGTAGAGCCATTGCCATCAAGAGTGTCACTAGGAATTGTAGTCGTCACCGGTGAGTGGCCGAGAAACCAAGATCAAGTCAGGAATATCAACGTAGTGAAGAAAAATGGATTCAAAGGATCATTGAAGGCAAAAAAAATCACTAAGAAAGAGAAAGAAAGAGGAAAAGGATCATAAAAGATGGATGAAGGTGGTGGATCAGGGAAAAAGACGCAAGCATGAGCTTGATTTCGATACCATATTGAACAAGAATCTTAAGGCTATGTTTGGATGGGTGAAGTCGAGTGGTTAGTAATAAAGTAAAGTGGTAAAAAGACTTTAACCCATTATTTGAGAGTTTTTTAAGTAATGAAGTGGAATGACTAAGGGTGGGAACCCGAATCAATCCATATCACATAAACCCTCAAATTTTCATACCCTCCAATTTGGGGGTTTTGGGATGGAGTGAAGTAGAAACCATTTCATACCCTTTGTAATTTGCACTACTCCATTAATTACCATTATGACCTTCAAACAATGGAGTTGGATCTCCCTCATTTCCTCATTAAAACTTACAAACAATGGAGTGATATACTTTTATCTTTCCACTTCATTCCATTACTAATCACTCCATTACTAACCACTTCACTTCATCTACTTCAAAACTCTCGAACATAGCCTAATGGAATGCAAAAGGTGGATTGCCTTAACTTAGGATAGCATATACACAAGGATTTCATAGTTGTGAAGAAAATCAAACTGCATAACAAAGTTCTGACAATAAGTAATCCAATCAACTACATGTAACTAACATATAACAAATAACTAGTTTGTTAACTAATATTGTTAACTAATTACTTTGGTTATCACAAACATCTTCAATTGGGCACTTTTTTTTTTTTGTTAACCTATTATTTTTATTTTTTTAGGTAATCCAATTGAGCACTCTATGAGACTTGAAAACCCAAGACAAATTGAAAGGGGCAAAAATCGAGAGATTTTAAAAAATTATAATAAAAATGTCTTTCAATCATCAATGAGTAGTTGATTAAAATAGGAGGATGGGATTTTATAAGACAGATTATCATTATTTTTATACAATGGTGGTAATGAGATTGGAAATTATGATATCATCCAAACAACTCAAACTCCTCGTCGCCTATCATACATTTTCTTCCCTTGAGAAATAATGCGGTTTGAATTAATTTTTTTTTTGTTCCAAAAAACTTATAAATAAAATAGGAGAATGTTAAGACGCTAGTTTAAAAAAAAAAAATTATTGGGAATGATTTATTCAATATTTTAAAGAGTATTATATTTAATTTTTTAATGAAAATTTGTTTTTATTGAATTCCTTAATCAATACTCTTGTCGGGATCCAATAAAATATTACAGAATTTTTTTGATGTAAATTTTTTTCAATGAAAATTTGCTATTATTGCCATATTTACTTGGTTAAAACTTAAAACAACTTCAACACAATTGGGTAGATATTGCCCTTGGTTAAGCATGTTGTTCCTGGGGTGTGTATGCACGAAATTTTGTTAAGAAAGATAAATTCACATTCATATCAGAATAGCTCGAAACGGATTAATTTCTATTGTTTGGTCATTTGGATACCATTTTACAAAAAAAAATTAAGGTTTAATTGTATTTTTGATTTTCAAAAATTTTAATTACATTTTTCGTTCCTCAATTTTTTCAATTATGAGATTTTGATTCCTTACAAATTTTAATTGTACTTTTCATCCCTCAACTTTTTCAATTGTGAGATGAAAATCTTTATTTTGATCCCTAGAAGTACTAATTTTGCACAATTTTACAAAGTTGAGGGACGAAAAATGTAATTAAATTTTTTGAGGGACCAAAATCACATAATTGAAAAAGTTGAGGGACGAAAAATGTATTTAAAATTTTTTAGGGATCAAAATCGAATAATTAAAAAATTTGGGGACTAAAAATGTATTTAAGGCAAAAATAAATTAAAACTACATAAGCCTGTGTTTCTGAATCATACTTGCGTTTTCTCACACTCAAACACCAACAACAACTGTTTCCACCCTTTCTCGTATCATAAATCATTCTTCTTGGTACTCTCTCTCTCTCTCTTTCTTTCTTTCTCTCCCTACTTTCATTATATTTTCAATATCATAATTTTATACTGTTGATAACTAAAGGGTTCAAATCTTTTTTTTTTTTGGGTTTGTGAATTGTGAGGAAGATCGACCGAAGGAACTGAGGCAAAAATGAAGATGGTAACCTCTTTCAACATGAAGGTAATTTTGAAAGCCCATGAGGTTATTTACATAAATCATTGTGTGCTGAGAATGCATGCCAAGTGTTTGTGGAAATGGCTCCCTATGGTTAAATCAGTATTTTAGGTTGAATCTTTGTCAACTTTAGTTTGAAAGTTTTTTTTGGGCGAAATAGGCTCCTTATGGTTAAATAAGTGTTTTCAAATGAATCATTTTCTAATGACAAAAGTTAAGTGCTTGTGGTGTCGTTCATAATGTTGGCAACACACACTTCAGCACACTATTATTGTGTGGACTTCATGTGGGACCCACTAAATTACACGGGCTCACTTTCTACTCAGTGAGTCCCACATGAAATTCATCCAATAATAGAGAGTGTGTTGAAGGGAGTGTGATAAAGAGTGTATTGTTAGCATTGCTCCTAAAAACATAACATGTATATTATTTTCTTACAGCTCATTAATAAGGTGACTAAACAGTAGGACATATGTTTTTATTGGTGAACAACACTATGAGTACCTATAGAACTTTACCTAAGTTTTCTCCCTTTTGAAATTCAGTTTCATATTTAATTTTATGTTTGATCATGTCCTTTGTAATTATCTTCTCAGAAAGCAGTAGCTGGACTAAGACGCATTAATCTTGACGGTCTCCGATGGCGGGTTTTTGATGCCAAGGGCCAGGTGAGCATGAATTTTTTCCTTTTTCCTTCTCTTGAACAACTAATAGAGAGTGAGTATGAGCCAATAACATGAAGTTTTTCCCTATTGAACTTAAAAGGTGTCATAGTTTCAGCTTGTGATTGGTAGCTATTTGATGCAGGTATTTTTCAGCATTTGCATTTTGAGAAAGAATAAAATGTGAGATATTAGGTTAACGAAATGCTTCACAAACATTCTGTCTATTGGCTTGCATATCAAGTACGACTACGATTAGAAAATCAAGCCGTTGGAAGTTATCAAACACAATAAGACAGGCCAATTTCATGGAAATTTCATTTTGAGAAGTTTTCAGAATGAATATCTATTGCAATATCTAGTTATTAAGCTAGATCAGAAGGGATGTTATAATATCCTGTTTAATTATACTTCCCTCAGAAGATGTAGCTATGACATGGTAGAAGTATTTTGAGATAAATTATTACGTGAATTAGTTATAAGCAAGTGCTAATTGAGATCATGCAGAAGGTTTTCCAAGCGTCTGACATGTTATGCACTTCTGTTGTGTGATCAACTACGGAACAATTTGCTTATCTGCAGTCACGAGCTCAATTTGCTAATACATATGCTCCTTTTGTATAGGTTCTTGGGAGGTTAGCATCTCAAATAGCTACTGTAGTTCAAGGAAAGGATAAGCCAACTTATACACCTAATCGTGAAGATGGAGATATGTGCATTGTGCTTAATGCAAAGGATGTTTGTGTGACTGGGAGAAAACTTACAGACAAGATCTACTACTGGCACACAGGGCAAGTGCTTTGCATTTAGTACTTAGAGCTGAGGAAATATTAATAATTTTGGTCTTCATGGAAATCAAATGATTTTATTCTGATTTAGATGCATATCTTCGAAGAAATTCTGCCACCAATACTATCATTGCTGTTTATTTATTGGGTTTCTTATGCCCCATAATATTGGAGTTTTTGACATTATTCAGGCTATTCTGACATAAAGTAGTGGCATGTAGGTATGTGGGCCACCTCAAGGAAAGAACTCTAAAAGATCAGATGGCCAAAGACCCTACAGAAGTCATTCGCAAAGCTGTTCTGCGCATGCTGCCTAGAAACAAATTGCGTGATGTAAGTGCTACATACATAGACCAATATTTTTGGGAAGTTTGAACTATGATTATGGAATTTAATTACTAGTGTTCAGACTTGGAGAGTTTTGTATATGTTTGGTTTAAGTATTGCAAGAGTAGAATCCCATTGGAGACCAAAATTTCCAGAATCGATTCCTACTGTAGAAATCAAATCACTTCCAAGATAGTTATACTTATATTACCCAAACAACCTTGTTTGCACTTGAGGATTCAGTTGACCGAAAAGCCCCATAATCATTTGGAGACAAAATGCAATTGACCCAAAAGAACAAAAGGGAAGAATGAGGACTGAGTGTTCTGGCATGCATTGTATCCTTTAACAAAATCACAAACCTTTTATCAATAATCCTTGTCTCCTGGAAGAATCACCATTTTCACAATTGTAGATGGTAATCCACCTATTTGGAGAATGAGGCGTGACAGTCTCTAGACTTATTTTTATTATGGATACTAAAATGGCAGTTTTTTTACAACTCCGTTGAACTTTCTGTTGTCATCCATGGTAAATTTGACAATTCGAAATCCACTCTTGTTGATTCATTTCAATCAAACAGGAGCATGTGGTCTTATTTTTTTTAGGAAACTTCACCAAAATTTTCACCATTACACCTTAAATGATGTAATGAAAAAGAGCATTTAATATCATAATTAAAACTCCTAATGGGTGAACTTAATGATATTTTTTGGTATAGAAAGTTCGGGGGGGGGGGGGGGGGGGAGGAGGTTGCACCATTCTATGGTCAAGGCATGCCACAAGCCTCAATGATGGCTTACAATGATACTTATAGCTGACTTACTAATGAAAATCCACCAACAGGTGCTAATGTGCCAACCCAATTGGCAACTTAATGAACTGTTGCTTCTATTTGGCATGCAATCCAATAGTATTGCTTTAGTATTTTATTAGCACTTGGATTATGGAAGTGAGAAGAGGATTGGGGAACTGCATTATAGGCATATATGACTGTTAACTACCTCTTGCTACAGGATTGTTTTATTAGCGAGTGGTGATTATCAATTATTTTTCTTTTCATTTTGTTAGAGCTTGTTTCTGCTATTTTTTTGTTCTTTATATACTATTGAAGGACTGATCTTCTAAGTTGCATTCCTTGCTTTATTGTTAATGGATGTAGGATAGGGATCGAAAATTAAGGATCTTTCCTGGCAGTGAGCACCCTTTTGGTGAACGGCCACTCGAATCTTATGTGATGCCTCCTAGAAGCATACGCGAAATGCGGCCACGAGCAAGGCGTGCTATGATTCGAGCACAGAAGAAGGCTGAACAGCAACAACAGAATATTGATGGAATGAAGAAGGTGAAAAAGAGAGAAGCAAAGGAAGAGAGTGCATGAAGACCTTATTTTGCTCAAGAAAGATGGTATTGACCAGTGGGTTATCATTTGAATTGAAAATCATCTATATCTGTTGGTTTGTTAGCAAATTCTTTAATGTCATGTGATATTTTGTTTTTCAAGTCTATTAGAAGCTTAAGGACATAGTTAAGCAACCACGTTAAGTTCACAAAATAGCGATTTCTAGCATATATTTAAGAGGAGTGATAATTCTTTAATTTCATGGTTAAAAAGTTTATAAAATGACAATTCCATTTCTAATCTTGATTATGCAAAAGTAAACTTCCTCTTAGACGTGTTTGTCCATTTTGATAAGTTACATCGGAGAAATGTTATTATTTTTCTAATCTGCCTGAATCCCTTCCCTAATTCAACCCAACCCATGCATTAACCTAAGAATAGTAAGAGAATCCTCTAAAGTGAATTTGTCTCAAATAAACGAGTAAGGAAGTATTAACCTTTGAGTTGATAAAATATATTGAGATCTTAATACATTAAATAATTTAAGGATAAATAACTAAATAATACTTACATACTTATTTTAGAGACAAATTTAAGAATAGTTTTATCCCTAAAATGAGTCATTTTTTTTTAGTGAATAAAACTCAATGTGCCCAAACTTTTTGCTTAGCATTTGTGATGGAAGTAGCTACTTCCTTCACTGTCACGCAGTGCCATTGCCTAATCAATTGTTTGAAATTGCTGTTTGTTTAGCTCTAGTAGTTAATGGTTAAATGATTTTCCTTGATGATATCTTATTATGGATCACCATCTACTGCCACTAGCTTTCAATTTATTCTTTTGAATCAGTGGCTAATGTTCATGGCAGAGCAATGGTCTTAGTATGTGTTTCGATGAGCGTTTGATAAACGTGATTTTGAATGAAATTGATTTTGTGGAATTGATTTTAATAGAATTGAGTTTGAAGTAAAGTGATTTATGTTTGGATACATTCATGTAAAAGTGAGTTGCACAATAAATTTGAGACTAAAAAATCATGTTTGGGGGTGAAAATTCCGAATCCTAGCTTTAAGTTAGAATGAATTCTAAAGTGAAAATCAATTCTACTCAAGAACATCCAAATATGTCAAAATCAATTTTGTGTCTTTGGAATCACTTTTGCTTCTGACAAAAGTGCATCCAAACATGCACTTCCTCTATTATTGGCGTTCAACTTTTCTTTGGTCTTGTGTATGGATGATTAGTATTTTAATGTTCACCTCTTGTATTCATATACTATTAATTAATATTTTTGTAACAATATATATATCTTACCGATATTTAATTGAGCAAACTCCATTTTAGCCTTATTAGCTATAGTTTATATACCCTTTGATTTCCGTCAATGAATTAATTGTATAAGGTATCACATGAAATTCGTGTGACTGTTTTCTTTCCCTTAATTACCCTATGAAAACCATCTGAAACCATTCCTTGTAGTTTGCACGAACCCTAGATGAATGAGGAGAGTATTTTATTTTACACTTTATCAACGCTATTTGCAATTGCGGTGAAGAACAGAAGAATATTTTAATTAGTCCTTATTGTATGGGCACGTCCACTTAATACTTGCAAATGACAGAACTGTCTATATGCATGTCATTGGTATGAAAATGCTACAACTACTGGAAAATAAGATGTAGAAGAAATTTTATTTCTAAAATTTGTATGCTTTTTACTTTTCTACAAAGATCATAGAGTAATTAACCTGAAAAGAATCAAGGGAGAATTTTATACAGCAAACTATCTAGCATATTTTTTAGACCTAAGGTCTATATAAACATATTTAATAATCAGGGTATGATTATTCAGTCAAAAATTGGACTGCAAAAGCAAAACTACATTATGATGTTATGAGGTGCCTAACTGTAAAAAACTTGATTGTTGGATCCTTATATATAATTCTCCCTAAAACCAAAGCCAAGATGTGTACTTGAATGAATTTAGGATCTTTGGTCAAGGAAATGAGTAATCACACATCAGACTTGCACATTTTAACTTAGAAGAGATTACAAAAACCAAACCTTATCACACTACATAAGAAGCAATTAGAAGATTGGGGAGGCAAAGAAAGAAGCAAAATTGTGGAAGGAGCAAAATCCCACAGATGTATTGCTTCACTTCATGGAATGCGAATATTTCTCTACTTAAAACAAAGCCAAAGACATGTGCCCCGAGAAAGAAAAGACAGAGACAAGCTAAAATGCTAATCGCTTGAGGAACCATCATCATTCTCTTCATGATCAGCTACAACTTTCTCTATAAACCTTCTTTGAACTCCTTCCATGACTTGCTCATTTCTACTCTGGCCATCATTAAGTACAGGATCTGATTGGCACAGGACTAATGCTACACCTGATATTTCACAACATGCAAAAAATTCAATGGATTAAATTTAGAAAACAAGAGAATATGTGAGGAACTGGTATTAAATAAGAGAAATAGAGGAATGATGAGAAGCAAGCTCCAACCCAATTACAGAGAACAGAAGCTAAAAATGCAGAAAACAGGTACGAAAAAAGACAGAAAATATCAGAGAAGCAATGTTATCTCTGCCCTCTGGCATAGCCACCCCAAAACTACCCAAATGATGACCTCCCCTCACACCACTCTTCATTCCCTTCACCCCCTTCCATAATTCCAGCACCAACTGCCAATTTCCTGCTGCCACCTATCCATTCAGTTAGAGCTATCTTTTACTTGCATAAGAGACTCCTCCATTATACCTTCCAGCTCATTCCCTAATCTACCACCTGATTTGGAGGCCCGGGATTTTGAGGCCCATCGTTATATATTTAGAAAAGTATTACAAATTTACAATTACAAAAGAAATTAAGGTACTATGTGTAAGGGGCGGCATGAACTACTGCAATCAAGGGCCTAAGTTTAACTAGATGAGGGGAAAAATAATCTCTGCTGCCCTAACCTTATAAATTATAAACACAGACTCAGGATCCACAGACATGGAACAGTTACAAGTTTTACTGGCATGGCTGCAGATACACTCACATTCATTTTGAATGCTAGTAGAGGCAAAACTAACAAAATCCTAAATGGAGTATAATATTGTATTGAGTAAAAATAATCATGTTATCAAAGAGGTATAGACCAAGAAAATCTGACTAATTATACTGGATAGATATCATTAGTAGAATCATATTCATAATGGAAACAACTTTCAACCGGTTCCACTATGTAGTCATCTATAAAAGCAGCATCATCTCCAGACGAAAACTTCTTTCAAAGCTAGGCTCCTAATTCCATGAAGGAACTGAGAATAAATTACAATTTTGAAGAATTGACGCTCCAGCCTTTTCTCGCTCAGCAGTCAGCACCCCTCCCCTCTCTCCCCAGCAGACACACAGAAGCTAAGAAGATTATAGTTGTTGAATTGGAGGGTTTAAGGTAGGAAAGGAAGAAAGGAGAGAATAGAGACCTAAAACAGTATAAGATTAATATTGATCTGATGATAATGTGATGAGATTGATACAAAATAGTCTTATCCTAATCCTAATTCAATAAGGAAACAAATCATGAAATAGTAAATAGGAAATAAATCCTAAATACCTTCTAAGATACTCTAAAATATTTCAGGATACAAATAAATGAATTGCTTTTCAGATATTCTAAAAGTATTAGAATAAATGGGCCTAACTCCACCTCAAGAGCTAGCTCAAGGGGGAAGGTTGCCCAAGTATTATAAATGGTTCTTTACTCATATGCTCAACCGATGTGAGACTTAACACTTAAGAGTAGTAAAACAATTAGCATATGCCTTTCATACTAAAATATGGTAAAGAAGGTTAATAAGAGACAGTAATAATTGAAGTAAGAAAGCAGAAACAATGGGGCTGGCATACTGAGACAAAATACCTTCTGGAGTGCATCTTCGCCCAAAGCTTCGCAAACCCACATAATTTCCTTTGACTGCCCCATTGTTGTACACTAACAAAGTGGGAAGATTACGATCTGGGTAGTTTGGAATGCAATCAGTAGATATTATCTTAACAAATTTTGTTGCAGGATATCTTACAGCCAATTCTTCAATGCTTTGCATCAACAGCCCACATTCAGGAATCCTGTCACACAAAAGCACAATAAAATGTCAGCATAATATACATGTCATCAAAATTAAATAAAAATTGGGGTGACCAAGTTAGTTACAGATGTCTTATAGGCTAAACTAAAGCATACCCTTCTTTGTAAAGGATAACAACCACCCAGACATCCGATGGAGCCTGTGAAACCTCTCGAACAAAATCAGATCCTGAAATTGGAATCACCGATCCAAACCTCAAAATCTTAGCTGTCTCCTTCATCTCAGCCAACCTCTTCTTCCTATCAAAGCACAATGCTTCAAATGAGAATACATGGAATAAAAGTAACATATGATTTTGCTCATTTAATCTCTTCTCAAACCCCTATAGCCAACTCAAAATGAATGTCAAATTCCACAGAACAAGATGGTAAGTACTAAGTAGACTCTTGCACATTAATGCTCTACAAAATCTTAAATTCATCAAAGCATACCATTATTGTCACCCAAATTGTTTGTAGGAACACAGAAAATGAATAAATTATATAAATATAACACATAAAAAGCCTCAGACCTCAACAAAGTCAACAAAATGTACTTTCACCTATCGTTACTTCTTTTCTATCAACTTTGGATCAATCAAACAAAACATAACTCACAAAGGAAAAACAAAAAGGGGGAAATTTGAAGCTTTCAACTTCATGAAATGCCCCATTAATTCACTATGAAACCTGAAATTCATCAAAAGAATAACCAACCAGATTCTTGAAATACCCCATTAACTACGTCTCGCAAAAATGTTGACTTTGGAGCAAACCCATAAAAAAAAATGGAAATTTAGAGCTTTCAAATTGATGAAATTTGAAACACCCAATTATTCTTTGTGGGAAACGAACAGAATTTAAAAAAAGGTAAAAAAAAAACAGAATGAGAACCTGTACTCCTCAAGGAAGCGATCATCATCGAGATCATCCTCAAGTTCTTCGAGTTCACCTTCGGTTTTGGAATCAAGCCAGGCCTTATCTTTGGGAAGAGAATCAGGATCAGGGGCAGGGGTGAAAGGAGGAGGCTTGAAAGCAGGTGGCTTTGGAGGCAGATTGCCAAGCTTTCTCTGAATATCGTCCCACTGAGTGGAGGATCCTTCTACGTCCTTGTACACAAAGTGATAATCTGCCATTGTATTTTATTTTTCTTCTTCTGTCTCTACAAACCTGATTTTGATGTGTGTGTGTCCTCCAAGGTTGCTTCTTCCTTCTCCTTCTAGAGAAATAGGGAGATTCACTTTTAAACATTGGAGATTATTAAAAAAAATCAAAAATTAATATTGACTTGTTTATTTCTGTTTTTCACATATTTTATCGTGGGTGTTTTTTTCCGTACTCTATTGCATTTTCCATTTAACATGTCATGGGAGCAAAAATGGAAAACAGGAGGAAAAAAAATTAGTGATTTCTTTTTCATTTCAGGCTGTTTATATGACTATATGTATCCAAGATCTAGCTAGTTTTCTGCAATGGTAGTAGTAATAACTAGAGTAAATCATCATTTTAGTTCTTGAAAATATGACCTACTTATCAATTCAGTCCCTGAAAATAATTAAATTATAAAAAAATTTCTCAATATTAATTTTATCAGTCAAATTAGTCCCTCAATGTTAATTTCGCTAGTCAAGTTAGTCCCTATCAGGGACTAACTTTACTAAGGAAATTAATATTGAAGGATTTTTTTCGTAATTTAACTGCTTTCAGGGATTGAATTGACAACACCTCACATTTATCAAAATGATGGTTTACTCTAATAACAATTATAACAATAATAATAATAATAATAAAAGTAATAAAAGTGATAACAGTTGATATCACACCAGCTCACTATGCTTAGCAGTCAGATAATAGAACATGTCAGTCAACACAAGCAGGATACAATACTAATGTGAAAACAAAATTACACGTATTAAGAATGCATAAACTACAATCATCATCAATCATTTGCTGGTAGATAATAAGACAATTGGGGATTTCTACTACATTTAAAAGCAAAGATTGCCCAATCTCTAGATCTTGGAGTATGGAATCTAAATATAAGTACCAGAACTTGGCACTTTTATTACATACTACTGAGATTCATGCTAAATATTATCTAGGGAGATAAAGAAACAACTACAGCAGAAAATTTGAAATTAAAATTATCATAACTGCAGCATGTTGAAGTAAAACTCAGAGATTTTATTATCATAACTTAGCATATGTAATTATGTATATAATTTTCAGATTACCTATAGAAAAAAATCAGGGATCAAGTAGAGCTCAAACATTTATCATCACCATAAAGAAAAAGCATATGCAGATATCCTGTAGCTGCTTTTAAATGAAATCATTTATATCACAACCAAAGTGTGCCTTCTTTATATCTTTCTTTTAAACAGCTTATCTTATGAAAATATATAAAAAAAATCCTATAAACTTATCTCAATTCCATTTTATCTTAGAAATTAAATTATACTATCCTTAAAAGTTGAAAGGTTGTACAGACAGTTACAAACTAAAATTATATTTTAAATCATTAATATTACAAAACCTTGCTCTGATTTCTATTTGCTTTCTATTTCTAGCAGCAGAAAAGTTCAATATACTATTTACCTGGCCTCCAGTTTTCAAGCCAAGAGAAGTTATCTGAATTACAAATTACGCAGAAAAGCAATGTTGTAAGTTATGCCAAATTGCCAATTCAAATCAGCCAGTGTTGTATACCAAATCAAACAATCTTTAAAAAAAAAAAACAAGAAACTGCTATATATTACTAATTTCAAGGTTTGTACAGGGATACACACACACAAATCACAGAGCAAGCATATCCGTTGCATCTCATCAATTAAGTAACAATCAAGGTGGTGTTGCTGTCTATAAATAAGCACTTAACACAAAGTATGTAATTGACAACTGAAAGAGTGCAGTGACAAGACAAATTAGCAGAAAAGTCAGTTGACTTATAGGAATGATTTCAACGGCGGCAACGGTAATAAAAAACAATGGAATATTTTATCTATAAAAAAATATTAGCTACAAGGAAAAATCACCCACAAAAAAAAAAAAAAAAAACTCCAGAATAGCAACCCCACATGATCTAAACAATCCATCCAATCTTAAAAAACAAAAACTTAAAAAAAAAAAAAAAACACACACATGCACAAAGTAGAATACTTTTTTTTGAACCAAAAAGTAGAATACTTATAGCACAAATACGTCAATCATAAGCTGATTTATGCCTGAACCTAAAATTTAAAGCAAGAGCGAGAAACCCAATCGCGCTTATAACGTCACAATAACTTGAACCCAATCAATTAGCACAGACCACTTTTCAATGGGGCAAAATCTGCATATTAGATTTTTATGGTTCTTACTGCGACTAATATGTAAAAGGGTAAGATCAAAAAGGAAACTTTGCTTGAAAAAAGCAACCGGGATCAGAAAAGTAAAAGCATACAACGATACCCATTTCGAGATTATAAAAAAATAAAGATCGAATAAACAAATCATTTGTTCCACCATTACGAAAGCTTCAAAATTAAACGTATGTGAAATGAAGAAATGGCAAATCAATAATGACATAAATAAATAAATAAACAGAATAAGCAAAAAGAAGAAACGGAAGGGCGCAGAAAAGTCACCTGAGAAGATCGGGGCTCTGGGGTGGGAAGCTCTGAGTGTCGTTGATGAGAATTGAAGAGAAGAGGAATGGAGATCGAGAGAGAGAGAGAGAGAGAGACGAATCTAGACACGACCCACAAAATATTTTATTAAATGAATTTTAAATCCCCTAAAAAAATTATTCCTTCCTTAAAATGCTCCATACCCTTAATTTTTAAGAAGATTATTATTATTATTATTATTATTATTATGATGACGACCATGAAGATAAAATAAGGAAAATAATTGCTTTCCAAAATAACTTGATTGGTTTTATAAGTTTTTTTTTATTTTTCACATCGGTCTTATAAATTTTTTTCCTTCAAATTGGTCTTATACGTTATGTTCTATTTCCATATTAATTCTTTTCATCAATTTCGACCTAACGCCGTCAATTTTGATCTGACATGGTTATCACGTTAGTCCAACATGTGGGTTTTGATCTGACGTCATAATGTCGAAATTGACAGAAAGGACTAATGTGGAAATGAAACATAATATATAAGACCAATTTGAAAAAAAAATAAAACTTATAAGACCAATGTGAAAAATAAAAAACGTACAAGACCATTTAACCAATTATCCTATTTTGCCTAATTTATTTAGGGTGGCTTCTCTAATACCCATAATTTTGGATAAAATTTATCCTACCTAACTAGAATGTGTCACCTCAATCAAATGAGTTATGACTCATAACAATGTCATATGGATTAAGTTACCAGAGAATTCACCATTCTTTACTATGAATAAGAAAAAAGTTTAATTACAATATAGTGACATTGTAAAGCTCTTTTACATAGACATCCACTTATACCGTGCCATCTCTTATCTGGTTGTCAAGTAACATTTATTAATTAAACATTTAATTCAATTAAATTTAAAAAAATGTAATCCTTATCTATTTCATCTAGACTTCGACTGCCTCACATTCTTAAACAAACCCCACCCTATCTACGGATTTGGATTTGGTGCAGTAACTGCGTCACGCAGTTAGTGTAGAGTAATAAATAATGTGTAAAGTAGATTTTATAAAGGTATAATATGAGCCGTTGGATCTTAAATCAATGATTGAGATTGTTTAATGCGTGTAAATGTGTGCTTTTATTAATGCAGGGAATCCAGATCCCCCTATCTACATAATCTGATTTGCCACCATCATAAATCTCAACCTTTCTCACTCCCACTTATCCATTGCATACATCCCCCTCAATCGCTCTCCAAACCTAACACACATATCTTTGAGTTTCATCTCTTCCGATCTCAATTTCGCTGTCCACAAATGGTCCCTCCACCGAAAGTATTGTCGCTCTCATTCTATCATTGTCGTTGAGTTCTTCTCTCTGCGCAAGTTCTTATGGAAAATCACAATTGCGACGCCTCAATTATTCCTCTTTGCAGATACGCTATGCACACATTCTTTCTATTTGCCTCTCTGAAGAATCGCAAGCTGCCATCAACGACATCCTCCGCCGTCAGGGGAGCGCCCACTAGTGAGTTCCCCTCCCCCCTTTCCTATGGTTTCCAAAATAAATAAAGTTTGTTAACTAAATCGTTTGAAAAGAAAAATCAAATTGCATACATTTATGCTCTCATCATACCTTAACAACACACAAACTGTTTGATGAATGTTTTGACTCACATATGTCAATTCACATTGAAATGAGTGTCATTGTTTCGTTGCCGAAGGGGATGCTCAGAAGGTGATTGTTGCCTTTATTTTTTAAGTATTTTGGTATTGGTAGTTTGTTTTTTTAATCAGCTTTGCATAACTAGTTTTTTTTTAATTGTTTCTATTCCTAAATATTGGTATATTTGTGTTGTCACGACTGGGTAAAGTGGCTGCACAAGCTTCGAAGCTAGCTGACAACTTCTATCTAGTGGCATCAAATTTGAAGCTGAATGGGTTTGTTCCATTATTCCTACTTATCATATCAACACATTTTGAAGCTGCCATCAACGACATCCTCCGCCGTCAGGAGAGCGCCCACTAGTGAGTTCCCCTCCCCCCTTTCCTAGGGTTTCCAAAATAAATAAAGTTTGTTAACTAAATCGTTTGAAAAAAAAAATCAAATTGCATACATTTATGCTCTCATCATACCTTAACAACACACAAACTGTTTGATAAATGTTTTGACTCACATATGTCAATTCACATTGAAATGAGTGTCATTATTTCGTTGCCGGAGGGGATGCTCAGAAGGTGATTGTTGCCTTTATTTTTTAAGTATTTTGGTATTGGTAGTTTGTTTTTTTAATCAGCTTTGCATAACTAGTTTTTTTTTAATTGTTTCAATTCCTAAATATTGGTATATTTGTGTTGTCACGACTGGGTAAAGTGGCTGCACAAGCATCGAAGCTAACTGACAACTTCTATCTAGTGGCATCAAATTTGAAGCTGAATGGGTTTGTTCCATTATTTCTACTTATCATATCAACACATTTTGACCCGGTTTGTTGTTGTACTAAATAAGAAGTTGAAATTTCACTTGATTACTTTACAATTGTTGATTCGTTTTCCCATTAATTAGTTTTTGTGTGTTTGGATGATTTATTACATGATGATATACCTTTTACTAAGGAATATATCCATCATTTCTTTTTTTTTTTCCTGCTTGTTTACATTGGTTAACAATTTATTTTGCCTTGAAGTAATTGTAATTTTATTGATAATTTTTTTAATATAATATTGCTGAAAAAATAATGCCATTGCTCATTATGTCGCACAACAAGCTAGTATAAACAAGGATAATGTTCATAAGGAAACAATAGTTAGCAATTGTTAGTTACTAAAGTGGTGATGAGATCAAAGATTATAGTGCAAACATGAGATGCTTGAAGCATGTGGCTTGAGGACTAATTGCATAGACATTTTTAAATCGTACTAATGTTTCTCAATATGCTTATAGACTATATGCACTTGGACATCAGGGACAAGTTTTAGGATTTTTTTGAATCTCATATACAATTTATGAGATCTACTATTTTAGCATGGCAATAATCTCACATTATATCAAATATCTAATATTAATATTGTAATTCTCTTTAAAGTAACCTAAGGATAATTTTGTAAATTGATGTTATTTATTTATTCATGTTAATTACTAACTAGCTGTAAATTAAGTTATTGTATTCTAGTTTGTCGGAAATCTTGGAAGGATAACTAATTTATGTAAATTGATGTTATACTTATTTATTCATGTCAATTATTAACTGTAAATTACTGATCAAAAAATTATTAACTGTAAATTAAGCTATTATATTCTACTTTGTAGGAAATTATGGAAGTATAATGACCACTTCCAGCACCAACACCAGCACGAGCTTAACTTCTAGTTTGTAGGAAATTATGGGAGCATAATTACTAGCTGGAAATTAAGCTAGTGTTGGTGCTCAAAGTGGTCATATGCTTTCATAAATTCCTACAAACTATAATACAATAGCTTAATTTACAGGTATAATTGACATGAATAAATAAATAACATTGATTTCCATCAATTAATTATGCTTCCATAATTTCCTACAAATTAGAATATAATAGGTTAATTATCCAGTAATTGACATGAATAATTAAATAACACCAATTTACATAATTTATCCTTAGGTTACCTTTAAAGATAAAATATAATATTAGTATTAGATACTTGATATATCATGAGATTACTAGCGTGCTAAAATTTTAGATCTCATAAATTGTATATGGGGATTCAAAAAATCCTAAAACTTGTAGCTAAGGTCCAAGTGTAGCTAGTTCATAAACATATTGAGAAACATTGGTACGATCTAAATAGTTCATGCAATTAGTCCTTAAGACCCCCGCTTCAAGCATTTGAGGTTTGACACTGCAATCTTTGTTCTCATCACGACTATAATAACAATTTCTATCTACTATTTCCTTATCAACATTATCCTTGTTTGTACTAGCTTGTTCTGCGACATAGTGATCAATGACATTATTTTTCCTGCATTATATTAAAAAAAATTCATCAATAAAATCTATATTATATACACTTAAAACTCACTGTTGGAGTAATTTTTGCCAGGTGTCAACATATCAGGAGTCAAACAAATTCAGTCCACCAGAAAAACAGCCATATTTGGCAATGTTCGACCAATAAGAAGACAGGGTTTTGTGTGGTATAGTTGTAAATAAAACCTCTAATGATCCCTTTTATCTTCATCTCACTCAACCCATAACATCTCTGGGCTAAAACTGCATTTCAGGATATTCTTTTCAAAACTCAGGGTCATTCTTTTGAAGGGTTGGATTGATGGTTAAAGGTTCTTTTGGGCGGCAGATTTGTTTTTATTTCAAATTTCAAATTTGAAAATATCTTCTGCTGTATTGATAGGTGCATGTGGTCATCTTTTTCCTGGTGGTGAATGAATGAGACTACAGAGCTTGAGTGGACGCATTCTCTTTCCATTCAAGAAACACATTTTCATATCTCTGGTAGCATTTTTCTTACGATCTTCGTCTTTTACGCTTCTCTTCTTCATTCATCATTTTCTTGACATTTTCTACGAAATCATGAAGATGTAGCGCATTTTCGAGACCACCGCCAGTCACCACCGTCTTCTCTAATGATCGTGAACATGAGCGCCTCATGGTTCAAAGATTTCAAGAGGAGGTGAGGTTTGCTTTTCGTCATAATCTTTCCATGCCCTGGGCGTCGCATATAAGATTGGAAGAAGAACTCATTTCTGTTCTTTTATTTTACTTTTTTCAGAGTCCTATATTTCTCTCTTCTCATTTCTGTTATTATTTTCTTTAGTTTCAAAAATTCCTAATTTCTTACTGCAAATATTTTACTTAAGATGAGCTTTTAAGAAATTGTTTCTGTTTTGCAGCAATCTCAGATATATGTAGCCAAGTGCAAGGGGAAGTTTGAAGAGGTACAGCTCTTGAAGATATCATGTGCATAATTTTGTGGTTTAGGGTTTAACACATTAACTTCTATTTACAATGTCACTCTCATTGTGCAATTGTTCCGATTTTCTCTTTGGTCTGTCATTTGTGATTTGCTTAATTTGATATTGTCTTTCATCAAAGTGTGGGTGAAAATATAAAAATGGTTTACTTTTCCTCTTACTATCACTGAAAATAGAAGCAAAAGAAAGAAGATGAAAATAGTAGCAGTAGTTCAAAGGGAGGGGAGAGAACACTCATTCAATTGCACCCATTTCCTTCTCTCTCTTTTTTGGTCTTCAGTTCAATTTTCTTTGATCTCCTTTTTCTGTCCACATGCAACTTCTGATAACTCTACCCTTACCAACTACTTATTTTGGATCCACAACTCTATCGTGTTGTATAACTTAACTTTGAATCATGGTGGGTTCTTTTTCTATTTTTTAAAACACCCATTTCATCAAATCAGTAATTGGGCATCTCTAATTTAAATTTGGATGTTGCTGGTTGTTGTTTCTTCTCAACTTTGTTTGTAATTTTTTTTATTCTGATATCGTTGTGTAGTTATTTTCCTGACCCTGCATCATCTATGCTTCATATAAAGATTAGCTATGATTATGATTTTCCTAACCCTGCATCAGTTATTGCTATGAGTTGGATTTAACTGAATCAATTATTAAACCCAAAGGTATGCCTTTCTCAATTGAAACTCACTGAAACTAAATTTTAGAGAATTGGTTCTTTGCTGGTGCTTCATTCAGACTTCATGATCTTGGTATATGCTTTTATATTTTGTTTTATTATGCTTATATTTGAATAAATAGTTATTTATTGTATCACCTTTCCCACCATATGATAAAATTGGGCTAAACTCAGTTCAGAGAGAGGCTGAAGAGATAATTCCCATGAAACAAATGAAAATGGACTGGGTTTCATATATTTACTTGCAGGGTTGGTATTATTTATGATTTGTCTTTTGTTGGTGGTTTTGATTTAGGCAAGACAAAATATTAATTGTTAAAATTTGTACATCAAATGGATCTGGCAAAAGCAAGACCATTTCAAAACAAGATATTATCTTTTCTATATAAATATTCTAATGCCCAGGAAAAACCTCAAAATACCCTATGTTTGAATCTTTTCATAAATATCTTTTGTTTAATAATATCTCAATATAATTTGTAATAATATTAACCTGCTACCTATACATGGCTTGATGTATAGATCTAATATTATGAATTGTTTCAAATGAAATGTATAAAAATTGCTACATATTTTTAAGTTGTAATACATCATTCTCTTATGCTTTCACATTATATTAATACATCATTTGGGAGTGCAAGTTGCATTTAGAGTGATACTGAATATGACTCTTATTTGTTCTGTTGAGAAGATTTTGCTTCATTCTTTGAGATCATCCGTCTGATCACCCGTCTATGATAACCAGTCTGATCAGATGAGTTATCATAGACGGGTGACCTCATACATGGGTGATTAGACGGGGTGAGCATAGACGGGTTCCTTCAGTTTCCGCATATACAAGCTGCATCCTGTCTGTGATCACGCGTCCATAATCACCCCGTCTATGATTAACAGTCTGATCAGACGGGTTATCACAGACAGGTGATGAACCCGTCTGTGACGGGTGATCATAGACGGGTTCCTTTAGTTTTCGCATATACAAGTTGCATCCTGTTTCTGATCACACGTCTATACTCACCCGTCTATGATAACCCATCTGATCAAATGGGTTATCATAGACGAGTGATGAACCCGTTTGTCACGGGTGACCTCATAGACGGGTGAGCATAGACGTGTGATAATAGACGGGCTCCTTCAGTTTCCCATGTACAAGTTGCATCCTGTCTATGATCACCCGTCTATAATCACCCGTCGAATCACCAGTCTGATCAGACGGGTTATCATAGACGGGTGATGAACTCGTCTGTGACGGGTGACCTCATAGACGGGTGAGCATAGACGGGCTCCTTCAGTTTCCCATATATAAGTTGCATCCTGTCTATGATCACCCGTCTATAAGCACCTGTCTATGATCACCCGTCTATGATCACCCGTCTGATCACTAGTCTGATCAGACGGGTTATCATAGACGAGTGATGAACCCGTCTGTGATGGGTGACCTCATAGACTGGTGAGCATAGATGGGCTTTTTCAGTTTCCCATATACAAGTTGCATCCTGTCTATGATCACACGTCTATACTCACCCGTCTGTACTGTTGGAACCAAAGTGGTCATGGTCCAGATAATCTCTTAAGTTTTGATGTTAACAAAGAGCTAATTTAAGATGAACAAAGATTGGTTATGGACTAACGTGTTATATTAAGTGTGCAGGACAAATCTAAATTGAGTCCAAAGACTATCCATAGTCCAAAGACTTTGTCTCGTCCAATATAGTCCAAAGAAGTTATCTCGTCCAACATAGTCCAAAGACTCTATCTCGTCCAACACCTATTCCTGGTTTACGACTGGACGATAGTTTATAGAACCATTGAGTCCAAAGACTCTTTTGGTTACCTTCTGTAATAGCTAGTCCAATAAATGTCTTTTAAATTTCAAGCGCGAATATCTTTGTAAAAGCATTTGAAATTATTATTCCATGTAAAAGGCTTATACTAGTGGGACAAAACATTCTCTGTAAGATTCGTACAAAAGAAAAGCACAAGCCAGAATGTCCCTATCACCTAAAGAAGTTGACCTTCTTGTTTTGGATAAACAAAAGGCAACTTTCTTCTACTCAGAGGATATGTCAGCACCACTTTTAGCTATCTCCCTGATAGTCCTTTCTGCTGATTAGAAACTTCAGAAGCTATCAGACTCAACGGATCAAATGCATTCAATGTTCATCAGAACGGATCCTTTTCCATCCGTTGAAGACTGAAGACTGCCCAAAGAAAAGAGGCTATATATACCTTCATCTTTTGAAAGTGCAAGATTAAGAAACGCTGAACAAAAAACTGAACTTGAGCAAAAAGAAGTGAAGCAACACAAAACAATTCAAAATCCTTCTTGAGATAAAAGAGAAAATCTCAAAGCTTGCAAAGCTAGAAAAGCTACTCTGATTCTAACTTTCATATTACTCTCTGTGTAGAGTTGTTTTCAAGAGTCTAAGCTTTAGTTTCGAATTCTCACATTTAGTGAGTTAGTAGAACAACCTTTTTTCAAAACCTTAGTTTGGTTGAGCCTGAAGAGGCTTGTCTGTAAAAGAATACTTAGAGAACCTGAAGAGGTTGAGAATACTGCCTGAAGAGGTGTTGAATACTTTGTAACAAAAGGTTTTTGTTATAGTGGATAAAGCTCTCAAGTAGAGAGGACTGGACGTAGCTCTTTGGTGAAGAGTGAACCAGGATAACATCTTTGTGTTCCTTTCTCTCCCTTACTCTTATTTTAGTTTATTATCTAATTAACTAACTGGGATTGAATTGCCTTTCATTACGCTGTCTTCCGTCTTAGTCAAAACTAAGTGAGCGTCCAACGTGGTGTTTGGAAGAGCTCTCTTTGCTTTCAATCGTTTTAGCGTCCAATCTTGAGAAAAACATTATCTGCTTACGAAAAGAATTTAAAATTCTCTAAAACACAATTCAACCCCCCTTCTTGTGTTTCAAACAGGTTCCTTCATGTACACCCTTCTGATCAGATGTGTTATCATAGACGGGTGATCTCATAGATATGTGATCATAGACGGGTTCATTCAGTTTCCCCATATACAAGTTGCATCCTGTCTTACATGTCTATACTCACCTGTCTATGATAACCCGTGAAGGAACCTGTCTATGATAACACGTCTATGCTCACCCGTCTATGATAACCCTTCTGATCAGACGGGTGATCATGTTTATATGTAACAATTTATGTTTAAAATTATTAACATAAATTATAAATTATTGATATTGATATCTAACTTTTTGTTGTCACTTAAATTTGATATAGCATGTTTATATTAAGCTTCTTGATATTATTATTATTATCATCTTCTGATAGGTTCCTTTAACCATCTTAATATTCTTCAACTTAATTATTATGTTAGGCTTCCCAACAACAGTCTCAGGGTCAGACCTCCCAAATATCAGAAAAGTCACTATAACTGTTAAGGAACTTTAGGAGCTTAATATGGCTTTAATGGGTTATACAGTCTTTGCAATCAGCAATTGGGTTTGTGCCTGTCTTTTGTGCTTGAGATATCCTAAGGATTGCTTTCTTAGGGATCTTTCTGCATAATCCATACTGAAGGATTCGTATGTATGATTTGGTGGAATTGTGAGGTATTAGGAAGTACAGGTTGCATCCTGAACTGAGAAATGATAGATAACTCCGTTACCTTGAAATTGTCTTTTTGGAGCATTTTATATTTCCACTAACAACTTCAAATAAGGTACCTTTGGGATTTTGCTGCTGAAATAAAGACCTTCCACTTGAGTTGCAAGTTTGGTTGTAGTTTGATGCTATGGTACAATGAATTTAATTATTTTTATGATTGCAAAATTTAACTCCATAGGTCCATCCCTCTTATCCTCTATTTATATTTTTTTTCTTCTTTAAATTCTTTCAATATTCATCCCTAAAACAATATTGTTTCTGTGATATAATATAATAATCTAATAAAAAAAAGCTAGATATATATTTATATTATATAATATATCTTATAATTATATAATATTATATTATATAATAATCCATAATATATATTGCCTAAAATATAATAATAACAGTATAAAATAATAATATAAATAAAATAAAAAACACAAAAAATTGAATATGTTTTTTAAAAATTGCTAACTGGCACAGAAAACAAGACAAATAAATCAAATAATATTTCAAGAGAAGAGAACAAAATAATATGATAGATAAATATACTTTCTAAAAATGGTGAACTTGCACGGGAAATGAGGAAAAATAAATCAAATAGATTTTTAAGAGAGAAGAAAAATAATATGATAGAAAAAAATATTTTTCAAAAACGGTTAACTTGTAGGGTAAAAGATGAGAAATAAATCAATTAGATTTTTAAGAGGGAAGAAAAAATAATATGATGAAAAATAAATATAATTTGTAAAAATGGTTAAGTTGTAATGGGTAAGAAGAAGAAATAAATCAAATAGATTTTCAAGGGAGAAGAAGAAAAATAATATAATAGATAAATATATTTTCTAAAAATGCTGAACTTCCACGAGAAAAGAGGATAAATAACTCAAATAGATTTTCAAGAGAGAATGATAGATAAATATATTATAAAAATGGTTAACTTTCACAGACAAGGAGAATAAATAAATTAAATAAATTTTCAAGAGAGAAAAAAAAATAATAATATGATAGATAAATATATTTTCAAAAAATGGTTCACTTGCATGGGAAAAATAGGAGAATTAAATCAAATAGATTTTTTAGAGGGAATAAAAAATAATATGATAGATAAATATATTTTGTAATAGTAGTTAACTTGCACGGAAAAAGAGGATATATAAATCAAATATATTTTCAAGAGAAAAGAAAAAATAATTTGATAGATAAATATATTTTATAAAAAATGGTTCACTTGCACGTACAAAGAGAAGAAATAAATCAAATAGTTTTTCAATAAAGAAAGTTATAATTCAAATAGATTGCAAAAAAAAAAAAAGCTTATAATTAAACTTATAGGAAGATAAGAAGATTTATTTTTTATATTTTACATAATAATATAATATTTTAAAATATTTTTACTCAAAAGTTTAAAATTACATTTTTCTATTTTCAATACATACAATCCGATATAATTAAATCACATATCATATAACCTTGACTTATACATGTTTTCTTCATTTAATTGGTTTATTTTGAAATTTGTATAATCATTGGTTATGGTCAATTGAAATTTTTTAAGTAATTTTTAAATTGTTTTTATATCTGCATAATTCAGTCATATGTTCCTTATGATATTTTTATCTAATTATATTTCTATATAATGAAATCGTCTTAAATTTTAAATATGTTCATCAATAACAAATGTCGTCCCGTGCATTGCACGGTTAATATACTAGTTACAATTACTTTGAGGCAAAAGAAATTGTTAACCAATGTAATGAAGAAGCAGAAAAAAAATGTTGGATATTCCTTAGTACAAGCTATATCATGTAATAAATCATCTCCACAACCAAAAACTAATCAATGGGCAAATGCATCAACAATTGTAAAATAATCAAGTGAAATTTAAACTTGCTTATTTAATACAACAAAAAACAAGGTCAAAATGTGTTGTTATGGTACTTACTCATAATAATAGGTATAATGGAACAAACCCTTCAACCTCAAATTCAGTGTCACTGGATAGTAGAAGATGTTAGTTAGCTTCAATACATATGCAACCACTTTTCGTACTTGTGACAACACAAATATACCAATATCTAGGATATGAAACAATTAAAAAAAACTAGTTATGCAAAGTAGGTTAAAAAAACAAACTACCAAATACCAAAATTGTAACGTCGCAGACTGCTTACCGAATTGACGACTATCGCCACAAACCAACAAGAATCTTTTTCAATGTGCTTTGTCAATTCGTATTGGTTTTGGGGGTAGTCATCAATTCGAAAAGCAGTCCAGAGAGTTACAAAATTGCTTTAAAAGGAAAGGTAACAATTACCTTCTGATCATCCTCTTTTGTAGCGAAACGATGGCACCCCATTTCAATGTGAATTGACATATGTAAGTTAAGAACATTCATCAAACAAATTGTGTGTTGCTAAGGCATAATGAAATAGAAAGCATAAATGCATGAAATTGTTTTTTTCCAACGATTTAGTTAATAAACTTTATTTATTCTGTAAACCATAGGAAAGGGTTGGGGAACTCACCGGTGGACGGTCTTGAGATGTGTTGATGGTAGCTTCGCGTTTCTGCAGAGATACAAAGAGAAAGAATGTGCGTGTCTCGTTTCTACAGAGAGATATAACTGTAGCATCGCGATGTGTGTTGTATCTTCTTATATGCTTGGACTTTAGTTATCATTCTATGTGACGCAAGCATGTGTGCTGTCTTTGGAAGTTGTAGAGGGTGGTTATAGTCCTCTACAAATTCATCGAGGGCAAACATTCCACTCTTTATGCCAGTGAAATCCTTGCTTTACAATCAGTTCTAGTCTCGACTCTGTGGTTGTTAACAAAAGCATCTCTCTTGTCTATCTTTCGTATCCCTTCCTTGCAACAAAAAAACCTACACGATAATATAATATCATCTTTCTTACTTTTGTTCGCGTAACATTTTCTAACTCCAAAGCTAGCATGTGCTTGTATGCGAGTCAAAATTGATAAGTTGCCTTTATACTATCAAATTCCATACTAACACTCAATTGTTTTTTTAGTCTGCTCGTGTTCTCACTTCTGAATCTAATGCTTGTTTTTTTTTTGTTTATTTAAATATCCAACCTCATGACCTCGACCCGACCCAAACTGAAGGATTGATTCGATTCGGGTTGCTAAATATTTTTTCTCAAATCCGACCCAAATCAACCCGAACAATTTTAATTATTTTGGGTCTAGATTTCCCCGAAACCCAACCCAATCTGACCCGAGCCAACCCCTAATTTTAAGAATAAAAACTTCAAATTATTTCATCAGGACACGCACTTAACTTTTTCAAAGCCGAATGAGGACCTAATTTTTTTTTCAACCCGGCCAGCCCAAACACGGTCTTCCAAGAATGGGCCGGGTCGGGTCAGACAGTTACCTTCCCCAGTTCCCCTCGTTTTGTTTTAATTGCGGGACAGCCTGGTTCGAATTTCAATTGCAACAGCAAAATTCCCTCCAAAGTTACATATATACCCAAAGCAGTTCCACTACCATTCCTCTCTCCTCTTTTCAGTTAACAAGGACAGAACAGTAATTCCACCCACCCATCAAAATCACCACCACTTAACCGTAGCAAACCACCACCGGAGACAAATGCTATCCATTTTCCCCCTCTCTCTCTCTAATCAGATCTAACAACCAACCCTAACCCTAACATCAGAAACCTAATTCCCAATTCAATTTTTATAGATTCGATTCGAGAAAGTTCGAATCAACATGGGCGATTTCAACCTCGCCCTTGTAATTGTCGCCATAGTTGTTTGCATCATCGTGTTCCTCTTCAACGTGTACCTTCTCGTCAACTACCAGCACCCCGATGACGTCAACCAAGCTTACTTCCCCAAATTCGTCGTCGTTTTGGGTCTCTCCATCGCCGCCATTTCAATCCTTATGCTCCCCGCCGACGTGGCGAACCGGCAAGCATGCCGCCACGCGATCTACAACGGCGCGTGTAAGCTCACGCTCCCTATGAAGGACCTCTGGCTCGCCGTCTATATCGCCGATGCGGTCCTCGTCTTCTTCGTCATTCCCTTCGCTATGTTCTACTACGAAGGGGACCAGGACAAGTACATTGTTGTTTGTTTTGTTTTGTTTTTATTTTATTTTGAGGTTGGTTGTGTTGTGTGTTTCAAATTCAAATCAATATAGCATGTTTGTGAACACCAAAGGAAAAAAAAAAAAATAAACTTTTTTAATTTTTAGTTGTTTAACTAATGTTGGATGTTTGTGAAATTTGTGTGCAGGAGTGTTGGTAAGAGGATTAAGAGTGCGTTGTGTTGGATGGTAACGACGGCTATAGTATGTGCTCTCGTTTTGGGTATTTTATATGGTATGTATGATGCTCTTGTTTGTTTACTTTCAACTTTGTATTATGGCAAATGCTATGGAGGGCCTTAAGGGTACTGTTTAAGGAGTAAAAAAAGGTAAGTTTTAATTAAAAAATTATGTATTTAACGTATCGAGAAATGATATACTTAAATTTAACATATCGAGAAATGATATACTTAAATTTTCAATGAAAACTTCTTTAATAGGAAGACCCTTGTATTATACCGTTTTTATCTGTGTGTGTGTAAGGTAGGATAAGTTGTTTCAGTTGAAGTATATTTTCATGGACTAAAGATTATGGGAACCATTTTGAGTTTGGATGGTTGGATAATGGATTGGATTTGTTTGATGGACATTTTGGTAGCACAGTCTCTTAACATGAAAAAAATGGGCGTTTTCGTGAAATTAATGCATGTGGGAGAGAAGGAGTGAAACATCGATTGCAGGCTTTTTGAAGGGAAGTACCAATTAGCAGTTCTTTTTTTGGGTTGATTTGTAACTGATGTTTAAGCTGTGATGGATTAAGAAAATAATTGTTTTGGTAGTGGATTAATGGTAACAAAACTGGGCAGGAAGTTAATATTGGGGTTGCTGTTTGTAACTATATTAGTGCATTACAAGCAGGAATATCTGTTTCAGAGTTTGTATGAGTAAACTGTGTTGGGCATTTTGGTTCTTAACTTAGGATGGCCAGGCAAAAGGGGGTCTTGGACTTGGTGAAAAAGGAACAACAAGAAGACGAAGACTCAAATTATTGAAATTTCAACTCAGAAAATCTGTTTTATTTCTTTTACAAACTTGTGACGTAGTTGGAATGGAAACTAAATATACTTAGAAGCCTCTCCTCGTAAAATACTTTACAACCGAGTGAACAATACAATCCTCCCACAATAAAGATACAATACTATCCACCCAATAAAGATACAATATGGTCCACTCTCAATCTTGAGTGAACATTTCAAATCCATTGTAGTTTCTTTCGTATGAGCTTTAACCTGTGCTTGGTTGTACTTTTATTCTATGATTGATGATTGATTTATATGTTAGGGCTCATTGGGAAGGTGGACTTTACTGTTAGGCATCTCTCTTCATCCACAACTTCATTCCCTAGCTCATGGGACTTCAACAGTGGTCAACAATGTATTGGAAGTGGTGTCCATCAGGTTTTTTTCTTTTTTCTTTTCCTTCTAATACTTTATTTTTCGTCTAGCTTTGTTGTTTTCAGAAGTAACGATTTTGCTCTTGCTCATTCTGGGTTTTTCTCTGTCCTTTAAACAGTGCTCAGCATACTCTGCTAGTCCTTCATCAGAGAAAACATGGACCATGCGTACTACCTTCCCAGAATATGTTGTTGCTCTGGCGACTATTGTTGGATCCGTCCTCTTCGCTGTAAGCTCATTCTTCATGAGATTTAATTATACGGTGTTATAATTCCTGCTCCATATTCAGCCTAGGTTTAAGCTTGTTTGGGTGACATTATTTTAACATGAGAAATTATTCTCTTTTTTAGGCTTTTTTTGGATGCCGAGAGAAATTGGGATGAGAGAAAATTGGAGGAAAGAAAATGAATAGAAGAGAATAAAAGCCAAATTCTTCCTATTTTCTCTCCCATTTTATTTCACTTTCATTTTCTCTTCAATAAAAAATTGGTTAGTTATCATTTTTTTCCCAAAAGTGTATGTTGAGTGAATTAGGATGTTGTGTTATTCTGTTGTCTTTAGTGATTGAGNTTTTTTTGGATGCCGAGAGAAATTGGGATGAGAGAAAATTGGAGGAAAGAAAATGAATAGAAGAGAATAAAAGCCAAATTCTTCCTATTTTCTCTCCCATTTTATTTCACTTTCATTTTCTCTTCAATAAAAAATTGGTTAGTTATCATTTTTTTCCCAAAAGTGTATGTGAGTGAATTAGGATGTTGTGTTATTCTGTTGTCTTTAGTGATTGAGATTTTTTTGACTCCCTGAATATATAACAATTATTGCCTGCAAGAAGAAGCAATCTCTTGTTATGGATTTATATAAGCTTTTATACTGCATGACATTAAGTACTAGTTTTGGTACTCTTGATAATAACCATTGTACTTACCATTCAATCCAGATATTTGGTGGCATTGGCATTGCTTGTCTTCCATTGGGACTTATATTTTCATTTATTCGGCGTCCAAAGGCTGTTATCACTCGCTCACAGTATATCAAGGTGCTATATGTTGTTACCGAAGGAGATATATTAAGTTGTTGGTTATATGTGTATTTCTTATATGATATGCTGTACTATATTTATAGTGTGGTTGGTTGGTTACTGTAGGAAGCAACTGATCTGGGTAAAAAAGCAAAAGAACTGAAGAAAGCAGCAGAGGCACTACATCAGGAAGAAAGAAGTGGTTCAAAGGGTAGAAAATTTCGCAAAAATGTGAAGGAAGTAGAAAAGGTAAACAAATATTGGTGATTTATAAGTAGCTTTTACTGCATTCTTTTAAGTATTTTATGTTGGGCAGGCTTTCGTATCATAGTTTGATGCATGCTATTTTAGTTTGTGGCAGAAATGTTGTATACAGTTGCTGAAGTTTTCATAGCTTGTGTGGTTCTAGCTATTTACTTACCTATCTCACATTTTTCAGGAATTATTTCAATTAGAAGAAGACGTAAAGCTTCTTGAAGAGATGTATCCACAAGGGGAAAAGGTTGAAAATCCGTTTTTTAACTTTTTAACCTCTAGGTATAAACAATGTTTAATGTTTTTCCTTCTGATTTATCCTGCATGAATGCAGGCTGAGACATCATGGGCACTAACAGTTCTCGGTTATCTGGCAAAACTAGTTTTGGGAATTTTAGGGTAAGCAATGATATATAACAATAAAAATTGCTATGACTGCATGATGCTTGATGATGTGTTGAACCATTGTACGTAGTTTACAAAAATGGCTTATTCTAACTGATGTGAGGTTTCCTATATCTAACCAAAGTTTTGAAAACTGACAGGTTGATTGTGTCAGTGGCGTGGGTTGCTCATATCATTATCTATCTGTTAATCGATCCTCCCCTTTCTCCTTTCCTGAATGAAGTTTTCATCAAGCTAGATGATGTCTGGGGTATGTTGGAATACTCATGCATATTGTATTCTTTCTTCAGCTATGTATAATGATAGATACATTACATTTACACGTTAATATTCAATCAGTTATTCCTGGTATTGTATGTATTTTGCTCTTTCATCAGGTCTTCTCGGCACAGCTGCATTTGCATTTTTCTGCTTCTACCTTCTCCTTGCTGTGATTGCCGGTGCCATGATGCTTGGGCTGAGACTAGTTTTCATTACTATACATCCGATGAAGTAATTCAATTGTGAAGTCAGATTTATCATTTTATTCTCCTTATTGGTCATTTGATGTACTTACTGATCACTCATAATATGAACTTACCTCTGGCAGGTGGGGAGGGACTCTTATGAATTCTTTTCTGTTTAATGTGGGCCTTATCCTTCTTTGTTCCATTAGGTCAGTATAACTGGTACTTTACATTTCCAAATGGGATGTTACGTGTATTCAATTTAAAGTTTCTGCCTCCGAGCCTGATAAAGTTTATAATAGTGCTTTTTATTCTTCTTTTGTTACATATAGCATGAAGATAGAGTTTCAAAAGAGTAGAAATTTAAAATGGTGATACTGTCAGGCTTTGATTTTCCCTTTCAAAATTTTTAAATTTGAGGTAGCAAGTAGGGAGGGAAATTAATTTAGTCATTGTGTGAGTAGTATTACAACTGTTTCGGAGTGTAGCAAGTAGTATTATATATAAAAGTGTAAAGCACTTGTGATGCGTCCATGATAATGTCATGCTGTGACAATGTTTGCTGAAGGTTTGATTGTTTTACTTTTTCAGTGTGATCCAGTTCTGCTCCACAGCATTTGCCTACTATGCTCAAGCTACTGCTGCGCAGGAAATATTTGGCCACACTTTGGAGTCTCTTCGTGGAATTAAATATTTATACAAGTGAGTCAAGCTGGATTTCTTTCTTCTGCCTCCCCTCCCATGCCCTTCAATGGGGCAAAAATGGAACCTTCTTTTTGCTCACTAGTAAATATAGACCGCACAATGGGGATGGCCCTCTTATAGTTCCAACTCCAATAAATCCTTTATTATTTCCAGTTGAGGTTCTATATGGAATCATGCTTCACTCACCATAATCTACAAACAGAAACACCTAATTAGCTGGCTGTTGGATGATGTACATTAAACTTTTGTAACACATATTATAGATCCAAAGGCCTGTAGATCTTGTGTGTGTGTGTGTGTTTTGAATGTGAGTAGCTTAACTTGCCTATATGATGCCCACCCATATTAGGGGATTGTTTGACCATTTTCCTTGGTGAGTTAAGATGAGGGTTTGTATTTCTATAATTTGGTGGTGACATAGTTTAATATTGTTTGACTTACTGGTTGTCACATTACAGGTACAATGTATTTCAGATTGCATTTGTTGTTTTGGCTGGATTGACCTTTTTGTATTATGCCGCCTTTGTAAGTTTACTTCTTGAAAGCATTCTTTCCTCTTTATCATGTTTGTTAATATTCTTGCTGATCCTAAAGGATTTATAATTTGGAAATATCAGGGATGGAGAAGAAAAAAGCCTAGTGGCAGGTTCCAATTGTCTACATGAGGCATGGCTTAGCGGGGAAGAGTGTCTTATGGGGAGAGCCATCGGGGAATCCTTGTCTCATCATATCATTTGAAGTGGTTTTTATATTCGGATGTTTTGGCCTAGATTTGTTTCTTGTTGAAAGCTATAGAGTAAGCTGATCATCATCTGAGTAGAATCATTTTCCTGTGGTCGAATCGTTAGTTTGGTGCTGGTGCTGCCGGTGTTTGCTTCTTTAGTCACCTGTGTATGTATTATTCCTTTGTTTGATTTCTGTTATACATTCTTCTAAGTATGTAATTAAAGGTACTATGACGAGCACGCAAGAGTACTGGATTCGTAGAGTACTCTGATGTAATGCAACCCTTGCCAAATAGAAAGTTGTACAAGCAGTTTTTTTTAATTGTTATATTTATTTTTTAAGATCATAGTTGTTTGTGTATCGCATTCATTTATGTTAGGTTTAATGAATATTTTGGTTCCTTGGAAGATTTGGTTTTAGTCTTTCAATTTTTTTTTTTATAGGTTATGATTCTTAAACGTTTTAAAATTTTGAAATTCGTCCCTGCTATTAGGATACTTTCGTTAAATGATGACGTGACAGATAGAGTATTACGTCATTAGTGTCACGTGTACAAATAAAAATATTTTTTTAATTCCACGAAAGTTTTTAAATAAGTTTTTTGTCCCTATAAAGTTCATTAATTTTGATTTTAATTATTGTAAAAAAAATATTCATAGGATTTTTTCTTTGTATTTGTCCAAATCGAGTGAAAACAGATTAAAATTTAAGTTAACATCCTCATCTAAGTTAAAGTAAAATTATTACAAATTTTATATGCATGAATTATTCCTAGTAACATTTAGAATACCATTGGATTTTTGCAGAATGAGGTTGCTAACCTGTAAATTTTAATCGCATAACTTTTAGTATATGTATCCAAATTGAGCGAAATTTTTATAATATCCTATTTTTGGACGTGGCATGATTGATGTGATGTTTTGTTTGTCACGTTAGCAATTAATAGAGGGAGGTGACGTAGGGACTTACAAAAATAATTGAGATTATAGTGACAAAATTATAAGAATAAATTTTAGGGGGATTAAAAATCAAAATATTCATTAAACCTTTATATTATTATATGTTTCTCATGATAGGAACTAGTGGGGATTTCAGAACGTGTTGTACCGTTTTGAAGTCTTCCGCATTTGATGTTTAATTATGCTGTCAGCTTTACCTCATGTAGCTAGATACTTTCCCTTGTCTCTGGTGTCACCTCACTGTGCGATGTACAATTATTCGTGTAGATAATTATCTTCTACATAATATACAACGAGTAAAATGATATACACGCTAAATTTTAGTTAGATTTCGAATGTCAAATATTTTCTTGCCTAACCACCTCTTTTAGTAAGATGTCTTGAGTGAGAATTTAAATATGATACCTTTTTTTTAAATTTTCATACATTGTCCTTATTATGTTGTCCTTTAAAAATAGAGTTACAATCAAAGTTCACAACACTCATTCTTAAAACTAGAGTAGAAAGAGCTGATCCCCCATCAATTATTGAAATATAGGAACTAAGTAACACCATTTATTACTCTATGGATTGACGCATAAGTCTAGTCTCATTCCATACTTGCAGGGAAGGGCAATGAATCTTCTTCAAGCTCAATTGGCATTGACTTCTAGTGTAGACTTGCTTCTTTGAGGACTTTGAATATCTCTTTTGCCATTATCTTGCTTCCCCCAGCTAACAGATGAATTCCATCGCTAAGGAATAAACAAACCACCTAATCAAATGAAGGAATAATGATTTCAACCCTTTCAATTCAAGGACACATCAGGGCATACTTACATGAAGCAAACATATCGCAAGTTATCCCTTTTCTGGATTGCAGACCGGAGATCAACGGCGTTGATATTAAAAAACAGTAATTACTCTATGAAAAAAATACTTTCTTTCCAAACATGCACGGAGTAGTGTTGTTATAATGCTTCCACTAAACTATTCTATCAACATGTCTCAACATTGATGTTCCTTTTTATTTTGTAGTGCCAACTACATGCATAATCTTTGTGAGACATAAAACCATAAGATGGTGAAACCTACATAGCAATTGGCAAAACCCAAAGCGCAAATATAGTCCACACAATCACACCTCTCACATGGTGAATAACCAGGGAGAAATTAATTAAAGATATTCGAACTAAGAATACCATATTTCTTTAGGCACAGTACTAGAAGCCTATTATTTTGTGACAGTTGCCAAAGGTTTAAATGAAGGAGAAAACTTAAGTGAAATTTCATATATACTTTAGGTGTTGTTATCGAATGAAAATATGACATGTATAATAACTCATCATCAATAACATTAACATAACATATGTAACAACTGTTACATATGTCCTATTTCCATTGGATAACAATACCTAAAATACCTATGAAGTTGTGCCTAAGTTTTGTCCTCAAATGAATTGGGGGCATGGCTATAGTTTCAAATGCAAAAAAGTCTAGTCCCACGCCCATTCCATACTTGGTGGGAAGGGCACTTTGGACACATTAAAAGGCTTTCCATAAGGGCCAATAGGATCATATGGTGAATCTTCTCCAAATTCTATAGGCATCGACTTCCAATGCAAACTAGGTTCCCAGTCTGCTTCTTTGAGGACCTTCGATATCTCTTTCACCACTATCTTGCTTCCCTCGTTGGACAGATGAATTCCATCACTAAGAAATAAGAAAAAATACTTAATCAAATGAAGGAATTGTTGATTTGATAAACCTTATCAATTCATGTACATATGAGAGCATACATACAGGAAGCAAACATCTCTCCAGTCATCCTTTTTCTGAATTGCAGACCAGAGATCAACAGCCTTGATATTCAGCTCGCTGCACAACTCCAAACATGCTTCCGAATATATTCGACAGGATTCATTTGTCCTTAATGGCTGCCCCAGTAGATCACTAGTTTCAGTCCAATAATTCATTCATCAGAGTTTAAGATTTAATATAAGTTTAAAAAAAAATAATCTACAAATAAGAATGTTAAAGTTTCTAGAAATGCAACCAGCCATTCTCTAAACATATCATACGATAGTATAAATAGATTCAACTCTTGTTAGTTTTTAAGCTGAAGATATCAATCTTTGCAATTCAACCATGCTATATTATTCAAGGTCAATTAAATTTTGGGTACAGGTTTTATTTATATAAAACAAACTTATTCAAGACTGCATGAGGAATGGGAGGTTAGGAAAGAGGGGGCTTGCAGTATGCCCTTAGTAAAGTTATATGTGCTGTTATGTAATCATAATCTCTATATAAGTTCAGGCATCACTATTATGTATCTCTCTACCTTTTTTGGTTTGAAATTAGAATAATCAAATAGCAAATCAATTTCAGTCAAGACCTGTTTCCAACAATCTGTGCCTCATTGACTGGAGGAGAACTGAGGAATATAATGCGAGTCTTCTTTGAAAGGCTCTGGAAATTATTAGGATCAGTGTCAAACTTTGCAGTGACAAATACAAATTTTGGAAGCAGTGCACAAGAAATACTTGGAGGATGAAGGATTTCTTTCATATAATAACAACTGAACTAAGACAGGGAAGTGCTAGTCTAGTGTGAAAGTTTACCTTCAGATGGATAGCAATCTTTCTCATATTTTCAATGTATTCTTGGAGAGGTACATGCTGACCAAGGCCACTTGGATGCGGAAGAAGAGAATCATTACCACCAAAGTACACAATTATCAATGATGGTTGCTCAGTGGCATTCTAAGTTAAAGAAGAAGACAGAGCAACAGGGTGATTCCTTATTTGTTAGACTGAGCAAGAGTCGAAGTAATCACATTGTGCATGCTAAAAATTGTGACAATTTAAAAGTTCAGTATTGTACATTTAATACTGTAAAAATCAGAATAATATTTCTAAAATGTCCATGGTAACTTCTATGACAAGTTCAGGATAACATGTGTGCAAGATTCGTCAAGCTAATCTGTAGAATATATAGTGAATGTGCTAAAATTTTTGCGAGTCAACCATTTTTTTAATATTTATGAAGAAAGGATAAAACATTCAAGCAGAAGAGAGAGGGGTGAAATGTGATTCATCAGAGGCATTTCACAGTCAGATGCTCAATACCTTGGGAAAAATTTGATCCAGAACCAGCAGAGCACGCCTTGAATTCCAACCAGAGTATCCTCGCAAAACTATATCTGCCTATGTCATGTCAATGTATGATAAGTTAAACTCATTGATCATCAAAAGGCATTATTATTCCTAAAGAGGCATATATAAATGCAAATTCACTCCATTATTCTGCTGCTATTTCTAAAAATTAGGCATTTTATATGCATAGCATTCTCATATCAGTCTCTTATTGGTAAGTGGGAGTTTGTCCCCACCCCTCATCCCCCCCAAAATAAATAATTAAGGATCTATCACATTGCCTGCACTCTTTTTCTAGATGAAACAACACACACACACACACAACACATAAAGCACATTTCTATGAAGAGTAACATCTTAACTATGGGTTAACTCCCTTTCAAAAAAAAAAAAAAACTATGGGTTAACTCTGAGAAATTATGGCAGGATACAACAAATTCATCATCTTCTATGTCAATGTGCAATAAAAAGAAAGCAATTTCATGTATAAAAGAAGAATAACAGCAATTTTACACTCTTTGAATCCTTGACAATTGAACCAAGAATTGAAACTGAACCATTCAGTCTGAGATGGCGTAAAACATGACACATGCTGTGAAAATTATCTAAGAGTGGTGCTCTTTATCAAGAATTATTTTATTCAAATTGTATTCCTAATACAACTTTTTTTCATAAGCTATACGAGTGTAATAAATTTGTTACAAAGACAAGGTTCATAATTCAATTTTTTTTTTATTTTAGAGAAGAGTTCTGAAAGAAAGGAGATTAGGTAATTCTAAGAGCGCATAACATAAGTCTAAAAAAAATACTTACAAATGACCTACTGATGAAACTGCACAAACAAGAATCAAATATAAAACATTTTTAGTATTTAAAACTTCATATACATATCCCAACAAGTATCTGTGTATGCATTACTAAAGAAAAATGTTAGTTTTACATATTTGATGTATAGCAGTCACGTGGGACCAGTTATAATCTGATTGTGTAAATTATACAGATATGAAGTTATATGAGGTTGATGATGTGAGTGGATCTGTGTGTGATTAGTGAAACTCAATAATATACAATCATCCTCTTTCATACAAAGAATAATGAGTTTGATCAGCATCACACAACAGAAGAAGATAGGTTTTAAGAAGAGAAAATAGAAGAAAGTACCTTTCGAGCATACAAGTGAGAAAGAATAGCTCCCCAACCTTCATCATAAAAACTGTGCTGCACAATGGAAGAACCAAACAGCACAAATCGAGGCCTCACTGGTCCAACCATCTTTCTCTCTCTTTCTTATTCTCTCAAATCTCAAACACAATATATATTGTTTTTGATCGCTGAGACTGAGACCGTGGAACAGTGGAACTGAATATTTGCAGAGCTAGATTTTCCCTATGTTTTCTTCTTTTATAGAGCTAGATTTTACCAATGTTTACTTTCTTTTATTTTAATTACATTACGTGTAAGGTAGTTATGATAAAAGTTATAATATATAATTCACAATTAATTGACAGCATAAAAAATCTTAATATCATGGTGCATTTTCTAGTATCTTCTATAATTTTGAAGTAAAAGTTATCTTGTCCAATCAAAATATGTCACCTCAATTAAATAAATCAATGAATCATACATAACATTAAGTTCTCACCATATAATGGTGGGCTTTTTGGCCAAACTGACACACTTTTAGAAACTATTTACCAATATAACTTTGTTTTGAAACTATTTACCAAACTAACTCATTTTTATATATTTTATTAATTTTTTTCAGACATTGAAAAACGCTACTTTGACTAACTTTTTCTAAAAACGCTATTGTCAGTTGCGTGTCAGTAGCGTTTTTACCAGATTGTGTCACGTGACTCGATGTAAAAATTTTAAAAATTTCACGTTTAGCGTTGGCCAATGTCGACGCTAAAGGCCAAAAAGGCCCACACTATAGACCTGTTATAAATATTTCAATATTTCAGACGGGTTCTTCACTGATATTCATCAAACGGGTGGACATTTCCATCTGATAACTATCACAGTGAAAAAATATTCACCCGTCTGATGACTACAAGTCTGATCATCTCCTCAAGAGGTGTCACCCGTCTGAAGCTGAAGATTTTCACCTGTCTGATGCGTCTGATGACTATTAGATGGGTGAACATTTCTTCATTGTCATAGTCATCAGACGGGTGATCATTTCTTCACTGATAGTCATGAGACGGATGATATTCATCAGACGGATGATCATTTCTTCACCCGTCTGATAGTCATCAGACGGGTGATCATTTCTTCAATGATAGTCATCAGACGGATGATATTTTAAAAGGTTCTTCACTGATAGTCATCAGACGGGTGATCATTTCTTCACCCGTCTGATAGTCATCAGACGGGTGTTCATTTAAAAGGTTTTACACTGATAGTCATCAGACGGGTGAACATTTCTTCACTAATAGTCATCATACAGGTGATCATTTCTTCACCCGTCTGATAATCATCAGACGGGTGATCGTTCTTCACTGATAGTCATCAGACGAGTGAACATTTCTTCCCTAATAGTCATCAGACGGGTGATCATTTCTTCACCCGTCTGATAGTCATCAGGCGCATCAGACGGGTGAAGATCTTCAGCTTCAGACGGGTGACACCTTTTGAGGAGATGATCACACTTGTAGTCGTGAGACGGATGAACATTTCTTCTCTATGATAGTCATCAGATGGAAATGTTCACCCGTCTGATGATTATCAGTGAAGAACCTGTCTGAAATATTGAAATATTTATAACAAGTGTATAGCGTCGGCCAAGGCCCACGCTAAACGTTAAATTTTTATAGCGAGCCACGTGGCACAATCTGGTAAAAACACTACTAACGGTAGCGTTTTCCAAAAATGCTAGTCAAAGTAGCGTTTTTCAGTGTCAGAAAAAAATTAATAAAACATGTAAGGTTAAAGTAATAATTTGGTCCATATACGTGACACGAATTCTTCATTTAGTTCCTATACATAAAAAATTTGGAAATGAGTCACTACATGTGTAAACGTTAGCAAATTTGGTCCCTATATGTGCAAATGTTAGCAAATTCGTTCCTGCCGTCAGCAAATTGATCCTCATACGTTATACAAATTTTTGATTTGGTCCCTAAACCTGAAAAAAAAAACATTAAATCAGTCCTTATATGTATAATTGATAATAATTTTGTCCCTACCGTCTATCCAGGAGCTCGGACCCAACTAAAGATTCTTTTCGTATTGAATATTTTCTATATATTATATCAATCTATTTCTTCTATTAAGAGTAAAAGTTGTATAATTTAGTCCGTAAATGATTTTATATTCTGAAATTATCTAAGTTGACTCTCAATAGAAGAAATAGATTGATATAATATATGAAAAATAATCAATAAGAAAAAAAATTTTAGTTAGGTCCGAGCTCCTTGACAGACGATAGGGATAAAATTATTATCGATTGCACATACAAGGATCAATTTAATTTTTTTTTCAAGTTTAGGGACCAAAATCAAAAATTTGTATCACGTATAAGGACTAATTTGCTGACGGTAGGAACGAATTTGCAAACGTTTGCATATATAGGGACTAAATTTGCTAACGTTTACACATATAGGGATTCATTTCCAAATTTTTTATGTATAAGGACTAAATGAAGAAACTGTGTCACATATAGGGACCAAATTATTACTTTAATCAATATGTAAAAATGAGTTAGTTTGTTAAATAATTTCAAAATAAAATTATATTAGTCAATAATTTTTAAAAGTGGATCGGTTAGATCAAAAAGCCTATAATCGAGTGATCCAGACAAAGTAAAAGTGACCGACGGATACTCGAGAATTTACCTTAAATCTTTCTTGTTGGGCATCTTTCTTCTTTTGCCCAAGTCACATATATTTGGATCGAAAGATTATACAAAACAACCTAGATTCAGTCTTACCTGGATGCCAATATCAAGTCAAACCTGCCAGTTACTCCGTTTTTGTCGTTCACGTTAAAGGCGCCGCCTTCGTCCGTATGTGGAGGCCTTTTGCAAGGGTTCTCGTTATTCTAATGTTTTAAAATGAACACATGAAATATAATATTTTCATGACACTATACTTACGTGACTGCTTCTCCTGTTATCAAAAAAAAAAAAAAAAAAAAGTAAGACTCCTTCTCCACACTTTATTCTCCACACTTTATTCAATAGATTTTTTATTATGGACTGGATTTCATTTGAAACACACTAACGTAAATTCAATAATATAGAGCATGTTAAAAACCTGTGCCTTCTAACAAGCTCAAATGATATTTGTGAATCTGGATGCGTACTTAAGTTTGATTCTTATGTTGGAATATTTTATTTAATTATATTTCAATGTCATAATATGAGAAAATATCGTCAATTAATTATATTAATTATTTATCAATTATGAACCTTAATTGATATGTGATCAAATAATGTGATAAGGCTAATTAGATTTTCGATTTGATAATAAATTAGTTAATTGATATGGACTAAATATGAGTGGATGTCACTGATGACCCATTTCGAAATAATGTGAATCCTAATTGTCCATCACCCTATATATAGGTTATGATCCCCAATACACCGGATATCATCGCGTACCGTCTCTTCTCCCCATCTGAAGAGCTAACTAAGACATAAAAAGTTCAAGTTAAGGAACAACTATAGTGCCACCGCTGACCATCTATGTTATTCACCCTTTGAAGAACGCTTAAGGTCAGGAACATACGATGAATCCAGGTATTTCTAATATCTTTGATAAATCAAAATATATATCCTAAGGATATCAACTTTTAGTTATTCTTAATAATAAAGAAACATACTATATATGATTATTATGTTTTCACCATAAAATTTATGATAAAATGTCCTGTCTGAGTTTAATTCCAACATCTTATTCTTGAACTTGGTAAAAGTGAATCATCCGTACTATCTCCTAACAAAACAAACAAAATTTAATAAATATGTACTTTTACAAATCTATCTATCGATGTATATTAATTTAGAGTCTTCATTCTAAAACTTGAGCAATTCTCTACGACCTTACATTTCTCATTACACCGCGTGTCATTTTTTAAATTCATTTCCATATATGCTTACTTATTTTTCCATTTAATTCTTTTTATTTTCAAGACAAATATTTTAATTACTAAAATTATAATAATTACTATGCCTTCATCAATTTACTGTTATATATACAAATTCTCCTTACTTATTTTTACATATAATTAGTTTTGTGGAGTTTTAGTTACCACATTTTAAGTTTGTGAGCCACCTGCGACTGCAAGAAAAAAAAAGTTTGTGAGCCACTTTCGTCTTGCATCTTTGCATCCGGGAAGGTTCCACTAGAGCTCTGTCTGCCTCCATTCCACACATTAAAAAAAGTAATTACTCTATAAAAAATACTTTTTCCAAACATACACACAGTCGTGTTGTTAATTATAATGCTTCCACTAAATTATTCTATCAATATGTCTCACCATTGATGTTCCATTTTATTTTTGTAGTGCCAACTACATGTATATAATCTTTGTCATAGACATATATAAAACCGTAAGATGGTGAAACCTACATAGAAATTGGCAAAACGAAAGCGCAAATATAGTCACACAATCACACCTCTCACGTGGTGAATAACCAGGGAGAAATTATTATTATTAATTAAAGATGCTTGAACCAAGAATACAATATTTCTTTAGGGATAATACTAAAAACCTATTATTTTGTGACAATTGCCAAAGTTTTAAATGAAGTGGGGGCATATCTATAGTTTTCAAATGGTGTAAAGTCTAGTCCCATTCCCATTCCATACTTGCTGGGAATGGCACGTTGGAGATATTAAAAGGCTTTCCATCAGGGCCAATAGGATCAAATGGCGAATCTTCTCCAAATTCAGTAGGCATTGACTTCCAATGCAAACTAGGTTCCCAGTCTGCTTCTTTGAGGACCTTCAATATCTCTTTCACCACTATCTTGCTCCCCTCATTAGACAGATGAATTCCATCACTATAAGACATAAGCAAAACACCTAATCAAATGAAGAAATTGTTGATTTGATAAACCTTATCAATTCAAGTACATATATATGAGAGCATACATACATGAAGCAAACATCTCTCCAATCATTCCTTTTCTGAATTGCTGACCATAGGTCAATGGCCTTGATATTCATCTCACGGCATAGCTCCAAACATGCTTCTGAATATATTCGACATGATTCATTTGTCCTTAATGGCTGCCCCTGAGGATCACTAGTTTCATTTCAACAATTTATTAAGCAGAGTTTTAGATTGAAATGTAAATTCCAAAAATCAAGAAATAAAAATGTTAAAGGTTCTATCTATTAAAGCAACCATATATCCTCTGAACTTATTATATGCCATCACAATAGATTTCAATATTTTAGGTTTTAAGATGAAATGCCATTTGTTACATCAATCATGATATTACTCAAGCTTAAGCTCAAGTATGAATAAAAATATATCACATAGACATTTGGAAAAAAAACTTATCTAAAGTGAGCAAAAGTGTAAAGCGAGAAGTAAGGGTATAACCACCCCTGATTAGTTGAAGTGAGTTGATATTTCAATGCACTTTAACTAGTTAAGGGTGGATACATCCTTACTTTCTCACTTTACATTTTTGCTCACTTTAGAGGAGTTTTATCCTAGACATTTGGGTGCATTTTTTTTTATGTATAACAAACTTAGAATTCATGTCTTATGTGTAAATTTGAGGGGAAAGAAGAGGTTGTTTTCAGTATATCCTAAGTAAAAATATGTGTCATTATGTAACCATAGTCTAGATATAACTGTAGGCATCACTACTATGTAATGTATCTCTCTACCTTTTCTTTCTGTGAAATTATCATAATCAAATAGAAAACCAATTGCAGTGAGTACCTGTTGTCTTGTATTTGTGCCTCATTGATGGGAGGAGTACTGAGAAATATAGTGCGAGTCTTCTTTGAAAGGCTCTGGCAATCATTTGGATTTGTGTCAAACTTTGCAGTGTGATAAATATAATTTAAGAAGGGTATATAATGTAAGGTCAAGAATAAACTGAAAAATACTCTCTGATTATTTCATTGCTGCAATGCTTGTTATATACATTAGTTCTAACAAACTGATCTAACAAACTAACCAACAATTAACAGAAAACTAAACTAATTAATAGGGCCAAGCCCAAGTACAGAACAAAGGCCCAAACACACACAAAAACCTATGATAATGATAGACAAAAAAATGTGCTAATATAGTGTGAAAGTTTACCTTTAGATGGACAGCAATCTTTCTCATATTTTCGATGTATTCATTGAGAGGTACATGAGTACCAAGGCCACTTGGATGCGGACGAATAGAATCATTACCACCAAAATATACAATTACTAATGATGGTTGCTCAGTTGCATCCTGAGTTAAAGAAGAAGATGACAGAGCAAAAATGACCATTCCTTAACTGTCAGTCTGATAGAGAATCAAAGTAGTCACATTATGCAAAGCCTTTAAAAAAAACTTCCATCCATGGTGCAAATTGTGATTGTGATAATTAATAAAGGGAAATGCTTAAAAAGGCAAATTTTTATGGGAAAGCGGTGTAGTTAATGTATAGAAAAGTGATGTTTTAAGTTTTTTTAATAAAACATTTTTTTATTAATTCTTTAACTAGTACCCTTAGAAACACTACCTGGCTAACCATTTTTAAGAAATTCAGAAGAGATCCATTATTTGAAACATTAGAAATTGACAACTTTCTTGGATGTCATGTGTAGCTAATTCCTCGAAATGGGTAGGATCACAAGAGCGACAAATCTCTCACTCAAGAGTTTTAACGCTCTTGCATTCCCAAAACTCAAATTCGAACTCAAAATTTAGCCGGCTAGAAGATACTCAGATCACCTTATCCAAACATTCTTCAAGGAACTTTTACCTTATAGTCAAAACCGTACTGTTTTTGACATTTTGTCATGCCAAAATCAACAATATCCAAAAAAGTGAAGAAAAAAACTTTATTTTTCATTAACAAAGAAATGATACAAAAAACTGAATGAACAACGGCATTTTACATTGAGATGCTCAATACCTTGGGAAAAATTTTATCCAGAACCTGCACAGCACGCCTTGTATTCCAACCTGCGTATCCTCTCAAAACTATATCCGCCTATGTCATGTCATTGTGTGAATGTGATTAGTTAAACTCATTCATCATCATATTGTACTATATATTACTCCCAAAAAGGCGTATATAAATGTAAATTCACTCTATTTATTTGTTGATAATTAAAAACGATAGGCATCTTATATTTTTTGATTCGCTTGCGCAAATCACAAGGACAAATATTCTTTGCGGATTTTGAAGACATACATGATGGATGTGTCCTTCTAATTAGGTTTTTTTCATACATGAAAGCAATGAATCGAATCCCTGATCATTTGTTTAAGAAATCTGAACTCATCGTCACTCGGATCAACCATGATTGGCCACCTAGGCATTTTATATGCATACAGTTCTTATATTAGTCTCTTTAAAACAAGAGTAATGCTGAAAAATAGTTTTATCATTAAGGATGGCTGTGAGACATCATATAGTCCCAAGTTAAAGTTATGATTCAAACACACGTCATTTCTGGGGCTTTCAAACCGTTTTGGAGGTCCAAAACTTTATTTTCACATTAGTGCAAAGCCTCAAACTAAACCTGGACAAAAAAAATGTAGTGACATTTTGGTTTATGATAAATAAAAAATATCAATTTGGTCATCCAGAAAGTAAAGTGCGGATCAAAATAATCCTTGATCGAGACTAAAATGTTTCTAAAAGTTATCCTAAAAATAATTAATTTGATCTGCAATTTACATTCTTAAGCATCAAATTTATATTTTTCATTTTTTCAGGATCCAAAATGTCACTATATTTTTTTTGTCAAGGACCAGCTTGGACTTTATTCTTGTTTTAATATGTTTGATTGTAATTGGATTTGGTCTCTAAACCTTAACTACAAAAGTAAAATTTTTCACTTTTCCATTAATTAAATTTAGTTGCCAGGATTCAATTACTACTCTATAGCTATATTATCCCAGAAAAATTGAATATTGTCTTCAACTCTTCCAAACATTGAAAGTCAATTTGAATTTTTTTTTTTTTATTTTGTTTCTTACGGTATGCCGCGCACAATTATAGAGACTGATTCCTTAAGGTATTGGACGATATTGAAGGGTTGACCTCTTCCAATCAGGTTTTTTTCATACACGAGAGTAGGGATGTAAATGAGGCGGGGTGGGTATGGGTAGTAGCCCCCCACTACCCACTCCATTGGATGAATTTCATATCCGTCCCCGCCCCATATCCGTGCAGGTATCCATCTTGCGAGTTTTAAACAAATTTATCAATATTTACGGGTATCCATGGATATCCATAAATATTCAACATCTCACAAATTTTTTTATTCACACATAAAATTCAAAGTAATTTTGCATTTGAGTTCCTTGATGGTACGAGAAGCTCTTGTGCTTGAAAAGTATTATGGTAAATATACTAAACAATATGTCGGTATAATTATACATGTCATTAAAGTAAAATTTAAAATATTGAATAGTAAAACTAATCCATAAGCGTGTCTAAATGAATCCATTCACACGTGAGCATCATTTCAATCTATTGGCCTAATATTTTTAAATGTAAATATTCTAATCCCCTTAGAGGGTACCCGCGGATATGGACACTATACTACCCGCCCCTACCCTATTAATAAACGGATAGAGAAAATATCCGTTTAATTTACCCGCGGAGACCCATTAAGATATCCATTTTTTATCCGTTGTGGATATTATCCATGGACATCCGTGGGTACGGATAAAATTTACATCTCTACACAAGAGTTAGGGATCAAACCTCTGACCACTTATTTATGGAGTCTGAACCCGTTATTACTCAAACCAACCACATGTTAGCCGAGAGTCAACTTGATAATTACAAATCTAAAACTTATTTTAATTAATATCATCCAAACAATATTTTTTTTCCTATAATTCATAAGCTTTATTAAATATAGAAAGTTTACAAACACCAAGAAATATGCGCACTCTTGAATATAAAGTATCCAATCAATATTTATTATACCAAAATTACTTTAAAGAATAAAGTATCCAAATAAATATAAAGCAACTATTGAAAACTCAATTTAAATCAAAATCATGTTTGCAAAACCAAGTTTATCAAGACTAATTAATTTTGAGAACTGTAATCCAAACCTAATTAAGCTGACGTTGTTTGAACAACCACTCTCATATTTACACACATACATCTATTCTACGTACCATTACCTCATTGCCATCCAAACTCACGTAACTATACCATGTCCCATAATTTTCAGAAAAATTTGTTCAAAAAAAGTTTTTCCTTTATTACTTACTCATGTGTAATACCAAATGGTCCTTTATCACTTGAGCTACTATTCATGGCCTTTTTATTTTATTTTTCCATTGTCTAAAAAGGAACGTGTAAGAGAAATGCTGGAGATCATGATGTACGAATAACATTAATCAACTCAATATTCATTCATCCTCTTTCACGCAAACATATGTTTACATCTAAACATCTAAACGTACATTTGTTTCAAAAAAAAAATTCATAAATATTTTTCCTCAAATATATATTTACAGTTTTTCAATGGTAAATCAAATATGTACATAATCATTATCATGTGCCAAGGTCGTGAAAGAGAAAAGTACCTTGCGGGCATACAAGTGAGAAAGAGTAGCTCCCCAACCTTCATAATAACTATACTGAACAATGGAAGAACCAAACAGCACAAATTGAGGCCTCACTGATTCTAGTTCTATCATCTTCATCTCTCTCTCTAACACAAACATACATGCATAGAGACAATAGGGATGCAGATTTATAGAGGTAGTTATCACATATGTTGTCTTCTTTTACCAAGTCACACGTTTTCTCATCCAAAGCCACAAGCTAAACCACCTCACGTGGTCATTGTTAATGATAATTTTCAAATGAAAACAGTAACCCCCAAAAAGTTTGGTCAATGAAAAACTCCGCCGCCGCCCACGCAAAAATAAATAAAAAATAAATGGGTTTGTCTATCCTGTACAATCTTGTACATGTTAAGAAATCTAAAAACAGTAACTATTTATTGAAAAGCTAACCATTTTATTTTTGAAAGTATAAAATAACAATTTTTTATATGAATTTACTCTTTTAAAATTTTTAACATATGAAAGTTTGCACATGATAAAAAAATCCAAAATAAATAACCGAACATGTTGAGAGATTCGAATACATTGGCTTATTTATTTTATTTTATGAAATAAAATGAGCTTAATTTTGATGCACTTCTATCAATTAATCGCAAATTATATTATATGTGATTTTTAGGATATAAAATGCCAATATTTTTGTGTAAAAAGAAGTCAAATACTTTTTAATAACATGATAATTCTTGATTAATTGAGGGTATAAATAATATTTACATAACAATTAATTAAATCTAAAAAATTGGTTTAATGTCTTAAAACTTGATTAAACTAATAAAAATGATTAGGTGGGATAATAAAAACTTGTGTGTCACATAGGATAAAAGATTCTGTATGAATTTTAATTGTCCAATTAATTTAATGAGTATTAACTTGCACGTGATGTACTGGCAGTTTTCACCCTTTTTAAGGGATCCACCGAAGACTTGACATTCAAATTAGGAAAATTGTGAAGTGTTTTAAATGAAGACGTTTGAAAGAGTCTGCAAAGATACTAATTGAATGTATGAGAATTAAACTGATTCGGAATTAGACTTTGATCCCGTGTCCGTACCGATTATATTATGAATGATCATAATTCATTCTTATATTATGAGTGACTATAATTCATAACATATATTGTGATTGTATATATTGAATATAATAAACTGTAATGTTTTATTTTTGAGGCAAAAATATTTTAAAATGTTATGTAAAATATAAAATATAAATTTTCTTATAAGTATAGTTAATTTATAATATTTTTGTATACTTGGAATAATAATTTATAAACAAAAATAAAAATAAATTATACATTTATAAAAATACAAGATTTTTAATAGTTGTCAAGTGTTGTATCCACTCTTCTATCCCCAAAATCATATTTCTTACAAAAAGATTTATTTTGTTTTATTTTTATTCTTACCACCTACATTTTTATTTATATAAAATATTTCTTCTTTTCTAAAGGTGCGTAAGACGAACTCGCCCCATAACAAAGCCCCACCCCCACCCCTCTTTTCTTTCAAGTTTCAAGATTCAATTTTATAGTGAAATTGATTTTTTCATAACAAAATTATAAATTATCACTATTTGATTTATTTCTCCTTTTTTTCCTATATAAGTTCAGTAATCTTAGAAAATATATTTATCTATTGTATTATTTTAAAATTAACGATGTTGAAAAGAACACCGCAAACACCGTGAAATATTAGTGAACATATTCACTAAATAATCAAAGAATAAACCTTGAAAAGAGAATATAAATGCCTTTTTGATATTCTTAGGTTGATACAAAGTGTTTTGTTTTTTGCTTCATTCCATGCGATTGTTTGGTTTTGTTTAATTAGTTGGTTCTGTTTTGATTTAATAATACCATAGCTTCAAGGATTTTTATAATACCATCATCCAAAGTTTTGTTGAAAGTTTAGCAAAGTTGAGTTTGATTTTTAACCAAAGTATCATGGTTTTGTTTTTTTGGGTATAAACAAAGTATCATGGTTTTATTCCAATTGTTTCGATACTTCATTTTGCTGCAAAAATATTTGGCGACTTCTTTAGTTCCCCAACTCCCTTTGACTCCTTTTTATCTTCATGTCCTTGATTCTAATTACCTGGGCTCCACTTGGAGAACTCAGCTCCCTTGTTGTTGAGACTACCATTTGATTTGCTTACTTTTTCTCTTCTAATCATACTCATATATGCTTGTTATCATGAATCGTCATTTGATTCTAGCCCGTATACCAAAACATAAAAAATCATTGCCTGAAAAAAGCTAAAAAAACACAAACAAAAGTTCTCACAATAAGGAATCACGTGTCCCAAACTTGTAGCTTCATAAAACTTGCAGCATGTTAAAACACACTGAAAAATTTACTATGTCTCGAAAGTCGAAAGTGAAAAGAAAAGCTAGCATGTATTGGTAGCGACTTGATAATTTGTGGAACATGAAAATAAAATCCAATCTGCCCTTTCTCCTGAGTCGCTAAGCATCAACGTGCTAAAATGCTAAATCAATTCCTTTTTCCTCAACAAACTATTATCACAACTTCACATAAGCTCAATTTTTCTTCTTTTAATTCCAGGCGGCGCCGCACTCAAAGCTTCTTGTCGCAGTACCTGAGTTTCATATGCATAAAGAAGAGTGATGATGACATCATAAAATCAATTGGTTGCAAAAACAATTTGCATTAAATATAAGGAAAAACTATACATAACATTTTATCACATACCAATTTAGATCTGTAACACCCCGATTTTTCGTACTTTCTAAGGACAATAAACTCAATTAATGAGTTTATATTTTTATCTACATTTTAGAAAATGATTTTGAGAAAACTAAAATCATATTGATGCTCCATACAATCGTAGGAGCCTGTGGTTAAATTTTGGGTCGAAAACTCAAACGGAGCCCGATTTACGTTTTCACGGATAGTAGTGTTTACTACTATAAAGACTTAATTTTGACTAACGGTCAGAACCATTAGTCTTAGAATTCAATCCTCTACATATTTGCTAAAATCCATCCCGACGTTCAAAAGTGAAAATAATATATTATATTCGGACCAAGAATTGAACTGGGAAACGTTTGGAGCCGTATAAGGGTTTCACAGGACCCACAAGCGGATAATCTTGATGTCAATTCAGTGTCAAGTCATCTAGGGACTCACGCCAGTGTCAAGATGATTTTCAAAATATCTGGACGCGAAATGACCAAATTGTCCTTGATCTTTTAACAAAATTACCAAAATACCCTTCTAACTAATTACAAGTTTGTCATTCATGAAAAAAATATCTATTTCGCTCTCACCTCACATAAGCCATTCAGCCACTTCTCTTCATCACCCCCATCTTCACTTTTCTTCCTTTCTCTCCATTGTTCTTCAAAAACTCCATTGAAAAAGCTTGGAGAACTTAGAGTTTTGAGTGATTTGAACTCAATGCTTTGAAGGAAATCCATCTAGTAGGTATAGACTCTCTCCCATCTCTCTCAATCTCTCCTTTCATCCCTTCAAATTTCAATTTCATGGAGGTTACGATTTTTAACCCATAAACTTCAAAAATCCATGAAAAATTGTAGAAAAATCCTTTTAATACCAAACCAATTTCTTTGGCCTAGGTTCATGACATCCTTTCATGATCCAAGAGCTTGGAGCCAAGAAATCTCTCTAACCCTTTTTGGGTGTGTGAGGGCCGAAACCTACATGTTGTGGGGGAGTAGGTTTTTGGTTGGATTTTGATGTTTTAAGGGTGTATCTAGGATTATCTCACTTAATTAGGATAGTGTCCAAGATATGGGAATTTTTGGAACTCCCTAGCTATTTTTAATAGCTTGAGGCCGAAGCCCTAGAGGTAGAGAATAGGAGAATTTTTTTTGTTTTGTGTTAATACATTGATTGATTGTATGTGTGTAGTGAGTATCAGATAATCGGACGAGAGATCGAATGAATTTTTGGATCGATCGGGAGATTTCTGTTGCATTGGGAACTCCAAGAGATAAGGGGACAAACCTGAAGAATTCTAACTCCGACGACCATGTGCTGTGTTTGTATATTTGGGATGTAATTATTTAGCTGTGTTTGATTGTTTGTGGCGTGATTTATTTTACTGCTGATAATTGCCTATGCATGATATACCTGCTTATATGTGAATGTATGGTATAGCATTTGAATAAAGGTGTGGATGTATCGTGTGCCCTGTTGTGGGGATTATTGCATTAAAGGACCCAATACCGATTAGGATACGACAATATGTAACCTAAAAGTTTCAAAAAGCTTGAGACGTGGATTAAGGAAAAATAATAATATTCAATTGTTTTTCAAGTGATTTTAAGAGAAACAGATATTAATTAGGTTTTTAGAATAAAATAATAATAAATATTTGCTTTTTAAGTGTAAGCTGACTCGAAGGGCAAAATGGGAAAATTTGGCCTTAAGGAAGAAAAATGAAGTTTTTAGGATAAATAGTGTTTTTGAGAACTTTATTGGTCTTTAAAATAATAAAGTTAACCTTTTTCAGTAAAAGCGTTTTTGGGAAACGTGATTTCAAAACTTTTCGTTTTACCGAAATGCGATGAAAGAGAAAAGAAGTGGTTTTCAACCACGAATTTTGTTTTATGGAAAATCGATCCTGAAGGCTTTGTGTAAGTTTCGGAGATTTGGGTTTTGGTTTTGAATTTTAAAGAAAAATGTGGTTTTTGACTTGGAAACTAGAAACTGAGACGTCGGGTTCTAGGGTTCTGCAAAAACACGTGGATCAAGGATCCGTGTTACTATGTTAGTCGTGCTAGCTTGTGGACAATCTTTGTGGTCCTGTAAGCTAGTGGACGCTTTTATGCTCTTGAATCCAAAGTTCTAGACTGGTGCATCGGTTAGGGATTTTTGGGTTCGAGCTGTTTTGGACTAATTGTCCTGTTTTTGAGAAAAATGTTGTAAAGGCTTAAGAATCTAAGACATTATGGTGGTTGATAACGTTGAGGCTTCAATAAGGAAATATTGATACGACAAAGATAAATTGACGAAAACAAAATGGTTTTCTCATGCATTCATGTTTTTGGCAGACGTGCCGTGAAATGAGGGGACCTTGATGGTAAAGAAAACCTGGGGGATGACTTATGTCATCATGTAACATTGTGCCTTGATAGACAATGATGTCATACGTGCCGTGTATGTGCATATTGTGCCCTGAGTTGGACAATATAGTATGACTGATACATCGTAAGTACCACTGGCATGGGCGCCCATGGGCTATTTCATGGAAAGTTAAGTGCTTACGTTTTTGCCAATTTATTTTGGGGTTAGTCATTGTTGCCTGCGAGTCAATGACCTTAGAGCCTGATCAACTCGTTGTTTTTGAATGGTGATGGGTTTTCCGGAAATTAAGGACTGAACGTTAGTCGACATATATGGAAGTGTTCATGCATACGTTTTGAAAATAATGTTGACTGTTGGGCACAAAGCCCTTGTGTTTTACTGTTAGTACTCTGATATATTGTACTATGTTATGCATGATAATATTTTGTGTGACATGATCGCATGAATCTGCTGTTTATGTTTGGGTATGTACTTGTCATTTTTGGGATTCATATATTGGTTTCTCACCCTTGCCTGTACATGTTGGACACCCTGTTGTGTGTTTGGATACATGTACAGATGTTTGTCAACAGTCCTCTGGGTCGTTTAGGGACTCAATAGCTTGAATTGCTCGATGCTGACGACGAAGGAGTATGGATGGATGAAGACGAGACTTTGTCGATCTCATGGATACAATGTATGTTAGGTAGTGCGTCTTTTGTTATTGCTAGACCAGCTTAGGGTTTTCTTTTGGGGTAGTACCTTTTGGCTAGTCTATGAGTGGCTAATAATGGCCAAAGTTTTGGAGATATGATTCTCGAACCCATCCCTACTTAGTATTTTGGACTGATAACGTTTTACTTATTCAATATATTTTGGAAACAGACGAGTTGTCCAAGGTCCCTTTAAGTATGTAGTTGACTAATGATACATATGTATGTAAACGAATTACATTGATGTTTGCTTTAGTATTTATTTAATTACGGCTGTAAGAGGAAAAATTTTATCACTATTTTCACACTAAGTAAGACCTAAGTAAATGAATTTGTTTTTCGAAAGTAAACCAACAAATTTTTATTTTCATACTTTATGTGTTTGAGGTTACGAAAGTGACACCTGAGAAGGAGGGGTGTTACAAGATCCCTCAAGAGCAACCTGAAACATCCAATGTTTTATAATAGCTCATACGACCTTCCATTACCATAAGTTGAAGAAGAAAAAACAATATTGTTTACAAGAAAGCATAGAAATGAAGAGTCAAATGATTCAAATTGTACATCCAGCAGCATTTAGAAATAAAAATAAGAAAATTGTCGGGTCATAAACATTTACATCTGAAGCATTTGGCAAATAGTAATACTTCCCTACAGTATAAAGGTTTTTTATGAATAACATTTTCTTCTATTTCGGATAAGAAATGTATTGATTCAGTAAATTAGTAGTACACAAACCTTGGGCAACTCTAGCAATCTCTTTGGCGAAACCCGTTGAGACAAAACAATTTTTTTAGAGAGACAAATATAAAAAAACGGCTGGAGTAATATGGTATAAAATGTTGAACATCCATACGTGAGAGATGACTTTGGAAGGATGGAGGACTTTCTCACGGACAACCAATTTATAAATAGTAGGTAACAAAAAACATTGGGAAAATTTAAATTGAATAGAACTTTTTTAAAATATTTTCGTTATTATCATTCAATTCCTTTAAAAAATTGTTCCAATTTGGATGTGATATGAGGATTAATTGCATCACAGCAACCAAGCTCTAGGAAAATTGATGCAATCAACGAGCTTTGGTTTGAAGACAACGTTTTTTTTTAAGTTGGTCAAAATATTTCCAAAACAATCAAATATGAAATGTTTTTGTTTAAAAAATATCCCACGTTTATTTTTTATTATCTGTTAATATGAAATTGAATACAATTTTTATCATTTATTTTTTAATATATGATTAATTTTTTAAAAAGATTTATTTCATTAATGTATCCACAATTATTATTTTTTTCCTAATTTGATATTGAATACAATTTTTTTAAATATATCATCAATTTAATTAAAAATTTATATTTTCAAACAATTTAGTTTCAATTTGATCAGCTTGCATCTGTTATTATATTAAATAAAAATTTATCAGCTTTGATTGCAACTAAATATATCATCAACTTAATTTAAGAGTTAATATCTTTTATTTTCATTTGTTATTAGCTTTGATTGCAATTTGTTATTACCTATTTGTTATTACCGTTTTTTTATACATTTGTTATTACCTTTGATTGCTTTCAATTAATTTCAATTAGTTTCAAATAAATTTCTTTTGTTTTTATTTCAAATGATTTAGTTTCATTTTTTGATTTTTTTTGTTTTAAAAAAATAGTAGAAATTCGATTTTTCTGGTGAAGACATGTGGTAGAGGACACATGGCATTCTCTCCTTGCATGAGGATAGCTTTATATTATGGTGCCTTCTCTGGTACCCCAATAATTTTGGGGTAAAAGTTATTATGCTCAATCTAAATGCACCACCTCAATTAAATGGTCATGTTAGTGAGTAAAGTCATATCATTCTCACCATCTGATTGAGCCACCTAGGATGAGTAAAGTTATCCTTGATGTACCGGAGAATTCACCTTATATTATTTATAGATAACTTATGATTATAAACTTATGAAAATGATTTATGATTTTTTTATAAATTTTTTTTAGTTTCTTTCAATAAGTTTGTTAAAGAAACTTATAAAAATAATTTTTTTTTAAATTATTTCAAAACAATTTATTAAATAAGTATTTAATTAAACTGTTTAAATAAGTACTTAATTAATTTGTGAATCAATAATTGTCTTTCCAACTCATATCTTTTTATCATTATTTTTCCTTTTTTTATGGCGTTATTATTATTTTTTAGATAAGTTTATAGTCTTTCCAAATGATAAATAATTATACTCTTCAAACATTATTTGTTTGTGCATAGCATGGGTCCATATATCGTCTACTTTGAATGTATAAGAATAACTTATGATTTATAAATTTATGAAAATAATTTATGATTTTTTTATAAACTTTTTTTAGTTTATTTCAATAAGTTTGTTAAAAAAAACTTATAAAAATAAGTTTTTTTAAACTTATTTCAAAACAATTTATTAAATAAGTACTTAATTAAACTGTTTAGTCAAACTTGTCCTAAATAATTAAATTCATTTACATGGTGGTGTTTTGAACTAAATAATGTGAAACTAATGTTACATATAGCTCTGTGACTCATCTATATTATATATAAAAGGATTTGTGTGGTTGAATTTGCCACATTTGGAAATTAATTTTGACATTTGACTTCATTAAAATTTGCAATACGGAGAATTTTGTCTCCATGGTTAAGACTTGAAATTCATCAATCCCGATATATATGTCATATTAACAAATAAAAAAAATTGTCCCAAAATATATGTCATTATCTATTTTTAATGTAATATTAAATGTTTTCTACCAATTGTACCCTTAAATACTCCACTTTGCATTTATGACAATAGTTAATACACCAATGGTTAATAAGGTTAATTTGGTAAAATTATCACTTTCTTTCTTTCATTATTGTTTTTTCTTAAACTGTGTGATTTAGTCAAATATGACATACATATTGGGACGGAAGGAGTATCTTATTAATGGTTTTTTTTTTGTTTAATGCTTCCTTTTTAATTCTTTTCTGTTACCAGTGACATTCTCTTTAAAATTAGTTTACTCCTAATCTTTCCAAATTTTATTTTTTTAATTATACGCTAAATTAAGGTTATAGTTTTAACAAATAGAACAAATTTATTATTTGTTATTTAAAATTTACTTTTATTTAAGTGTGCATAATATTATTATATTATATATTCTTTAATATTCTTATTTTCTTTAGTAAAAAAAAATATTCTTATTTTCTTGCATTAGAAGGGATGACTTGCTAGTTACTTATTAAATGATGGATTTAGTTGTTATGCATTAATATTGTAAAGTTTTTTCATTGTCGATTAGTCATGAATTTACATGTCATAAAAAAATGTTTGACTTTTATAATTACTAACTTAAATGTCACACATGTGATAATTTGTACTCGCTCCATCTCATTTAGTTATGCACACCTCTTAAGAAAATGATTAAGTTCACTAATTTTTATAATAAAATGACACTCTTGACTAAAGTACCCCTATTTAAATTGTATGGTTGGATAGCTGCAATTACTCACCAACAACTACACTCCTTGGTAAAAAAAACTCATTAATATAGATTTGGTTGAGATACAAGGGGTATTTTTGGAAGAAAAAAAGTAATTAATACTTCTTGAATTTCTAAAGGGACAAGTAATTTGAGACAATACAATATTCCAAATGAGAAAAGTAAAATGAGACAGAGGGAGTAATGGATTGACAGTGTAAAAGCTTTACACTAACATTACACTAACATACTATGAAAATTAAACTCTTAAAAAGATTATCCTAGCAAGCATCTTGTATCACCCCTTAGCTTTAACTATAAAAAGCAAAAGAAACATTTCTTCTCTCTTCTTCTTAATTTTAAGTGTGTAAGAGTTAATATTATTCTTGTTGTTCTGCATGCTAGAAATTTCAATCCAGAATCTGTTAGAGTCAAAGGACCTATTTGAGAGTTGGAAGGGGAAGGAAGGGAAAAGGTTTGAGGAGAAAGGGAGGGGGAAGGGAGAATAGCCTTCAAAGTCCTGTAACACTCTCCCCTAATTCATTTTTTAATAAAAGAACTAAAGCCCTCTCTCTAATTTGGAAAAACTACAAAAATTGAATCAGGTGAGGGTTTTGGAGGGCTTTGGAGGTCATTTTCCCTTCTCTATCACTTCCTTCTCTCTTCCTCCTCAAACATTTCCCCTCCGTTTCCCATCCAACTCCCAAACAGAAAGTAAGTGATATTTGTATTATTATTATGATTGTGACAGAATAATGTTTTTTTAACAAATATAAAATGTCAATTTATTACAAGCATGTTGAAATGCTAGTATATAATATTCTTTTTCATGTCAAATCTGAATCTATTCATTGCTCAAACAGGCTGCAGGCAAAGCTGTGATCAGTGGAGTGGCATGGCCAGCCTATATTTCCATTCATCGCCTTGTCCCTTTATTCTATGTTTCCATTTTTTCTTGCATTTAGAACCATTTGATTTCAGTACCTAGCTTCCATCGCTGCAGGGTAACAACATGATATGATCCTGTGGGTTGGGATCAATGTCATGCCCCCTTATCATTATCATGAGAGTATCATCATTCTTCAGCTCTTGTACCACTTATTTGTTCCTCTTACTCACTTCAGCCTCCCTAAGAGAGGCTAGGTGCTATCCGAGCAGGTGTAGTCTCTCTCTCTGTATATATTATATATATATATTCCTCTTTTTCAAAGGGGATCATGAAATAAACTAAAGAACTAATGGAAAGTTAAGGGCTCTTTGTTTTGTTTCTAGTTTTTTGTTTTTATTTTTGATTTCAAAAATTACTACAACATAAATAATTATAAAATTGTTATTCCATCCGATCTTTATTATAAACAAAACTTAAATGGTATGGAACACACATATTAAGGAAGTTGATTAATCTCATTTAATGTTATTAAAAAAAATAAATATATTACCTAAAGTAACCTTCATAGAAAACTTCAATTTTTATTAATTATATCCCACATTGAGTTATTGAAAAACAAAATTGATATTAAATGAAGGGTATTTTAGAAACAATATCATTAAATAGGATGAAAATAGTTGAAATTTGCTTATATATTTGACTAAAATTTTTGGAATATTTTTGCTTATAATAATGACCGAAGGAAGTACATTGTTTTTATTCTGTTTTTTGTTTCCAAAGATTTGTATAGGAAATAGTAAAAATAAATAAAAATTTATTTTCAGTGTTTGCTGTACAAATTTTTAAAAAATAAGAAGCAGAATAAACACAGTATAATAATTTTATAATTATTTATATTATAATTATTTATAAAAAATAAAATAAAATAAAAAATTAGAAACAAACCAAACAAATTCTAAGTTGGACTTAATTTAACCCCTGAATGAACTATTGTTTCACGAACCAATTTAGAATTTGGACCAGATCTGGGCTTTTTCAATCAAATTCAGTAAGAGCCCATCTCACATTATTGTAACTTGTTTGATGTTTCTAATTGTTAATTACTCTTCCAAAATTTTTTAGTTTTAATGCGATAGTGAGATGTTACTTACGAAATGTAACTCTTACCTGATTTGAACAAAATGGTAAAAAAATAAAATATGTTGTTTGTACACCAAAAATTTGCATCTGGCACAAGTGATGCATATGTACTTCATGACATAGTATATATATATATATATAATCATAGTATTGACAGAAGTGTAAATCACTATTATGTATCTCTATATCTTTTCCTTCTGAGAAATTACAATGATCAAGTGTATGTTTGGCTTAGATTTTTTCTAACGCCAACGTTATATTTTCACTTCTTAGTACGCTAAAGTTCAATTTTTTAAAAAGCTTCAATTTGGAGCTTTCTTTGAACGCAGATGTAAACGCACGTTTGCGTTTGAAGCAATTTAAGCCAAACAGAGGCCAAATAGCACCGGTTACAGTTAGAAACTGTTGCCAAGGATTTGTGTCTCATTGATGGGAGCAGTAAGGAATATAATGCGAGGCTTCTTTGAAAGGCTCTGGCAATCATTAGGATTTGTGTCAAATGTCAATGGTTGGAGTGATAAACATAAGGGTGGTGTAGTCAAATGTCAACTTTGGGGTGATAAACATAAGGGTGGAGTAGTCAAATGTCAATCTTTGAAGTGATAAACACAAGGGTGGTGCTACCTACACCACCCCAATTACACATCCACAACCTCACTTTTTACTTTTACAGGTGAAAAGACAAAAATACACTTAATACTTAAAAAAAACACCCCTACAACTTTTCTTTCTCTTCCACCTCTGTCCCTCATCTTTCTCTTTCTTCTTCTTCCCTTCACCTTTTCTTTTTCTTCTTCCTCCGAATTGGCACCTCCGCCCTCCTCTTCCTCTTCCTCTTCCTCTGCCCCTTCTTCTTCCTCCATCCTCGGCTCTCTCCCTCCCTTTTTCTTTTTCTACAAAGACTTCGACTTCCGGCAATTAGTTGCATCCTCGTTCTCATCTCCGACAATTAGTTGCCGGGATATAATCTTTTTTTTTCAAATTTTTTTAGCTTCCGGCAATTGAATGCCGAAACATGTGTTTTCGACCTACCAGCAATTAGTTGTCGGAATACATTATAATGCATTCCGACAACTAATTGTCGGTAGATCTGAAAAAATATGTTTCGGCATTTAATTGTCGGAAGCTAAAAAAATTTGGTTGCTATACCCTTCTTTCCTTGCTATCGCTTAAATGGTTGCTTCTTATGAGAGGATGTGAATTATGTCGGTGTGGATAGTCGAACTCACTAATTTAGGAGGCTATATTGTATCTAATTACAAGAAAATTGTTGGGGTGCTATCATGGTGGGAGGTGAAGGAGATGAGGGAGAAGAGGAGGTGGGTGGTGAGGGAGAAGATTAGTTTTAAGGGTATTTTTGTAATAAAATATATTTTTTTTAAAGATGTGGGATGGTGGATGTGTAATTGTGGTGGTGCAGGTAGAACCACCCTAAACATAACTTATGAGAAGAAAAGAAAACCCCGTAAGTCATACCGAACGATTTATGATTTCTTTGATATGGTAATGATGAAGACAACAAAATGCTACTCTAGTGTGGAAGTTTACCATTAGGTATGTGTTTAGATCAGCTGCGAAAATTCAATTATTTCAATAATCGATTATATGGATAATCGATTATTATTATAATCGATTATAATAGAATCAGTTTTATGTTTGGATGTGTTTGCTGAAAAACGATTATAAGATAATCTATTTAGTTTGAGTTGTCTAAAAAAATCATTTATATATAGTAAAATACTAAAAAGGGTATGAAATTATTTATATAATTTAATAATATTTGTTTGGTAGTTATTTTTGTAGGGGTGAAATAGGAATAATGTTATTGGTTTCAAAATAATCTAACAGCTTTTTAAATAAGCTTCAAACTTCTAGCTTCACTAAAAATAACTTTTTCCTCCTAAAAACAGTTGTTTTGAAATTTAATCAGTTTACCCAAACATACCAGCTTCTATCAAAAAATAAATTTTACCAAGAAAAACAACTCTTTGGGTAAAAATTAATCTTACCCAAACACCCTCCAGATGAATATCAATCTTCCTCATATTTTCTATATATTCATGGAGAGGTACATGTTGACCAAGCACACCTGGATGCTTCCGAGTAGAATCATTACCACCAAAATACACAATTACCAATGATGGTTGGTCGGTGGCATTCTGAGTTAAAGAAGATGATGGTGCAAAATGATGATTCCTTATATGTCAGTCTGAGCAAGAATCAGTGTAATCACATTGTGCAAACCTGAATAAAAGAAGAAGCTATGTGCATGCTGCATATTGTGATAATTAAGAATTTCAATGTTGTATACTTTCTTTAGTGTTTTTTATTTTTTTCTTTTTAAATGAAAATGCTTTGTTAGATAGCTGAGTGTTTAACTATGATCATGCACACTAACATGTCTTGTCTATGGAGAAAACCTGGTTGGCAGGGAAAAATCCATCTTATTTGTCTAACAGGTTCCCTGATGGGGATTAGTCATTGCTGATCTGCATGGATTTGGGATTTGAATATTCATTTTATGATTTTGCCTTTGCTTTTGTTGTTCTTATTACAATATTAGTGCACAAATTTTATTCGAGTAAATTTTCAATTTGGTTATTGAAATTATAACGTTGTATCAATCTTGTCCTTTGACATTCAAAAACGTCTTCCAAGTTGTCAAACCCCAATCAATCTAATCCCTGACATTATTGACGAAGGGATTAGATTGATTAACTTTTGACAACTTTGAAAACGTTTTTGGAATTTCGTTAATATCGGGAACGAGATTGATACGATATTACTATTTCAATGACCAAATATAGGATTTACTCAATTTTCTCCTCTAACAGTTGGAATTACCGAATTACGTACTAAGAACTACTTATCATTATTAGGTGAAGGGAATTTTCTTTACATGCATAGGAAATTTTATCTGTTAATTTTCTTTAGGAGGTACAGGCAAAATGTTTTTGGTGCACGTCTAATTTATATTTAGATGAAACCATACAAGGTGCAATGTAAGTGAGAAATCTGTAAAACTGGAAAATCGAAAAGTGCACAAAACCTTCAAACCTTCAAGGCGTGTATGATACACTGCCCTTTAGGTTTAATTCACCCCACCAGTATTCTTGACCGGATGCAAAAGGATATAGACGAATTTCCTTCAGGATACAATGAAGAACACCTCGGTTTGTACATTCGCAGTCAAGCCAATAACAACAATGGTATATTTTACACAACAATAGATTCCTAAAATCATAGAATCCTTTCTATGCATCATTGAACTGCAAATCATATCGCCGTGGTTGTGAAACATATTTGTGTATTAAAAAGGGAAGATTTAATGTCCTTGAATAGCGTGTTACTGGTTTTAGTAAGTAGCAAATAGCATGTTACTAGTTTTTTTTCAGGGACGTATGTGGACCTCTACTCTTAATTTAATGATGTGAAGAAAGAAGGATAATTTACATCTTAATAAACAATTACTCACATCTCTGTCATTTTCATAAGAAAGAAAACTGCTGAACATATTTACATGAGTAACACAAATTGAATCACAAGTTCACAAATCACAACACTCCCAAAGGTAGGGATCAGTAGGGACTTCAAGCACCAACAGAAATTTCCCATTTATTTTTTAGCACATGAGAAACGACATCTTGCCAATAGCACAGTGCAAAATCCAAGCACTTATGTGACTGTGGCTCAAAGGCTCTTGAGAATAGAGCCTCATTCAATCCAATCCATGCAAAATCCAAATAGTTCTATAAATCCCACTGCAAACTTTTCTTAGAGAACATGTATGACACATTTATAGTGGTTGTTCCATCTGGACTAGGAGAGTAATATGGTGAATCTTCTGCATATTCATTTGGCATTGACATCCAATGCAAACTAGGCTTCCAATCTGCTTCTCTGAGAACCTTTAATATTTCCTTCACCACTACCTTGCTTCCCTCAGCTGACAGATGAATTCCATCTCTAAGGAATAACCAAATTAAACCACCTTTAATCAAATGAAGGAAATGCATATTTGAACTTTTTGTTAATTCAAGAACATATGAAAGCATATACTTACGTGAAGCTAACATCTAACCAGTCATCTCTTTTTTGGATTACAGACCACAGATTAATGGCCTTGATATTCATCTCTTGGCACACTTTCATTAAGGCATCTGCATATACTCCACATGTTTCATTTTTTCTTCCTGACTGTGTTGCACTGGATTCAGTCCAACCATAAATTCATCAGAATTTTAAATTTTTCAATATAAATCTTATACAAACAGGAAATGACAATGCAAGTATATTATAAGCTTAAGTTATCACTTATAGCATTATGGCCATACCATTGTTCAAGCTTAGCCTCAGATCTTGACATTACTATGCTGAATAGTTCAAGAAAATTTGGGGAGTAGAGAGTTTATGATTTAATATACGTGATATAGTTTGAGGGGAGAGGGGACCAGTGAATGGTATGAATCATGATGTGATTATTGTCTCACTATAACTAGACATGTATGTGTCAGCATTATACATGTATCTCTCTACACCATACAGTCTAGTCTACACTACTTTATATATTATATTGTAAATTGTAATAAGGAGATGGGAAAAGTATGAACCTGAGTTTTTTGCGAATTTGTTCCTCATTGATGGGAGGAGCGGTGAGAAATATAAGGCCAATATGATTTGATAGACTCTGACAAACATTATGATTTATGTCAAACTTTGCATCAACAAATATAAGAAAAGTATAAATAAAAAAAAACTATTTTGCACATGCAGTGAAAAAAAGTTACAAGCCTTAATTAGACGCAACAAATTTAAGATAAGTCTATCTACTGTATAAATCATTAAGGTGTGTTAGGAAGAGCTTATAGGGAACTTATGAAAATGGCTTATGATAATAAACCTACGCAAATAGTTTATTAAAATAGTTTATGATCTTTTCATAAGCTTTTTTTAGCTTATTTTCATAAGTTTGTTAGAGAAGCTTATGAAAATAAATGAAAATAAGTTGTTTTTAGCTTATTTAAAAAAGAGCTTATTGCATAAGCACTTAAATAAGCTGTATACTCAAACGTACCGTAAATCCTTTCCTGAATCCACACTTAATAGGAGCTTTATAGCACTAGACTACTCAGGGCCGTCTTAAACATTTTGGGGGCCCCGTTCTAATCTTAAAAATTGGGCCCTTAATTAAAAAAAGAATAATTTTAATAATTAAATATTATTTCAAAATATTATTTCAAAAAAAAAGACAATCTTAAATATTATTTCAAAAAGGACAATTGTTCTAATCTTAAACACTCACTTCAGGACAATAAATACAAAGAAGATTATTAAAATCCTACCAATACAACTTCAAGCTAATATCAATCTTCTAGCTACTTAAAAAGAGTCTTCTTTCTAACACCTTTTTTTTGGTCAAAATAAATTTTGGGGGCCCCAAATTTTGGGCCAAATTTGGGGCCCTGTGCTGTTGCACTCCTTGCACGCCCTTATCGCCGGCCCTGAGACTACTCTCCAGTGAGCAAATTAGTTATAATTGCAACTGGATGAACAAAGTTTGGTGTTGATCATTGATTACCTTTAGATGATTAGCAATCTTCCTCATATTATCAACGTATTCTTCCAGAGGTACATGAGGGCCAAGGCCAGATGGATGAGGGTGAATAGAATCATTACCACCAAAGTAGACAATTACCAAAGATGGTTGGACAGGAGCATCCTGAGTTAAGGAAGATGATAGAGCAAAAGGGTCATGTCTGAGCAAGAATCAAAGTAATCACATTGTGCAAAGCAAAATCTAAATCTAAACAATAAAACAAAACAATGCACATTTAATTTGAACATGTCCATGCTTACTCCTAGACAAATTTAGGATGTCATGTTCATTATGTGCAAGATTAATCTTCAAGCTATTGTAGACCAATTCAATTACTCTTTGTTTACCAAAACAAATATTTGTTGACTCTTTTAAGAGGTGCCATTATATTCAATGAAAACAAATAAAACAAATGTTTTATAAAGAAAAAAGATTCAAAAGGAAAACAAAGGAATCTAGTGAGACATTTAACAGATGATTTCTGAGTAATATATACCATTGGGAAAATTTCATCCAGAACCTCCAAAGCACGCCTTGAATTCCAACCTGAGTATCCTCGTAAAATTATGTCCGCCTGTGTTATGCCAACATGATAAACCACATTCATTCACCATCAATAAATACAAAGAAAAGGCATCAACAACAACAAGTAAAGTCTTCTCCACTGGAGTCAGGTTAATTACATGATATTATGCCACTGTCTTTTGTCATAAATTTTATCCTCAGCTCCATTTAGTTCAGTGTCATTTTTAATGGTTAATAGAACAGATAAATCAAATACTTACCTATATTCTGTGAAAAAAGTGCTCAAAGAAAGAGCTCTTAGATAAGTGATGAAGCTTTTCACTTGCATCCAATTAAGTTCTCATAAGTTGTTAAAAGTCTCTGAATTAATCATTTAAATTTGATCTATTATGAATATAAAATTCATCAATAAAACATTAAAGTAACTCAACCTTTTCATATAGTTGTATCAGTTGATTAAATAAGTGTCACTATATGAAGTGTGACCTGAATCTAAAGTCTAAATTACTTACACAGACATGTACAACAGAAATGTACAAGTACGTCAACTCCACCGAGGCCATATCAGCCATAAGATGTAGGAAAATAAAATAGAAGCGAGAGAGAGAGAGAGAGAGAGAGAGAGAGAGAGTACTAAAAAAGAAAAGTGATAATGCATTTGTAAAATTTGTGTTGCAACTTGCTCTTTTTTTGGAACTATCAATACTCAATCCTAAACTATTGAGGAAAATTACAAAAATAAGAAGCAGAATATAGAAGTATACTTACAGAATATATATGTGTAGAGAATCAAAATAACCATAAAATGATGAAGGAGCAAAGCAATAAAAGTACCTTTCTAGCATACAAATTAGCTAGAATAGTACCCCAACCATCATTATCGAAACTCATCTGAACTATGGAGGAACCAAATAGCACAATCTGAGGTCTCATTGGGCCTACCATCTTTGTGTAATTCTGTTTCTATCCTCTCTAGCTAGCTCACCCTCACACAGACACGTACACACTACTAGTACGGGTCACACTATTACTGATGCAAAATTTATAGACATTGATTTGCTGTCCCTGCCACGTCATATGCTTGGCTGGATAACTGTCATTTATGGTATATTCTATTGCCAATTTGCCATTTCATCATGATCCATGATTCAATCCGGCATAATCTTATTCTAACGGTCTTATTAATCAATCTTATAAGGATATTAATTAAAAAATTCATAAAAAGTAAGTTTTTATTGAAAAGTTAAGAATGTAACTTTTCAAAATATTAAATGAACTCATTTTCAATAAAAAAAAAAAATTCTTTTGATTTCTTACTTAATGTCGTAAGAATACTTGTTAGCATTCCCCTTATTCTAATGTTTCATAATTGTGCTTTGCATATTCTTCTTTGGATGCGATAATTGGCTCTGTAGGGTTACTAAGGAATATTACATCATATTAATTGTCACCCCAATAATTCTGCATTTCTTAGTCTCAAATCCATTTCAAGACGAAATCATACAAGACGGGTCCCGCGTTTTATTGTTTCATTATATGAAAAATGTATACAAACTTAAATTTTTTATTTTTATAGAGTAACATGAAAAAAGAATTAGTGCGAAAAATATAGGAAATTTTCATTTCAATATAAAGATTTACTTCTTTTTTTTGGTGGAATAAAGTTCAGACTAGGGGAAAGCATATGAGAATTTATAATAGAATTTACATATCGTCTATCCATAAGAAAAATCTGATAATCGAACCCAAGTCACATTGAGTATGAGCGGAAGGCTTGACCAGATGTGTCAACCCCTGTTGATAAATTTACTTCTAATAAAATCAAATATATAAATTAATCAAAATGTGAAGAAGCTGTCACCATATTACCACAACCAAAACTTAATTAACAAAACCCACAAAAACCAAATAAAATTTAGTTTAATACTACTTTGTTTATGGCAATGTCAAAAATCCAAAAAACTAGCCCAAAACTTTTTACGAAACAGTTTCCTTTTTTAAAATAAAAATAAAATATATGAAATGTTGATTTAGGATCTGTTTGCTGAGATTGAGATTTGAAAAGAATATTATCAGGAAATATTTTTGGCAAAAGTAATTTATGTAAAATCAGAAACTATATTTTTGCATTTTGGACGTAATATTGAAAACAGGATCTTTCATAAACAATGAACAAAGCTTATTAGTGAGCTGGTTCGTTCGAGTGGTAACCAGGCCCGGCCCAAGGGTAAAACAAGTGAAGCCCTTGCTTTAGGCCTCTCAAAATAAAACAATTTTTTCTTTAAAAAAAAGGCCCACTTTGTATTTGTTTTATATTAACTTTTTGATATGTATAATATATCAACAAACATAAGTTAGCCCATTTGGTATAAAAACTTACCATTAGGTTGAAGGTTCAGGGACCAACTCCTTATTGTGCACAAAATAATTAATTTTGTATGAAAAATTATTGGATTTATTTTTAAAAAAGGTCTCACCATAAAGTTTGCTTTAGGCCTCAATAGGTGTTGGGCCGGCCCTGATGGTAACGAGCTTGAGTCCCTTAAACAAGTGATCAGCTCTTGCGTATGAAAAAAACCTGGTTGGAAGGGACAACCCTTAAATGTCGTCCAAGTCCCCCAATGGAGATGGGTTACTGTTTATGACGATAGATATTTCGTACCAATAACATGATTACCCAAAAAAAGCATAGGAGTGAGCATTGCTCCAAGTCTTCCTATAATATCCTTCAAAACTAACCTTACTCACAATGCAATACATGAAACCATGGAAATTCCAGAGATTCCTTATATTGGCAGATTGTCAAGAAGTTTCTTCCAACTTTAACGATAAAATAATGGGAAAGAGATCCTCTCCGATTATTGGATTTGTCCAGTGAGAGAGAGAGATAGATACATATAATAAAATAATATTATTTTATAAATAATAATATTTTATTACTTATGTCTTTATTTCTTCTACTGAATTAATCCAGTAACGGAGAGGAGTTGAACTCAAAATAATGCCCCTGATTGACAACGTGGAAAAATACTTTTTCTACTGCTCGCATTTCTATATTGAAGAATGAAACATATGGTATGTTTGGAATCACGGTGGGAGCCTTCCCACGGTGAAAGCTACAATTAGTAGCTTCTCTCTGATGCGCGGTAGGAGTATTTTTACCGCTCAACCAAACACATTATTAATAGATGTTAACGTTTTTTTCAAAAAAATAAACAAAGAATTGGTAGATAGTAAAGCTATTGGTGAGTGATCACCAACAAAAAAGCTATTGGTGAGTGATGATATAGCCTAACAGCTAAGAGCAAATAATAATAATTTTTTTTCGATAATAAATGTCTAACTTTAGCATCATAGTACTAAGATCCTTCCACCTTCTAGGAAGAGTTGAAGAGCAAACACTCGTGCTTCAAGTTAGATTAGGACAAAACAAGAGCAAATATTAATAAAAGCCTCATGAATCATGATCTCCTACCACACAAAGATTATTAATAACTAGGATATGTAAGCGTGCTTATCATGCCAATATATAAACAGATTGAATCGTGAATTATTTAGAAAATTATTGGTCTTTCTATATATTATATTTTAAATTGCAGGACACGGTAGGCCCACAAGTACTGTAACAGATCTAACAACCGAGGAACTATGTTATTGGGATGAACAGCTGACCATATTGCACAACAAGGGTGAATGAGATTTTCATCCAATTTTTGTTTATTGATCCCTTTTCTTATCAGTTATAGTTCAAGATTACTGGTTACTATATATCTCTTAATTAATCACTTTCACACATCACACAATTGCTGAAACTCTCTAATTACAGTAGGATTAATTTTTGGAGGATTATTACATGCCACTTGCAGCACCGGTATCACTGCCTAGGTTGAAAGATCGCAGTTGTATATAGAAGTTATGCCGATCCAGTTATGGATACTGCACCAAAAGTCCGTTTGACTAGTAAAATTCCATATGAACAGCCAAAATTCAGTTGTTATAGAAAGGGGAGGTGTTTGATTTCAAATATGTATCCAATAAAATCAATTTTAGGATGAGTGTAATTGATTTTAAGAGAAATAAGAATTACATTTAAACTAAATTTTTTAAATATCAATTATTTTAAAATTAATTCTACCGAAATTTAAAACAAACTGATAATGTAATGGATAGGAGAAGCCGTATCTATTATCTACCAAAATTTAAAACAAGCGGATAATAATGTAATAGATATGAGAAGTTGTATCTATCATACAAAGATTCATGCCAAGCCGTTTTAAGATTTCCCATTTAAGGGAGTAAGCGCAATTGCTATGTTCAGAATCAAAGATTGTTTATTGGTTTTAGCTTTATTTGGTTTATGTGCTTGTGTTTGGGTAAAGTCAACAATACCGCATGCTTCTATTGTATCAGAGAGAAGACTCTAAAGCCTTTGGCCTTGGACTTTGGGTGGAACATTATGCCCAGTTTCTCACAAGCTGTTGTGTATTGAACTCATGTTTTAGGTGATGACTACGGTAAAGTATCTCATGAGTGTTGTATTGATGCAACACCATCATTAATCTTTAGATTTATTATTAAATTATTTGAATGACCTAGATTAAAACTGGTTAATGCTTAAACATGTAATCAAAATAAATTAAAATGACAACTTTGCCCTCTTTCCATATAACAATCCTTGCATTCACTGTGATAGGTTCCCCATGGATTTGCTGAAGGTTGGGTAAGGTGGCGTTCTTAGGTTAATTTAGGCTGCAAAAAAGTGAAACCTAACAGTTCATGGCTGGGTAGTGGTGGAGGACAACATCTTGGTGAGGTGCTTTAAAAGTTCTTGCATTGCTTCTCCAGATTCGACTTGAGCCTATAAAACCCAATCTTGAACGACATTGAGAAGGTAGTAATATGAATTAAGCTGAGAGTTAGAGTTAGTTAGTTAATCATGATTATATTGCATATTATAAATACTCTCGAAGGTGTAATTACAGAATTGCACTTTCAGCTACAATATTTTCTTTCCAACTTCCCCACACTTTCCTGATCTTTCTCTCTCAGTTTTTTTCAGTTTTTGCAATAACCATAGTTGTATATGATGATTGTAATGTTAAAATTTGACATTTTTTCTTTTATTTTTCAAGTATTCTCTGCACGCAACTGTGAAGACTAATCCCCCGAAATGCTGGACGACATTTGAGAGCTGACCTCTCCCAACCAGATTTTCTTCATACACAAGAGTTAAGGATCGAACCTCTAACCACTTGCTTAAAGGGTCCAAGCTCGTTACCACTTGGATTAACCATATGTTAGTTGTTAAAATTTCACTTTGCATATGGTATTTCTATAACATGTGATAAATTTTATTGTAAAAGTAGTGAAGTAGAATATAATAAAGTATAAAATAAATAAAAAATTCAGTTTAAAATTAGTATTAATAATTAAAAATATTTGTCGTAAACAGAAAAAATTAAATGAAAAAATAAAAGTGAGTGAATTTGATGATTATGACAATTAATTAATGAAATTATGTTATTTATTATTATAATAATTAAAAATACTTGTCCTAACGAGGAAAATAATTAAATAAAAATAAATAAATAGATAAATTTGGAAAAGGACTAATTTAAATCTATATTCTATTTTTATATATATATATATATATATTTATGGCCTATGGTTCACTTAGAAGTCATCGGATCCAAATGACTTGTAAGAATATTGACAAAGATTAACAGAAGTGTATGCTCAGCGCATTTTTTAGTGCACTTTCTTTTTTATTTTGTTGGTACATCTAGTGCACTTTTTTTTTTTTTTTTTGATGAATATCTAGTGCACATTCGTAATGCTTAATTACTTGAAGCATTTAATGTAGTGGTATCAATTACTCCGTAGAGACAAAATGATCTTTTTTTTGGGAAAAAGATCTTCTCCATTTTTTATCTCTTTATTTCTGTCCATTTCCCAATTTTTTTCCAAATAAATATATATTATATATATGTATATAGTCCCTCCATGCATTTATTATCCCAAAACTTTAGTAATGGACATCTCTATTTCCCATGAGAAATGGAGAGGATCCTTACTCCTTTTTTTGTTCAATATATAAGAGAAAGTGACCAAATTTTATGTTAAATTTCGTTTCTATCCTTATTTATTGTAAAATTCATATTAAAGACACTCAACATTTCCTCATGCTAGTGTTTTGGTTGAGTTCACTAGAAATAAATAAGTTTGTTGAATTAGTAATAATTAAATAGGGGCATTTGTGGAATAAAATTGAAAATAAATGGATTTCAATAATTTTTTTGGGTCTTGATGAATTAGGGTTTTGTCTCTTATATTGAAGACCGAACTGAGTAACTTTTAATGTACTTCTTCCTGACTCAATTTTAAGCAAAAAAATATCTATATTTTATGGACTCAAATATAAACAAAATCCAATAAAATCAAATCTATTTAATATCATTATTTCAAAAATATACTTGATTAATTCTCCTTTTATTTTTTTAAGATAATTTAATATCAGGATAGTTTAATAATTGTAACTCAATTTTTATATAAATCAAAATACTCTTTTTTTACTTTTTTTAAGACAACTAATGTCAGGATAATTTAATAATTATAACTCAATTTTTTTTTTAATAAATATGAAGTTAATTAATTTGGTTTATAATTCATTCCCGAGTTATCATCCCTAAACAAAAACATCACATCATAGGTGGTATCTTATGTTCTAAATTGGAATTTGATGGCCGGGGTGGGGTAATGAAGCAGTCACACAAACATGGTGGCACTACTGTTCTTGGTGCTCTGAGATATCTGACGTTTCAGCTGCGTCTATGCTCAATAGCTTATTCCGAACTTTTAGGATTAAAATTTTTTGTCTTCCATGACAACAAGGAAACTAAAAATATGATTAAAATATTTTCTACACGCATAGATGATTGTTTAACTTTTTCATTAAATAAAGGAAGATTGAATCGAGTCTAAAAACTGGTATCGATACCGATTGATTAGAAACTCATTAACATTAATTAAAAGATATGTAGAACTCAACTACTACTCATTTGACCAAATAATAATCATTATCCTTATAATAACCAACTTTAAGGAACTTAATTTATTTTCTTCACCACAATTTTGATGTCCTCAGATAAAAAATAAAATTCCATCTTAATCAAACACCACCCAATTAGACCAGCATCAGCATATTTGAACTTTTCTTTACAAGGGATTAAGTATATTAAAAGGAAAGAAAATGTATCTAGAAACTAGAAACGCGTATTGCTATAATTTCCTTAACCATTTTTTGGCATAAAAATTAGTCAGTTACATATAGCATAAAGATATGTAAACACGTTTAAAAATAAACACTCTAACTTGTGAATATAGCAATAATAATTAATGATAATAAAATCCAAAAAACCCCATTCCATCCACTCATAGTATCTAACCCCCCAAAGACTATCCATTACCCATGACATGATTATCGTCTTTAAGATATGTACACATGTTTATCACCTATACATTAAACGGTGTCATTTGCCCAATTATTGGTCTATTCTATATGCATTTTGTTTTCTTGCAGTGTCTTTTCTATCTCTTAAAATGCCCTTAGTGTGAAACTGGGAAATTGTGCTACTGTGAAGAATATTTGTAAACAGGGGAAGTTACATTTTTTGGATTTGAATCTTAGATTAGCGTTTGAGGATTGATTTATTTAAAGTGTGATTAAACTTATACATATTTTATATTCACAAACCCTTTATAATTAGACCCGTGCAAGTTACTGGATAACCCTTTATAATTATTTACACTAGATCATGTACCTGTGCGATGTACGGGTGTATCAACTTTTTGTATTTATTTTTGTTGGAATATTTTTAAAAAAAAATATAGAAACTAACATATTAAAACATCAACGAATATGGATTTGTGCAGTATTTATAGCGTTCGAGACCCTTGTTAACCATCCCGAAATTTAGGATGGATGTTGATGTTCCGAGTTAGAAGGGATGGTTTATTCGAGATATTAAAGTAAAACCATTAGTGAAATGGACTTTAGTGAATAACTCTTAAGAAGACATTATAATTTGTTGTCTTCGTTTTGATAACTATAGTACAATTCTCTGACTATCAAGTGTTTGTGACCGAAAATAATGAATATATATATATTGTAGAGCAATTTTTTTTTTTGTTGAAAGACTTCTTTTAACGGATGAACCCATTAACAATCCTTCCTTAGTATGCCTATTCTTGTGTATGAAAATTTTATAGGTTTGTGAACTCCAAAAAATGTGTCGTACTCTATAGTATTTAATTTTTTAATGTTATTTAATTTTATACATTATTAATTTAATACTATAATCAAGAGATTAGTTCTTAACGACTTTATGTCTTAATTTTATAAATTATAATTTTAAAACTATAATGTTAAAGTTCATAATATTTTCCTAATAAATTGAATAACAACTTTATGTCTTAGTTTTATTTGCAGTATTAAATATTGAATTAAATTTTGTTATATGTATGTAATCAACTTTATTGAGCAAAAAGTAAAACATTTAGCACAAATGTAAATTAAAATGTAAATCTGGTTGTTGAAACTCTTGCAATTGATAAATTGAACTAATAAGATCAACATTTAAATCGAAAGAACCAAGAAATATATAATAATTTAAGAGTAACTTATTTAGTTTAAGTTCTGAAAGATTTTTTTATAAACAACATACAATCCGAGCTTATTATAGAAATCCCCTAGACGATAAAATGTATGCATGAACTAAATCTCAATATATTTGCAATATATATAAATAAAGCTTTGTATCCAAAATGCCCATTTTGAATAAGTGAAGGTTAGACATACGGCACCTCCATCACATTTGTGATATATTAAGCATCGTAAAAAGAAAGAAAACGATTTTTTTGAATTAAAAATATAATCGGGGCTTAAATCAAGCTCACTTTCATCTCAACAAGTGATGGCCCATGACCATGGAAACAGTGAAAAACTTTAGTGATCTGATTCTTTGGAAAACAAATCTTGAAACAATGTTTAGAAACATACATTTTCCTTTGAAGGATTTCAGAAGCATACCACTATTAGAAGTGTAGCACCAAAAAAACAAAACTGATCGGTAGTCAAAGCATAAGGCAAACAATTGAAACACACATACATATTCCTTTCAAAGATTTAGAAACATACCACTCTTAGAAGCTTAGAACCCAAAAAAATTAAAGATAAAACCTGCTAAGCCCTAATATAAGAAAACTCAACCCATTTTACATCTAAGTGCTAACTAAAAATTTCAAAATCAACCAAAATATAAGTGAGACCATTTATGTAGAAAGCTAAATTAACCTAACACACCCGGAAACTTTTCATATCCAATATGACCTATTATTACCAAAATATCATATAGAAGGGCTAGCAACTATCATATATTTTTTATTTGCATTAAATATTCATGCCCTTTTGAATCCCTTCATAAATTAATCCCACATCTGAGGTTTCATTTTCTGTAAAGGCTGTTACACAGTACCATTCGCCTCCATAATTTCCAAACCCAACTTGTTGTCATCGCTATTGGTCTAGTTACCTGTTCCTCCAGCCTCATGGTTTTATTTATTTACTATATATATATATATATATATATATATATATATATATATATATATTCTAATTCTAATTACCTTGTTTAGTTAATCATGATTGGTATTTTTGGATTTTGATAATAGCAAAATATTGAAAAGTTACTTCAACGGTGCTGCCGTGTAAATTACCGTTTTTTTGTTTAAAAATTCATTAATTAAATGCTCTCATTGATAGTCATTAATTAAATCCAACGGAATGAAGAGAATTGTGTCTTTAGTTTGTTTAGCTATCATCTAATCGAGATGAAAATAGGTAAACTATTGGGAAAATGAGAGTTGATATGTGTTTTATTTGGACTTTGGAGAATAGTAACATGTAAAAATGTTATTAATGCCTTTTGTAACTCCCAATTGTTCAAAAAAAAATTAGATTTGTTATAATTTAAGAAGTACAAATAATAAAAGGCTATTGAATAAATATTCCATAACCATTATATAAGGTAATGCATAGATTAGAAATGCATATATATACTGTCTCTTGCCGCATCCAAATGTGTTTGAAAAATAAAAATAATAATATGAAGGAACGACAAACCGATCACTTGCTATGACAGTGTATATTTCCGATGAATATTCAAAATAACCCGAAGGAACATAATTTAGCCATCACATCATGTTGTTTATAGTGGCTGACTTAAGATCAATTGTTATTTTTGTTTATTTGGACAAAAATACTTTGTTTTAATAAAATAACTGTCATTAATAATTAGGATATTATTTTTATGCCATAGAGCATTGACACTCTTGTTACAACAATTGCACCTTAAAATCTTATGGAACTCTAAGAGATCAACTTGAATTCTACTTATTGGATCTCCATACACAACCTATGATAAGCAAGGAGTTAATTAGAAGTGTAGAAAAACAAAATTGATCGTTAAGCAAAAGTAGTTACTGCAAAAGATAGTGTATTACTTAAATAGAACTAATAAGAAAAAAGGAAAAAAATGAAAATTTAGTCGGGGCTTAAGTCAAGCTAAGGAATCTGAGCAATTGATACCATGGTCGCTCCACTAACTCCAATATTTGACCAAGAATACTCATGATACTGGTGTGAGTACGTATAATATATGCATCAATAGACCAAAAAAATTTAAATAAATAGATATCTTTATAAAAAAATTTAAAATAAAAACAGAAATAAAAAGTGGGATGAAAGATGAGATAAAAATGAGTGAATGAGATAACCTTACCTTCGGGATAACCTTAACCCCATAGCACCCCTAATACACCCTGGAAAAAAGCGATTGCCCAAAGGTTTATAAAATTTGACCAAGAATGAAGGCATACTCATGATACTGGTAAGTATAATATATGCATCAATAGACCAAAACAATTAAAATAAACAGATATCTTTATATATAAAACAGAAATGAAAAAGTGGGTGATGAGATGAAAATGAATGAATGAGATAACCTTACCTTAGGGATAACCTTAACCCTACAACACCCTCCTAATACATTCGTGGAAAACATGATTGTCCAAAGGTTTGTGACATATTTATTTTACTCCATTTAAATAAAATTTAATTGAAACAAATTGTTATATAAAAAATAAAGTAATTAAAGAAATTCTTTGCACAAGGTACTTAATTGATTATGCTGTTAGGTTCCAATGAGACATAATAAGGAATGAAGCAGTTTTTAATTCAAGGAAAACCAAGGAATTAGATCCATCAAAGTCCTTCAAGCGTCACAGGTTGCACCGCGCACTTACCTACCAAAACCCACACCAAAAAATGGCAAATAGAAGCTGTTAAACTCAAAAGGTCAAAACATATTTGCTGTTAAAAGAAAAAAAAAACAAAACAAATTTTTTGTGTCACTGTTCGAACCTATAAGCAATCTGGCACCTCCTCTCTGCGCTGTCACCAATGTTCCTTGAATCTGCTTCTGTATGCTTCCTTCTCTATTTGCTGGTTCCTTCCCCTTTGTGAAACAATATAGCAGCAGTAAAGCCATTCAGATTCTGCGGCTTCACGTTTCAAAAATTGTCAGTTTTTAAATCATTAGCTTGACACCTTTTTAATGACCATAAAGCCGATTTTCAATTGCTAAACAGTTGCACTTCTATTACATTAAAACCAATCGATGTAATAACTTTACAATTGATGCACCTTGCATTTCAATAACCATCAAATTTTCTTACTGCAACGTTTTGCCTTCAATTTCATGTGGAAGTGCTTTATTATATTGCAACCTTTTAACAAGTTTGAGAAAACAAAATTAAAAATCAAAAGTGAAGTTACTATATTACCCCCAACCACTACATTCCTTTTATATATAAAGATATTTTATATTCAACTATTGAACGCCCAGAATTTACATTCAGAAGACACATACACCTACATTTGCATATGTACCTTTATTCTATCACGGAATATCCTATATCCATTTATCCACTCACTCAAATCAACATATGGTATGTTTTATACAGGGTGTCCCAATCAGCGGTATAACAAACATTTTTTAAAATATGAGATGTCTGTTTTTAACTTTTTATCCATTGAATTTCTGAGTGTATTTTATCAAAAGAGGAGTGTTACCAATACATTTTTTAATACTTTCTTCCCAACACACTATTTCCTATTGGTTGAAATTTATGTGGGTCCTACTTGAATTTTGTAGGATCCACATGAATTTCAACTAATAGAAAAGTATGTTGGAAAGATATTATTAGAGAGTGTCCTTGTTTTTATTCTTACCCAAAATTTCAAAAAAGAAAATCATTGAATAAATAAAATATATTTAGGGGTAACACAACAAATATGACATGTATCATCTTGTGCTCACTATAGATTCTTGAGGCTTTGCTGTGCTCGGCCCAACCCGTCTTGCAGGTTCGAACAACCTTGAATGGGCTTTGAACAGAGCTGACTTTTAACAATTGATTTTGCTTGTTTGGACAATATTGTTTGTTAAGTGCAATTACTTTTAGAAATGACAAATTATCAGAAAGTATAAATGTAAGATAGATGACAATTCACGAGCAAAAGTTAGGTTTATTTTTCTCCTTTGGGACATGAGAAATAGATTCTCACTTGCAGAAGCTATGTTTTGCCCCCAAATCATTTTGCCTCTAGATTCATACAATTAGGCAAGACATGACGTTAAATGTAATTTCCCCCCTTGAAATCTATTCACCAGCTTCACCAAAAGCATATTGTTTTATCATTAGGTAAAACTTATATAAAGGAAAATCCAATTAAATAAACATGGGCCACAGAATAAGCAACTATTGAGAACGCACTACTACATTTTTAAATTTAGATCGCGGTTGCAATTAGGATCACGTTACGCTTATTGAATAATTAAGATTTTTGCTTACATAAATGGCTACAATTTATACGTTTATAAATACTACAATATTAGTAGCGTGTTTGGAAAATGGGTTAAGGGGTTTGGACACCCATTTGAAAACAGAAAAGCAACTAAAAGTTGCTTCTCCAATGTGCATTTGTGGCTGTTTGTCACGTTCTCAAACATATGCTAGAATTATAATTGTAACTGTAATCATATTACTGCCATGACATAAAGGTCTATAACCTTCGAATCAACAATGTAAAAGCTGGCACCAAAACATTTAAACTTCCTAGTACATAACTATAATGAAAAATGTGACAACCCAGAAGTGTGGTGAATCTGGTTTCCTATTGTTATTATCATTATTATTGTCATTGTCATTTTATACACGGGAGCATATCTATTAGTGACTTTGAAATCATGCAAGTGTTACTGGGAGAATAACAAGCCTAACGAGCACAATAGAATGTGTCATAACTAATTTGAAATTAAAAGTTGAGGTTCATCCGGAACTTATACCACCCTCTCTTCCAAGCACCAACGAACATCCATCCACTCCTCACAAGAAATCCTATACTTTTAGACCTCATCTTATGTTGCTTCCTTTGGTGATCTTTTGGCCTTGAATCAAGTAAAAAGTCTTCCGATATTGAAGCTTTGTTTGTCAAGTCCAATAAGCGTGGTGAATTAGATGAAACCATGTGTGACGAGATCTGAAGGTGTTATTAAGATTCTTATTCTCTTATATAATCTTATATAAGAAAAAAAAAATGTATTATAGGAACAATCTTCTAATCAATTACCCCTTGCTCTTTGACTTCATATGTACCTTGCGGTTCTCTTTTATAATGCGTTATGAATTTGTTTTGAACTACATCCAAGGTAACGGATTGTTCATTGGTATGCAAGTTTGTTTAAACCCTGGGAATAGGAAAGTTAATTATGGGAGTCTTTATCAGTTTGTTGCAGTATTGTGTACTGTATTTAGTGTGTTACAGTTTCCATTTTATGCAATTTAGATTATTGTCCAATTGTCTATTTTGGGCCAAGATGAGTACAGAACGTGTTCGTTTGGTGTGCTATATTGGATATTGGTCAAGATTTTTAGAGGAAAAGGAGAAGAATATGGATCATATTTTTTACAGTTTTGTAGAATCAATCACTCTTTGACTCTCGTGAATTTGTTTTATGTTATACAAATTTCTTATTTATTTTAAAAATTTAGAAAACCCAAATACTGATTAGGGCGATGTTTATTAAAAATAAAGATGAGTTTTTTACGAAATTAAATTTAAAACATAGTTTTTTTTGACAAAATTTAAAACATAGTTTTGATCTCTATAGTTTGCACCTATTTTTAAGTCAGTCCATATACTTAAAACAAAATTGTTCGTGTGCATAAGGGTATATTCTGACCGATAATAGGTGACTAATCCCTTTTGAGATCTAGATATTATTAAAGTGAGTTTTGTCTTTCCCAACAAAGCCTTTTCCATATACATGTACGAAAAAAATCGAAACTCTGACAACATGCTTAAGAAACCCAACTATTTACCAACTATGCTAAGCTTTGTTGGTAATTGAAAAAATTAATCAAGTGATTGAAATCACAAACATTATCAAATTAATCTCTATCGCTAAATAAAAGTCATAACATGACGACACATGTGAGATATATGGAGCCAGGTGTATATATAAAATTACCAAAATATCCATGTGTATAGAAAATGTTAAAAAAAAATTAAATGAATTTATCTTTAAAGTTAACAAATAATGATATATTTTCTACTATTTTTATAAAATGCATAAAAATCTCAAATCTTTCTAAATAACATGATAATAAACATATTATTATCTATTCCTTTTAATGACAAATTCATTTTCTTGAATCATTTTTTGTAATTTTAGAACGGCCAAGCCACACATGTAGATAGAAAATGAAAAAAATAGCCCGAGTGTAGATGAGCCTCGAAACCCTAAGGAATTTTTTTTTATATCTATATTATAGGTACGGAGTATCCATCAATGTTAACAATAACTAATCTTCGTCGGGGAACTGTTGGGCATACAATGTGATATCTTCCCTCACAGTCAGGTTTTCTCCGTACACAAGAGTCAGGATTTAAATCTCTAACCATTTTCTTAAGGTGCTCAAACCAAGTAGATGTTGAGTCGAAACTCTGAGGAATAACAATGAGAGTGGTAGTATGAGTGAGTTGTCAACTACCATTCGAAATGAAAAGGGCGAAGGAGAAGAGAAGACCAACTGCTTAAAACAACCTCTAAGTTGAAATTCACTTCAGTCTTCAATCTCAATGGACCTTCTTCACACTCTCACCCACACCACACCTTCTTTCTTTACAGTGCCTGAACCACCTTCTTTCACCGCCACTCCTCCTTCTTCTTCTTCCACCAGATCAGCTACAGTTCCGTCTTCTTCCAACTTCATTGAACATGAACAACTGCAGTGCGTGCAGAGCATCACCTTCATAAGAAGAATTCGGTGGGGACCATCCATTGTTATAGATGAAACCTTGTCATACTTCGTCATCCTCTTCATCTTTTGGTTCTTCCCACTATTAGAAATTCATGAATTACTTGCAGATTTTCCTACAGATTTTTTCTACAAGAATTTCCTGCGAATTTTTCTTTAATTTTTTAAAAAATAAATTTTTTTCTGGTAGATTCAAATTTATAGGAAAATTTGTAGGAAATTTTGACATTTCCTACGAATTTAAATTTTTTCCAAGAAAATTTGCAGGAAATTTCCAGCGGATTTTAAAATTCACAAGAAAAAATTACCCATGAAGGGATTACCTATGGACAAAAATTCATAGGAAAAATTGTAGAAAGCCTGTTTCTTACGAATTTTTGTGTAAAATACGTAGGTAATCAAAAAATTTCTAGTAGTGGATCCGTACGCAAATCATATCAAATCTTCCTTCTTAATTCAATATATATTCTTCCATTTTTTTTTATATTTTTTAAATAAAAATCATGATTTTTTCTCTTTTTTTCCCTCTCTCTCCCGAAATTAGTATATTGCAGTCTTAGAACATCTTTAACAAAGATTATTTTCCTCAAAAACAGATTTTATTTTTAAAAAAACTATTTCAGGTTTAATCTAATATGTTTGACAAACTTAATTGAATTAAAAAAAAACTTTTTTATGAGAAAAAAATGATTTTTAGAGAAGTTAGAAGTTTGAAACTTATTTAAAAAGTTGTAAGATATTTTGAAACCAATATCACTCTTCTTATTTCACTCATATAAAAATAATTACCAAACAAACATTATTAAATTATACAAATAATTTCATACATTTTTTTTGTAATTTATTATATAAAAAATGATTTTTTTAAAGAGTTTAATTTTGACACATTATCATTATAAAGATTTTTACACTGTCAATCAATCATATATCACCTCATGTATAACTTCTAATTAGGTAGTTAATAAAAAAATCAAAGATTTTTAGTAACATGACAATCCATGATTGGTTGATAATATAAAATATCTTTATATTGTCAGTACATTCAAATTAAATACTTTTTTAAAACAACCCACATGAAATAGATTATCTTAAAATCGTTTTTAGGCAAACAGATCCAAACATAAAACTGATTCTATTATAGGTAATAATAATAATAATAATCAATTATTGAAATAATCTATTTTTTTGCGGTTAATCCAAACACACATTTACGGTAGTTCTAATTTTCTTTTGAATGTCTTTTGATGCTAATTTTCTTTCTTGTATTTCTTTTTAGTTCTTTTATTTGCACATTGTTCTGGCCTAGTCCAAAAAGGGTCAGACCAAATCACAAAAATGCGTAGAGTGTATAAAAATATTTGTGGTGTCTCCTGGTGTAGTTGGTCATGTTGAACTTCGTCTTCAGGCTATGGGTTGCTGGTTTGTGTCTCTGGTTAGACGACTAATGGCTAATGATGACATACAGAGGGGATCCCTCGGTGTTGGGCTCGATGGACGAGGAACTCCGATCCTACGTATTCCTTGTGAGGAAATCAGAGCTACACATAATTTTCTTTAAGGGAGGGAGGTGAGAGCATAAGATGACGGGACAAGATCATCTCTTGGAGATGGGTAGAGATCCTTTCCATTTCTCATGAGAAATGGAGATGTCAATTTCTAAAGTTTTGGGGATAATAAATGCATGAAAAACTATACAGATATGTATAATACACATTTATTTTCTCAAAACTTTGGAAATGGACAAAAATGAAAAGATAAAAAAATGGAGAGGATCTTTTTCCCTTGGAGATATCCCTCATATGTCTTTGTTCCTTATGGAAGGAGAAGAAGGAGAGTCCATACTCCCTGAGTGGAGATAGTGGGTTCAGCCTCTTTGAGTGAGAGAGAGAGAGAGAGAGTCCCCCTTCTAAAGTGACCATAGAGTCCCTTTTATAGAGAAGGTAAGTGGGCCTTTGGGCCCATACGAAATATCCAAAACACACATCATTTTGGCATTTTACTATTCACTTGCTTTTGTTAAAAAGGAAGCTGTAAATATTTAATGTAGAAAAAAAATGATGTGTGAATTTAGGCTTAACGAAGTTTTTGGTCCCTGAAAATAAAGGGCTTTTTGGTTTTAATCTCTATCTTTTGTTTGCTTTGCTTTTGGTATCTGTAACTTTTAAAATTTTGTTTTTGGTCCCTGCCGTCAACTCCAAACGTTAACTGCTGACGTGACAGACGGAAGTCCACGTCAGCACTGACACGTGGCAAAATAATTATTTTTCCATCTATCTGACATGCCAGGGACCAAAAACAAAAATTTAAAAGTTACAGACACAAAAAACAAAACAAACAAAAGATAGGGACTAAAATCAAAATCCCTATATTTTCAGGGATCAAAAACTTCAATAAGCCTTTAATAAATATGATTTCTTATAATTTATGAATTTATTTGGTTTTCTGACAGATGAAGAAGAATTGTAATTTTTTTTTAGTGGACTTATTTTGAAGCAAATAATTCTCCAAGTGTAGATGAGGAGGACGTCACTTTGTTACCTTGAGCACATGTTGAAGAGCTACAGAAAAGAGATAGAAGTTGCAGTTGAAGGTAGCCAGTGAAAGAAAAAACTCTCAAATTTTGATAATGTGTTTGAGAACTGTAGTTGATTTTTGCTTATTTAGTAGTTTTCAATTGTCAAGCATAACAGAAACCACTGCAACAAATAGACATACTAGCCATGACACTGCCAATTGAAAATACAAAATAAGCAAAACCCAACTAAAGTTCTGAAGCACATTATCAAAATTTGAGATTTTTTTCTTTCACCGTCTAGCTTCAACTGCAAATGTTGTCTCTTTCTCTGTAGCTCTTCAACATATGCTTTAAGTACCAAAGTGATATCCTCTTCATCTACATTCGAAGGATTATATGCTTCAAAATCAGTCCCCTATAAAGATTACAATTCTTTTTCATCCGTAAAAAAATCAAATTAATTCATAAATCATGTGAAATCATTTTTATTAAAGACTTAATGAAGTTTTTGGTCCCTGAAAATATAGAGGTTTTTGGTTTTAGTCCTATCTTTTGTTTGTTTTGCTTTTGGTGTCTGTAACTTTTAAATTTTTGTTTTTGGTCCCTGGAATGTCAGACAAATGGAATAAAAAATAATTATTTTGCCACGTGTCAGTGCTGACGTGGACTTCTGTCTGCCACGTCAGCAGTTAACGTTTGGAGTCGACGGCAGGGACCAAAAACAAAATTTTAATAGTTACAGACATCAAAAGTAAAACAAACAAAAGATAGAGATTAAAACCAAAAAGCCCTTTATTTTCAGGGACCAAAAACTTCATTAACCCTGTAAATTTATATATCTTTGAGAGTATAGTAGCAATCTGATAGTGAAAATGTACGATGTTCTTAATTAAGTGTACGAAATCATATGATATCATATCACAGACCTTAAATTATTCAACTTATTTTTATGTTAATCTTTTCAAATACTGGTTTTAAAGGAATTTAAATAGTTAAGACTGAATCGCACTTAATATAATGAGTTACATATTATCAATAACTTTTTTTTAATTGGAAATTACTGTTGTGCAATGTTGCAGAGATCGTTGTTTGAATGTGTTCTTCATGCTACATTTTCCTTCCTTTTTTCCTTCTATTATTTGAATTCTGAAAATACATTGCAATGTTGCTGACGTACAATGTCGATGACGATGATACTGGGGATTTATGGGTCGATGAACCTCGTGCTTGACCCAGAATCTTCACTTGTGCTTCAACCTAGCCCTCTATTTGTGCAATATGTGAAGGTCAGTTTCAGTTACTGCATATTATTATTTCTTTTCTATTTTGGATTTGTAGTTATTAGTTTCTTTGTAATCTGGTTTGTTTTGCATTAGGTAGAAAACTTAAGTCAAAACCAGGACCTATGCTGTATGGTACATATTAGATAGATATCCACCTCTTGATGTTGTTACTACTTGGGTAGAAACTCTTAATGTATCTATTCCTTCTGATTCTCATAAGGCAAGTATATATATACTATCCCATATTGCAAAACTTTAGAACATTTATACTTGATCTTGTTATTGAAGCCTCAGTGTGGTTTAACTAAATACCCTTTTTTATGTCTTCCCTAGGAATGGAAATATTATCTCAATAGATATTTCGTATCGCTTGAGCTCTGGGAGCTCCTCCATTTTCCTTGTAATTGCAGATATATTTGCACGTGTATAGTGTGCTTACTACAGGTCCAACCCAACACTACTACATTATGTGGTTTTAGTAACACTTATCCGGTAACATTTATTAAAATGTTACTAAATCTTAATAAAATAATAATTTTGTAACATTTTTTTAAAAAAATGTTACTAAAAGTCTAAAGTATATTTATTTATTTTTTCCAACTAAAAGATTTCGCGTTAGCTCACTTTTCCTTCACTCTCTTCACTCTGCGACTCGCACCCACCACTAGGTCCACCACCGTATCTTCATTCATTTCATTCCCTATAAAATTATAAAACTCTCTATTTATCTCTTCTATGGTGGAAAGAAACAGAGTCTCCGAAAGAAGAAGAAAGATCGAAGAGCAATCGTGAGAAACTAGGGTTTGCAGAAATTGTTGAATCCTTCCATTGATGATCCTGAAGCACTTCTTGAAGCTGTCGCCATGGCCGGAATTTTCGAACTCTAGCGCCAGCTCAGAGACCTTACCGAGTGAGTCACTTTTTTTTTTCTGAAACTTTTCTTCTCCAATTTCAACTCTTTCTCTCTCTTTTTCTCTTTGAGTTATTAAATTTTGTTATTCTGATTTGGAGTTGCTTTGAGCTCTGCCATTCAATTGAAGTGATTGCATTCACGCTTTCCGTGATTGCGTTTATGGCTTAACGAGTGCTGAGTTTTTTTTGTATGATTTGGAATTGAGTTGCTGATCTAGGTTGGAATTGAAGTTCCTGATTTCAAATAAATAGGCACACTTAACACTCTTGGTTACTGATGTCTATGATTTGAAGATTCTCTTTAGTTACTCAAGTCACTATGTAAATAGATGTATGGATTTAGTTAGCTAGGTTTGGGGTTTTGCTTTCTGTTGTTCAATTTGGTGTTTCATGGAGTTACATTATCTTTGGTTTGGGTTTTGGGTTGTTTTGGTTTTCCAGAAAGGAATTCCATAAATTCAATGTGTGAATGTCTTCAAGTAAGATGAAAAATGGATGAACTTATTGCCTTGTATATATTAGGATCAATGCTACACAAACCAGGACTAGGGGAAAGCAATTGACTCTAAAGTATGATCATCTTTTCTAGGAGTTTTGTGAGTTTGCATGATCCTACGATGTTCTTCGGTACGAAGAAATGGCTAGAAAACATAATGTGGAGTACATTGCTGGAGGTAATACCCTAGATCTGAATCATTGGGCTTCATGTGTGAGATTATTTCTTTAGTGTGTAATATCATGAACACGCTAACAAAAGAAGAAAAAAGGAAAACGAAAACAAAAAAGTGGAATTCCACATTTCATAATGACAAATTCTGTAATTTTCTTATTGGTAGGTGCTACTCAGAATTCAATCAGAGTTGCTCAGGTATGTACTTTCTTCTATAGGAATATAGGATGCTAGATATAGTCTAATTTATCCATGGAAGTGCTACCTAGTTTGACAAAATTGTAATCCCTAGTGTGTTGACAATAAATTTCAACAGGGATGGTGTAAGTGGCATTTTATAGTGCCATGAGGTTGTGTTATATCTGATTTAATGAAATTTTTTAGTTTGCCATAGAGACACCTATTATAGAGGTTTTTCAGGCTATTTGTTAAGCTCTGGAAAAAAAATTTAAAATTGTAACTAATATGCCATAAAATCACAGATAAGACAGTTATAACTCAATAGTGATTTTATGGGTGTAATATAAGTTTTAAACTTTTAATCTAAAATCTAAATAAAGTCCATGCGGCCTATAGCCTGAATTGCCGGTATTTGCAGCTTAAAAATACCTTTGTATCATTGTTGGGTCTGCCCCTTTACCTCACTCCTCTTTATATGTGCCCCATGTATTTGCAATTTTGCATTAGAACTAGTATGTTACGACCTAACTCTACACCTTAAACATGTATAGATTCTATTTAGTTACTAATATTCTTAACACTTTTACACTCTGATAATTACTGGATTTTTTTAACCATTCTATACAGGTAAGGCATGTTTCCTGTAACTTTTCGTGCTTTTCAGTATTATCTCAATATGATTCTCACAAGCTATTATTTCCAGATTGTTGAAGTGGTGGACAGATGAAGAGGTAAAAGTTGCAACTTGTGATTTTGCGCTTCATTTGGTTGTGCATTCATTGAAGCTTAATAGCTCTTATGCCATAGTTAATGTACTTAGTCATTTTTATGTAACCTGTCATTACTACATATGAATTTCCAGAATCCTTCCCCCTAGGCCCATGCTTTGAAAAAAAATCCACACCAAAAGAATAATAAAATGATAAACATTTTCAGTGTTCAACTAGTACATGGGGATTCAATGGTGAACCCTTGGCATCTTCCTATCACACGAAGTTTCTTGGTACTGTGGATTACTTATGGTAACCGATGTCTTTCTTAAGCTTTGCCAAAGATTTTGGTTGTGAAAAATATGGTGGTTGTGGCCTTAGTGATGATAATGAGCTAAAAAATAAGATTAATTACTCTTGATGTAGGTGCTCAGACGGTATTGTACCAACAAGAGTTCTTGATACTATTGCAATTGTGATCTCGCGAGGACAGGTAGGGGTCTCCCATGCAATAATTGAAAAATTACTTTATCTTGTATATTTAATATGCTAAATCAAGCAATGTCCCTTTTATGTTAGTATAAAAGTGTGTGGTGCTTGAAACTGAAGCATCATTATCATCTGAACCCGTTGATGCACAATTCCTCTGAGCAGAATCCTATGATTGTTGGTTGGTTTTGAGAGGTTGGTTTCTTGTAATTTTTTGTGGTTGAATGCAACAACTTTGATTCAAATTAAGCAACACTTACTATGATCATCCATCTATTTTAGGTTCTTGCATTATGTGATTATCCAACTCTTTTGGACAAAAGTGAAACACGTGGTCTTTTCAGGTACCGAGCATAAAATCAGACTATGTGGCATCTAAAATTCTAGATAGCTAACCTTTCATTTAATTTGTGCCATTGTTCATTTCACTTGCATGAATTTAATATAGCCTAGAAATTTTCTTATACTCTGTGGTCCAAATGAAACCAACTTATTAGAACTTGACATTACCTGACGGTAAATGGGTAAGCTCTAGGAGAATTCATTGCAGTGTGAATAGAATTTATATTCAAATTTCCTCAAATCCTATGACTATGAGCATGGAGTTTAGGGAAAAAAAATTGATGGCCTCCATGGTGGCAAACTGGTACGGTTTTACTTGTTGAAGAGCTTAATGAGTATTTTGAGTTTACTATTTACACTTTGTATTTGTTGGGATGTCATTATCATTTTGACATTGTTTGTGAAGGTACCCTATTATCTAGATGAAGAAACTGGTTGGGGGTTGGAAATATCTGAGCTCAAGAAGTAATTGGAGGCTGCCCAGTCCAAGCAATTAAAGAATATTGTTGTGTTAAAATAAAAGGGTGCTTAGATTTTGAAGCCTATGCTGGTTAAATGTATAACAAGAGCGATATAGCAAAGTACCCTGTTTTGTCAGTGTGTCTTTGTAGTTTGTACTGCTAGGTGGATGTTGTTAACGGTTCAGAATGGTGGTTTGTAATATTTGTACCATGACATCATGTATTGGGTTTGAGCACCCATTGTGCTCCTTTTAATTCATTCATTTGCTTATAAAAAGATGTCAAACATTTTATGTGAATTGGGGATTATAATATAGCAAATGGTTGGCAAGAAATTGGTAACAGCACACTACAAAATTAATGACATTTTTAAATTGGGTAATGTTTAAAAATGTTAATATTACCTTTTGACGACATATTTCTTATAATTACTTGCATTTTTAAAAATGTTATCAATATACCTTTGGGTAACATTTTTAAAATTAGCAACATTTTTTAAAATGTTACTAAAAGTATATTTAGCGACATTTTTAACATTTAGCTACATTTAACGAAAATGTTATTATATGCTAAATAAATGTTACAAAAAGAATATATTGTAACAATTATTAAATGTTACTATAGATATATAAAAATGTTGCTAAAATCTTTTTGCGACATGGACTTTGTACAACACTTGATAAAATGTTACTAATGTTAATAAGTAACATCTAACTATAATTTCGCGACATTTTTTAAATGTGACTAAAAGTGACATATGCTGTAGTGCAAGGTCAAAGCAAATGAAGCCCTTGCTTTATATATGCATCTAAAAAAATAATTTTTTCTTTAAAAAAAGTTTTTTTTGTATCTTTTTATATTATTTTTCTGATATGTTTGGTACATCAACAAACATAAGCTAATCCATTAATTGCAAGGTCTAGGAATCAACTCTTATTGTATACAAAATAATTATTTTTGTATAAAAAATTGTTGAGTCGGCCCTAGTTTAGTAAACATGTTATCCTATTTCTGAGACCCTTACTTGCAGGGTTTGAAGGCCTCACAGAGTGGCTGGACGACCCAACATATCCTAACACAACTCTATCATGGAACGTGACCCATGGAAAGAGCAAGACAGTGGTAAAAAAACAATATTTTGTATTCATATTATACTATTTTGATGTTGGTTTTGTTTCTTTACAGGAACTGGTATGATTACACAGGAATATTCAAGTCGTCTAGCTATTATGTGGCATTGGGTAATTTGGATGAGGAGGTGAAGGTATTTCTGTAATCTTATACCATACTTGCTACTGCTGTTGGCTTAATTAATTAGAATACCTAGAATGGTTGAGATTGATTATGTAGCATCGTAATATTGCTTGAGAAGAAAAGATCGAACAACAAAATATTCTACAATCCCAATCCAAAACGACTTAGTTTTGGAATGAACTGCACCTAGATGTATCCAATCTCACCCGGATAAAAATCTTTTGTCCCAAAAAATGATGTTTTGATGTCCTTCACCAATTAAATATCGAGAATTAGCACAGATATTAATGAATTGTGATTTTATTTTCTTAAGTGTCAAATTATTATTAATGGGGGACAGAAAATAGGGACAAAAAATCTCCATCCATCTCACCCATCACGTACCCGAATCTAATACATAGCTTATACGTCACTTTTTTTGTGGAGTTTCCATGCTTGGGATGATAGATAAACTTGGTATTAATTGATAGAATCTCTCGTTCAATGAAGTAACATAACTTATTCAGAGATTATAAAATACAAATTAGGTTAGCCAAAATTAGAACGGATTAGGTAAGTGTTTTACACATCGTATCTTAACAATTATTCAGAGTATTATTTTCTTCCTTTCTTTCTTTTTCATCTTTTTCCTATATTTTGGTGCCTTCTAGTGTCCACCTTACAAAAATAGATGCACCATGCACAATAAAGAAAGTGAAATGTAAACAAATAAAATTATCATATGGCATCAACTTTTTGGTCTGACTATTTGACCAAGTCAACTTGGTCAATGGCATACAACATTTGTAGTATTTGTATGGTGGAGTTGACACTTATTGTATTTACATAATAGTACACTGAAATTTTATTTTAAAGATTTTTTTATTATAATTGTTTTTGAATGATAAAAAACGAGATTGTCGCTAGAAATAGTTTTCGATTTGATTAACATTGGGTATTTTTATTTTTTTATTATAATTGTTTAAGAAACAGATTGATTTTTTTAACATTCTGAATTGAATGACATTAGGTAACTCAGTCCAAAATCCACCCATCTGTTTATGCAAATATCCGCCATTGAAGGTATTCTTCAAGCTTTTTCTCAGTTGAAACATAATGATCAGATTTTTACACAAACAAACCCAGATATGTTCCTGGAGTATGGTGGAGGAGCGATTGGGCTAGACGAAGGTGGTGGAGGAGTAGGAAGGTGGCGAATTGAGTGCAATGTGGCGACGCGGATCTAACGTGTGGGACTCATGACGGATAGACGACTAGGCGGCTTCCGAACGAGATGGTGGGATGCGCAGCTGCTTGTGGCAGTTATCGACAAACGATGGTGCGATTCGCAGGTGGAGTGGTGGTGCACGGCTTCCGGTTTGGTGCATGGGTTGGTGGTGGCCGAGGTGATTTGGAGCGTGGGTTGGAGGTATGTTGGGCATAGGGAGATTGTGGTGGTGCTTCACGATGATGGCATCTGATAGGGATGGATGATACTGGTAAAGGTGAAGTGAATGGGTGGTCAGGAGAAATGAAGAATTGAGATATTTTTTCACCACCCAAGAGTATTGCAAACCATCTGAAAATAAAACAAATATACAAAAAGAAAACAAAATAAATTAAATATACATGCAAATACAACATCTTCTAACCTATATTGCAAATCCATAATAGAATAAATGAGACTATATTCGTTTGACCAAGCAAAACTGATAAGGTTGATGTGTCAAAATGAAACCTTCCCATTGGTCCAAAAAAGTGGTGCAAGTTGCACCACTTTTTAAAAGGTGCAACTTAGACACCACCTAATTTCAACCCGTCTATTTTAGTTCAAATAAAGAAAATGTTAGTCCTTTTATTTGTGCTGTATTTGGACACTTACTGTTTCAAAAAAGGCCTTGCATTCAATTAAAATGTTGCTAGAGGAGTGAAAGTTCTGAACCACGATGTTCTGAGTGAGGAAAAGGGGGTATTTGATGCAAGTGTTATTATCAGATTATGTTAACTATTTCTCATAAATCAGAGGCAGGTTTTTTTCCTTATTATTATTACTATTTTTACAGGCTTATATAATATTAAGGCAACTGTGATAATTTTTAGCCAACACTGATCATTGTTTCTTACTTTCCTTGGTCTCTTCTCATTGAATAGGTGGAATTAAACCTGAGAGTAAGGGCCTCCTTGCATAATACAACCAATGCTTACTACAAATATGCTTTGACCAGTAGTCCATGCAGTTTGAGTATTTTCTTTCCTGATGGAAATGCAGCTGTCTTAGTTTCTCCTGGTCCACAACAGGCAAGATATCATATACTAGCTTCAAAGAGAAAAAGTAAGTAGTCATCCTTACAAATCCTAAGTATTATTCTTGAAACTAACTAATAAATTGAACATAAATAAAATTAAAATCTTTAATACTGCAAGCTGTCACTCTGGTTTATCTCCGAAGTAGATGAAGATCTGCTCTCCCACTTTGGTGTCATACATCCTTTCCTTCAATATTATCTTGTCATATCAATTAAAAGTTCTATGTAATAAATGCGGCAAAATAGTATTGGGGGACAGGGTATGTGACATTAAAAAGTGACACCAAATTTTCATTCCTCCGAAGTTGTAATGTTCAAAACACTTTGCCTTTCTCCCTATCCCAAGAAAAATGAAAGTCCTTAGGCCTTAAATGAAATGGATATTCTTTACAGTTCGTAACACATCCAATGATGAGTGGGATGTCAAAATGTCCTATGGACCAAGATGGGTGACATATATTATTGGCATAGGTATACTCTTTAAATAGTCAGCCTCTTATTGTATCAATCTTATATGGTTTCATATGTTACTATTTCTGCTACATCTCCCTCCAGCTGGAATGACTTTGCTTATGTTTTGGGGCTTCAGCTTCTTGAACAAGATCCAGTGTGCCAGTGAAGATCTGTTGTCTCACTTTAGTGTCATACACACATACACCCTGTTCTCCAATATTATCTTGTCACATCAGTTAAAAATTTCATATAAAGTTAGAAAACAAACTGATGTGACAAGATAGTATTGGGAGGACAGGGTGTGTGACACCAAAGTGAGACACCAAATCTTTGTTTCTCTGAAGTTGGAATATGTTGAAAACGCTTTGGAGGATAGGAATATATTTCAATTTCTTTGCTATTACTGTTTATTTATGTTTTCTTCTTTGGTTCGGAACACATCCAATGATGAGTGGTATGTCAAACTGTCCTATGGACCAAGATGGGTGACATATATTATTGGCATAGGTATACTCTTCAAATAGTCAGCCTCTTCCTGTGTCAATCTTATATGGTTTCATATGTTACTATTTCTGCTACATCTCCCTACAGGTGGAATGACTTTGCTTATGTTTTGGGGCTTCAACTTCTTGAACAAGATCCAATGTGCCTGTGAAGATCATAGAGGAGTAGTTACATATGAGGAAACAACACCTCAGGCTCAGAGAACCACTTTGCTTTCTAGCAAAGATGATGATCTTTCAAGTTGAGGTTCATCATATGATTCCGTGTCACAGGATGAGGAATATCTTGACTTTCTCACCGGAGGTTCCATTGATGGGAAGTCTTTAGGTGATGGTGAAACAAGCAATAATATCGGGCGTCTTTGTGCAATTTGCTTTGATGCTCTAAGAAGCTGCTACTTCCTTCCATGCAGTCACTGTGTGGCATGTTTTGCATGTGGAACTAGGTAAATTCATTGTTTTTTTTTAAAAAAAAAACTACCAAATTCCTCGAGCAATTTTGTTTTAAAGTAGCTTCCATATCCAGATTATTGCCATTTTCACTTTCCAAAGCATATATAGTTACCGGCTATGTAGTACAGATACGGGTACGCGGTTTATTTGGATATATCATCACTTTTTACATAATTATTACAAGATTTTCTTTAATGTGAATTTGATATGCTGTACGTAGCACTGTCTACTAGGCACGTGTTATGCAAGGTTAATGAGAGAACCTCGTAACTATATTCCAAAGCTCTTCAAAACACCTCTTTGGTTTGAGATAGGAGTTAGGGAGCCAAATTTGCACTCCTCTCGTAATTTTTCCATGCTATTTCCTTGTAGTATTTGGCAATAATATAGCAAATAGCATATGTCCAAGAATAAGATTCAATATGTATAATTTCTTAAAAATATGGTTCCATTTACTAAAAATGTTTTTTGACATGCATATTAAAATGTATTGAGCCACTTTGCCAGTCCAAGTTATGACAATCCTGAATCCTTATTCTATAGATCGTATTTCCAGTTGCATGATCTTAATGCATTATTAGCTGATGCTTATTCTTGAGTGGTGTGGTAATGTATGTCCAATCTTATATTTCCAGGATAGCGAAGGATGCTGGTACTTGCCCTGTTTGTCGTAGGAATATGAAGAAGGTGAGGAAGATTTTGACTGTATGATCAGTGCACTGTCTTGTGTCACAGACTAAATGAATGGTCACCGGTGTTGAGTCTCCAAATGTCTGATGTGCATTTACCTTAGTTTTGATGAGATTAAAACAGTTATTCAATGATTTAATACAATCTGTCTGTGGTATTTAACTCGTCTACTTAATGTACAGATTATAACATTAAGTGTCTATATAAACTGTTCAGTCGTCTGAACTTAGATAAGTTCACCCGTCTGAACTAACTTAAGTTCACACGTCTGAACTAACTAAAGTTCACTCGTTTGAACTGAGATAAGTTCACTCGTCTGAACTAGCTAAGGTTCACTCGTCTGAACTAAGAGAAGTTCACTCGTCTAATGAAGTCTTCAACCGTCTGATCAAAGGAAGACTCACCCGTGTAAAAGACTTTGCAACTGACGTCATCTATGTGTTAAAGAGTCAACCCGTCTAATGAAGCTACTCATCTGTCTAGTGACTAACGTTAAAGAATACATTGGATGAAAGCTGTCTCGACTCTGATAAGGAACTTCAACAAAGTGCTTTGCCTGAACACAACTGCATCTTACACCAAAAGGGAAAATCTTTCCTCTGCAAACAAAAAGCACGTATACAGACCTGCTGAGACCAAAGGTATATCAAAAGTCTGTATCACTCTGATGAGAGAGAACAAGCGAAGTTCCCTATGCTTTAATGGCTGATCAGAACGATTCTATTGCATTTATTGAAGATCTACAAGAAGCCAAGCCTTCAGACTTTGTGTCTAACGAATTTAAAATCTTGAAGCCTATTTAATGAAGAAGACTTCGAAGATTCAAGTAGTGAAGAGAACGATCAAAGCAATTAAGAGCAATTACTCTGTGCATTTATATCTTCATTCTTTCATTATTTATTCTTCAATCATTTGAAGTTATTATGCAGTCTTTTAGATCTTCACATTTAATACACTCGTCTGAGTGCTTGTGAAAGACTTGCAAATTGTAATCTATTTTACAACTTCTATCAAACAAACCCGTCTGAGCCTGAAGAGACTAAGTGTGCAAATAATACTCGTCTGGAGCCTGGAGAGGCTAGGTGTGAAAACAATACTCGTCTGGAGCCTCAAGAGCTTAGGTGTGAAAATAATACTTGTCTGTCCTGTAACCTAAATCAGTTATAGTGAGAAAACTTGGTGCTGCCAAGGACTGGACGTAGCCTCATTGTTAAGGGGTGAACCAGGATAAAATCTGCTGAGTGATCTCTCTTTCCCTTAACTCTTTAGTTTGATTATTTGTCTTAAGTATCATCTAACTAAAGGGGTTTATAATTGTGTTTATCAAAACTTTTCTTATCTTGCATGATTGTGTGTTTTCTGTGAAAACCTTCAGACTAGTTATCAGTCTGATTGACCTGTCTGTGTTTACTCGTCTATTATAATCCGTCTGTGCTTGCGAAAAAGTTTCTAAATTCCGCATAAATTTGTCAAACATCATTCAACCCCCTTCTAGTGTTTGCATCTGTCTATTTCAAACCATATATCACTTTTTAATGTACTCATTATTTTCCTGGCAATCATTAACAATGATCAAGCTAACACGTGCTGCTGAGGGTTGTATCTATTGAGTTAGTTAATTCACTTAGTGATGTATTGAGTTAGTTAATTCAGTTAGTGACAGTTAGAGTGTAACTGTAACTGTAAATCAGTTAATCCGTGTGGGATTAACATATATGTGTATAAATACTTGTGAATAAATCAATAAATGTGTGTGAGCAATTATTCAGTGATTTTTGTGTAACCCGTCTATACACTGTTCATCTGTCTATATCATGTTTTTAACCCGTCTGTGCTTCGCGACTCGTCTGTGCTTCGTGACCCGTCTGTGCTCTGCGACTCGTCTATCTTGTGTGTGTGTGACTAATCGAAGGCGATAGAACAGGTGATTGTTCTAACATATGGTATCTAGAGCTTTACGGCCCTGGGATCAAGAGTGTGATTCTGATAATTGAGTGAGTGATTGTGGGTGATTCACATTGTGAGTGTGCATATCGATTAGTTTTTTTTGCGATGGAGAAATCAAATGGCATTATAGGCGGAAACCTACCAGTTTTTGATTCCAAGAACTGGGACCGATGGAAGAACTAGATGGAGGTAATCTTTGGCTTCAAAGATGTGAATGACGTGGTGAAAACTGGCTTCCAAGAATTAGGGGCACATCCCACAGAGGCGCAACGAGCGGCCTACAAGGAGTCAAAGAAGAAGGACTACACAGCTCTGTTCTTGCTCCATCAATGTGTGGACTCGGCCAATTATAAAAGGATTTCTGCTGCGAAGACCTCAAAGGCAGCCTGTGATATGCTTGAGAGGAGTCATGCGGGTGGTGATAAACTCAAGAAGGTGAGGCTCCAGACTTTACGAAGACAGTATGAACTGTTGCAGATGGAGGGGCAAGAAAATGTTGCCGATTACTTCACAAAGGTACTGACCCTCACAAATCATATGAAAGCTTGTGGTGAAACATTTACCGATGTGATGATAGTTTAGGACTTTGGTTTCCAAATTCGACCATATTGTGGTTGCTATTGAAGAATCTAAGAATCTTGAGGAGTTGAAGGTTGAGGAATTACAAGGGTCCCTGGAGGCTCGTGAACAAAGGCTGAATGAAAGAAGTGCTAAACGAAATTCTGAGCAAGCACTCCAAGCTCAGATTAGCAAGAAGGGTGGGAAAGACAATGGCAAGAAGTGGAAAGGCAGAGGAAAGTTCAAAAGCGGCAAGTGGAGAGCCGATGGAAACCCCAATTCTGGTCAAGATAGTCATTCCTTTGATCAGAAGCAAGGGGAAAGTTTCAGCAAACAAGGAGGTGGCAGAGGGTGGAAAGGTAAGAGGAAATTTGATAAAAGCAAGGTAAAGTGTTATGCTTGTCAAAGATATGGCCATTTTGCTGATGAGTGTAGATCCAATAAGGCTTCTAACAACAGAGATGAACAAGAAGCGAATGCTGCCCATGGTGAAAGCTCAGACTCAGATCAGGTTCTTCTAATGGTCACTACCAGGTCAGAAAGCACAAATTATGGTTCTTGGTATCTTGACACAGGATGCTCCAATCACATGACTGGGAATAAAGGTTGGTTTGTAGAACTTGATGAGGAAGTCAAGAGCAATGTGAGGTTTGCTGACAACAGTACCATAAAATTAGAAGGAAAAGGGAAAGTGTTGATTAAAAGGAGAGATGGGAAACCAGCCTACATATCTGATGTTCTCTATGTACCAACCATGCAAAATAATCTGCTAAGCATGGGGCAGTTACTAGAGAAGGGATTTTCTATGAATCTTAAAGATAATCAGATGAGTGTCTAAGATAGCAAGGGAAAGATGATCTTGAAGGCTCCTTTGTCCAATAATAGGACCTTTAAGATTGATATTCAGGTAGCTGAGTTACTCAGTTTGTCAGCAGTTGTCCAAGATGAAAGCTGGTTGTGGAACTTGAGATTTGGCCATCTCAATTTTAGAAGTTTGTGTCAGCTGAAAAACAGCCAGATGGTGTATGATCTTCCCTCCATTCAATCACTAAAACAAGTGTGTGAAGGGTGCATGATAGGGAAACAATCGAGAAACTCTTTCAAGTCACATGTTGCTACACGAGCCTCTGAACCTCTTGGAGTCATCTTCTCAAATGTCTGTGGACCGTTTGAAGAAGTTTCTCTTGGAGGTAACAAGTATTTTCTTTCTTTTATTGATGATTATACAAGAAAAATGTGGTTGTTTCTCATTAAAAGAAAATTAGAGGTATTTGATGTCTTTAAGAAATTTAAAGTTCTGGTTGAAAAACAAAGTGGTAGGTTCTTAAAGATCCTAAGAACAGATGGTGGAGGTGAGTTCACATCAAGAGAGCTTGAGGATTTTTGTGATAAAGAGGGCATAATTCATGAAGTTACAGCTCCTTATACTCCACAGCATAATGGCAATGCTGAGAGGAGGAATAGGACTATTTTGAATATGGCCAGGAGCATGATGAGAAGTAAGAAAATGCCACGCTGCTTCTGGGGTGAAGCAGTAGCAACTGCAGTATACATCTTAAACCTGTGTCTTACCAAAAGACTGAATTGCATTACTCTTGAGGAAGCTTGGACAGATAAGAAGCCAGCTGTGGGCCACTTAAGAATTTTTGGCTCTCTTTGTTACAGACATGTCCCAGATGAAAAGAGAAGTAAGTTGGAGAACAAGAGTGAGCAAATGGTTATGCTTGATTATCATCCTACAGGGGCTTATAAACTATATGATCCTGTCAGCATGAAGGTGATCTTTAGTAGGGATGTAATCTTTGATGAGTCTAACGCTTGGGATTGGAACCAAACCCCACAGAGAAGCACGACTGATAGAAGGGTCTCTGTCACCTTGGCAGATCCTGATCAGAATGCAACACAGCTGCAAGATGCTGCTCCTAATGATGCTCATACAACAAGACCTCATAGGAATAGGCAACCACCAACCAGATTGACTGATTATGTGATGTTTCCTGACAGTGCAATAGCTGGAGAAGGTGATTTGGTTCAGTTAGCATTGTATGTAGATGTGGAACTTGTGACTTTCAAGCAGGCAGTTCAGAAACCTAAGTGAGTTGCAGCAATGCAGGAGGAAATACAATCCATTAATAAAAATGACACATGGGAGTTGGTTGCTCTGCCCAAGCAAAAGAAGCCAATAGCAGTGAAATGGGTCTTCAAAACCAAAATGAATCTTGATGGTTCAGTATCCAAATACAAGGCTAGGTTGGTGGCCAAAGGGTTTCTACAAAAAGAAGGGCTGGATTATGGAGATGTGTTTGCCCGTGTGGCTAGAATTGAGACTATAAGGCTTGTTGTAGCCTTTGCAAGTGCAAAAGGGTGGACTTTACATCAGTTGGATGTAAAGTCAGCATTTCTAAATGGATCACTTGATGAGGAGGTCTATGTGTGTCAACCTCCTATCAACCTCCCGGGTTTGAGATAGCTGGCAGTGAAGAAAAGGTGTATAAGTTGTATAAATCCCTACATGGGTTGAAGCAAGCTCCTCGGGCTTGGAACAAGAGGATAGACAATTTTCTCTTACTGTTAGGTTTCAGCAAATGCAGTGTGGAATATGGAGTGTATGTGAAAGCCTCCAATGCATAAGACCTACTATTAGTATGTCTGTATGTAGATGATTTGCTTGTGACTGGGAATAGGAGTGAAGAAATTGAAGAGTTCAAGAGGAAAATGATGGCTGAATTTGAAATGTCTGATTTAGGCATACTCTCATATTTTCTAGGAATGGAGTTTGTGACTACCAGAAAAGGAATATTGCTGCACCAAAGAAAGTATGCATCAGATGTGTTGAGAATATTTCATATGTATGACTATAATCAGGCTGACACTTCTGTTGAAAACAACTTAATGCTTGAGAAAGGTGAAAGTGAGAAATCTGTTGATTCCACTCTTTTCAAGCAGATTGTTGGTTCACTTAGATATTTGTGCAATAGTAGGCCCGATATTATCTATGGTGTTGGACTTGTTAGCAGGTTTATGGAAAGTCCTAAAACCTCACATCTTTTGGCTGCAAAAAGAATTTTGAGGTATATAAAAGGTACACTTGATTATGGTTTACTGTTTTCTAACAGTTTAGCTGTTTCAGAGATGAAACTTAGAGATTATTCAGACTCTGACTGGTGTGGAGATAAAAGTGACAGAAGAAGCGCAACAGGATATGTGTTAATGTTGGGAAATGCCTCTATTTCCTGGAGTTCAAAGAAGCAACCTGTTGTTGCACTCTCATCCTGTGAGGCAAAATACATTGCAGCCTCTTATTGTGCATGTCAGGCTTTATGGCATGAATCATTACTAGAAGAAATACATTTGAAGAGTGATGTTTAGATGCAGCTTCTTGTAGACAACAAGTCAGCTATCAATCTTGCTAAAAATCCAGTGGCACATGGAAGAAGTAAACACATTGAGACTAGATTTCATTTCTTGCGAGATCGAGTAAATAAGGAGAAGTTGAGCTTAGTCTACTACCGAACTAAAGATCAAAGAGCTGATATATTGACTAAAGCTCTAAAGGGAGATAAATTCAAGTTGTTAAGAGATAAGCTGAGAATTGTGTCATTGTCAAAAATTCAGTAAAGTGTGATATGTTGCAAATGAATGGTGAAGTCTAGGGTGCCAACCTAGTTGGGATGTTAGACTTCATAGTGATGCTTCTTTGCATATCACACTTAGTGTTGACTGAATTAAAGGGAGTGTATTGAGTTAGTTAATTCAGTTAGTGATGTATTGAGTTAGTTAATTCAGTTAGTGACAGTTAGAGTGTAACTGTAACTGTAAATCAGTTAATCCGTGTGGGATTAACATCTATGTGTATAAATACTTGTGAATGAATCAATAAATATATGTGAGCAATTATCCAGTGATTTTTGTGTAACCCGTCTATACACTGTCCATCTGTCTATATCGTGTTTTTAACCCGTCTGTACTTCACGATCCGTCTGTGCTTTGCAACCCGTTTATCTTATATGTGTGTGACTAATCGAAGAGGATAAAACAGATGATTGTTCTGACAGTATCGGCCATTTGCAGCATATGTCCTTGGAATGACCCCAGGATTTATACCGTGGGATCCAACTTTTTGATATACGAACGTCTGTATACACATACAATATCACATAAATTGTAATTGCTATTGTTTTCATATATTTCTTGCTTTTACTTTTATCCGGGGAAGTTACACAAGCCAAAAAGATTGGTTTCATGTGGAACTAAAATCAAACAAGTGTTAAAGTTATGGGACTAAAAATATAATTAAGTTATAAATTTTTTTTTTGGTTTCACAAAGTATCATTCCATCCGAAAGGTTAAAAAGCGGGGATCTCTCTCAATAATATTTTTTTCCTATATACGAATTCAAGGATTAAATCCAATATCACATATTTAAGGGATCCAAATGTCTTTTACTTACACCAACATCCATTGGTATAAAAAGGTTTAACTCGTTGGCCATGTGATACGATTCTATTAGATTTCTGATTGATAAGTGATAAAGGGACTAACGTTGCAACGTTAAAACACTTAGAGTACCAAATATCCACACAAAAAAACTCAAGGGACCAATATCATGCATGAACTATAATTGTGAACTAAAAATGCAATTAAACTTATTAATTAACACATTATTATTATAATATTATTACTTATTAATTATATTCGTATATATAATACTTTCTAATTTTAAATTATAATATTAATTAAAAATAGCGATACAATCTATGTTGTTTCCTTTTTTGCTTTGTAATATGATGGAATCAGAAAGATATAATATAGACAAATATATTAGAGTATAAAAATATGGTGTCAACGTTGAATTTTGTTGTAAAATAATATAACTCTCTGTTAGGAATATATATCAATGCTATTGATTCCTAGGCCCAACTATTTTATTTACAGTATTTGAAGATTAAATATCACATTTAAATGATATCTGACTTATATTAGGGATATATATACATCAATGCTATCGATTCTCAGGCCCTGATCATTCAGTAGCAAGGAGTTTGTTTGTTTGTTTGTTTTTTTTTTTTTTTTTGTTGAACAACGAGTTTGGTTTTTGTTAAAGAAATTCTCGGATTTAAATCTTGTAAATAAAAAAAATAGACGTTGAGACAATTTTATCTCATTAAATAGATATTTCTTAGCTTAACTTGATTTAATGGGAGTATTACATTTTGTAACATTAATATTTTTTTGCTTATCTGATTTCTTTTGTAACATTAATATTTTTTTTTGATAAACGGGCCTAACCCCAATAACAAAAAATTAACATTAATAATCTTTTTCTTGACTAAAAAAGATATTCATTCATTCAAATTGATAAAATATATCAAAAATAACACAAATTCAACATCGCTAAAAACCGAAAAAGATGAATCCGCGAACAAACTCACAACACCCAGGTTAAAAGCATAAAACGGCAAAATGCCTACAAATATAACAAAATCAAAGTGACTGGAATACCCATCTTCGAATCTATAACGTTGACGCCCAAATCTTGATTGGATCTATAATGGATCGAAGCTGATCTGTCAATCTAAACCAAGCGAAAACCACAACAAGACGGAAAACCAAACAATGCTACACTAAGACGACGAGCAAAACAACGCCGCACTACGACGACAAAATCACGGAAAAACACGAAAGAAAAATCAAATCTATATGAAAAAATCACTTATTTAAATAAAAGGAGAGAGAAAAACTAAGACATCTGTTTATATATTTTCTCTCTTATCTCATCATATTATAGAGCAAAAATAGGAAAATACCATCCTGTGTCAGTGAAAATGGGGTCCGAATAATATTTTGAACTTCCACTCGCAACTCTGGAGATTAATCCCTCAAACCAATCAGGATTACAAGGGCGACAAAGCTCTTCTCAAGAGTTTTAATGTCGCTGCATTTTCAGTGCTCATATTTAAAGTTGAGATCACTGGTTAAGCTGAAAGAGTTTCGTACCATTTCATTGGAGCGTTGTTGGGGTACTTCAATACCATATTTTAATACTCAAACATATTTGCTTATATTTTTTTTAGCAAAATAGGTTGATTGTTAACATTAAAGACAAAACATAACGTATAAGATCAAAATAAATAAAAATAAAACATAAGACTAAAAAAAAAAATTAAAAAAAAATATGATACCAATTAAGCTATTTTACCTACTTTTTTTTTCTCTCGTCTCCTCATGTTACAAAGAAAATAAAAAAAAATTGTGAATTTTTTGATATCTCAAGTATAACTTATTCTATATAGGTGGTTCAATCAAATGATAATAATCATTTAATTTGACTCATTAATATAATTTATTTAATTATGATATTCTGATTAAATAGGATAATTTTTATCCTAAAATTATTAGAGACGAAGAAAGCAGGAAAAGAAAAACACTCCAATAGGGTTTGAATGAAAATGTTGTCCACGTAACCTTTTTTCATTCCTAATATATTACTTGTCTTGTACCAAGAAAGAGGAAGGGAAGGCACACACATACATAGTATAGATTAGTCATAGACATGGGTTTGGACTACTACAAGATTCTTCAGGTAGATAGAAGCGCCAACGATGATGATCTTAAGAAAGCATATCGAAAGCTTGCCATGAAGTGGCACCCTGACAAGAACCCTAACAACAAGAAAGATGCTGAAGCTAAGTTCAAGCAAATCTCTGAAGCCTATGATGTATGTAATCTTCATCATCTTTTCCTTTCAAATTTGCAGTTTTTGGCAAGATACTTGTTTTAAATTTGTGGGTTTTTTTTATTTTATTCATTATTTGTATCTTGAATACTTTTTTAGCACAAAATACGAATTTGATTTTTTTTTTTTTTTTTACCCCAAAGTTGGGCGTTCAGCAAGTCTGTTGTTTTGAATTTGTGGGGTTTTGTTTTTTATCCTAATTTGAATATTGAACAACTGAGTATTTTAACACAATCCAAATTATGTTTTTCCTCCAAAGGTGCAATTTTTCTGAAGAAGTTCAGCAAGAGAGTTGTTTTGAATTGGTGGGTTTTTTTGTTTGTTTTTGTTTTTTAGTCCTAATTAGAATCTTAAACAGCTGAGTATTTTAAAACATTCTAAAGTGAGAGGAATCAGCAAGACAATTGTTTTGAATATTTGAGGTCTTGATTTGCACCTCAAACAGCTGAGTATTTTAGCACAATTCAAATTTGATTTTTCCTCTAGAGTTGCAATTTTTCTATGAAGGGAATCAAATTTGAAATCGTGGGGTTTCATATTCAACACAATTCAAATCCGATATTTCAAAAAAAAAAAAAATCTAAGGGGATTGAAGCAAAAGATTTGTTTGAAATTGTGGGGTTTTCCCCTAATTTGAGTTTTGAACAGGTTTTGAGTGATCAACAAAAGCGAGCGGTGTATGATCAGTATGGTGAGGAGGGGCTGAAGGGGCAGGTGCCGCCACCAGATGCTGGTGGTTTTCCCGGAAGAAGCGATGGCAGTCAGACGACATTCCGGTTCAACCCCAGAAACGCAGATGATATATTTTCGGAGTTTTTCGGGTTTTCTAGTCCCTTTGGTGGAATGGGAGACATGGGTGGCCGTGCCTCTGGCTTTTCCAGGGGAGGCATGTTTGGGGATGATATTTTTGCTCAATTTAGGAGTGGTGCTGGAGAGGGCTCTCGGTATATGCCTAGGAAAGGTGCAGCTGTAGAGAAAATGTTGCTATGTAGTTTGGAGGATTTGTATAAAGGGACTACCAAGAAAATGAAGATTTCAAGGGATGTTAGTGATGCCAGTGGGTGAGTTGTCTACCCTTGTTAGTATGTTTACTCTCTAATTTCATGGAAGAAATGGGAGTTTACTTGCATTAGTGTATTATTTGGGTGGAATTAGATTTTTAAATTTGAAGTCAAGTTTGATGATTTGTTTGAGGTGAAGCTATTTGTTGTTATTCGCTGTTTAGTTGCCTTGATCACTTTGATAGATTTGAAATTAAACTATATACACAGTGGTGTAGCTACACTACTATAATACTAATAGATGGGCTGGGGGCATATTTAGAATTTTGTTTTTTTAAAAAATATTGTGTAAACTATCAAGTGTTAAAAAATTGTGACCGGCTGAAAGCCTTCCTAACCCTATAAGAGGTGCTGCCCCTTTATATACATTTGCAGTCTTGTAGGCCGAGCAATTAATTTTCTACTGTTTAAGTGGCAGATTCAGAGGTTGGATGAGATCTTTCACATTTATGCTGTGTTGATACTCCCTAGTCATTATGGGGCTCTCCTTATTAACCTATGTTATCAAAAGAGCCGCTATCGCACTATCACGTGGTATTGAGGCCTCCGGTCTCTACAGAAATCAAATAGCAGAACACTTAAGCTTTGTGGGCGCCGTGCCCGCTATCGAGACCCAAATCACAGCGTTTCGCTGTCAGGACAGTGATCAGAGGCTTAAACCCCCTCAAAAGCTGCTGCACTTTCGAGCCTTCACATGGGTTCTAAAGTCGGGTTCTGATTATCGCAGCAACCCAGAACGAAAACACATTTTCATTTCCCTTTTTTTTTTTTTTTTTAAATTTACTTCCTTCCAAACGGTGTGTTTCGTGCAATTCATAATGGGCTATATGCTGAATTGGTTTTACTGGCCTTTTGTTATAAAATGTTGAACGTTCTGTTTTCCATACTTTATTTTATATATTTATACAATATCTAATATAAAATCAAACTAAACTAATAATTATAAAATAACATAATATTTATCATATTTCATTTTAATATTATTCTGTCATATGATTTATAAAAAATAATTATCAAAGTATCTAATGTTAAGTGACAATGCACTTCGATTGTTAATTTTGAATATATCTTTCATTTTGATTATTTTTTTATTTTTATTTTTGAGCATTTATATGCATATAATATAAATATAAATTATTTACATTGTTTCCCTAATCTTCAGTATAGTGGCCATCCCGTTATCCGTTATCAATGAGGTGGATAAGTGGACATACAAGATGAGATTAGCAATGAATGTGTGGTGCCCTAGTGGCCCAGTGCATGAGGCCCCCACCTGGTGGGTCTGGGGAGGGTAGATGTACGTACTTACCCCCACAAGCGGAGAGGGTGTTTCCAGGATTTGATCCCGTGACCTTTAGGTCACAAGACAAGAACCTTACCGTTGCCCCAAAACTCACCTTCCAGATTAGCAATAAATGTCTTAAAGAAAAATTAGGGGTAGCATCTATTGAGGAAAAGATAATAGAATCTAGTTTAAGATGGTTTGGCCATGTAAGAAGAAGACCAATGGAGGTGGAGGCTCCAAGTAAGAAATCCGATGGAGGATAGCCTAGTAGTTAGAGGTAGAGGAGACCAAGAAAACCTCTAGGTGAAATCATTAAAAAAGACTTAGATCTAAATGGCCATTCTGAATACTTGGTTTATGACAAAAACCCAATGGCATCATTTTATCCATATAGTTGACCCCACCTAGTGGGAAAGACTTTTGTTGTTGTTGTTGTTGTTGTTGTTCTTGTTACTAATGCAAATATATTGAGTGTGGTGTTTTGCTATTCAAGACAGTAATAAAAAAATAAATTCTTGTTTATTCTTTACTGATTTAAATTTTAAACCAGTTAAATTTGGTAATATGATTTACTCTAGGCCATATTTTTTCTAATGGTTCTTTACTTTCATTTTTCTTACAGAACTTAAGATTTCTGCTGACTTCTGAGTTCTGACAGATGATATTTTTTGTTCAATTATGTTATTGCATTACAACTTAGAAGGGATTAGCAGCAACTCGTGGGGTAGTTCGATGATGAATTTTGTTTATAATGTTCTGGTGGGCTTGAATATACTTGCATTATCCTATATTTGCCTCCTTCACTCCTTGGGTTTAGGAAAATGATGAATCTTCTTAAAGAAGTCTTATGCGATATGCGGGCTTAAATTTACTTGCATTTATCTATTCATTACATGCCTTTGATAGTAATTTTTCTGTAAAATTAAGTTTATTTAAATTAAATGGTCATTTGTCATGGAGAAAAAACTTCATGATATTTAACTTGCTTATATATATACATAATTACGATTGATACTATTAAAGGGTGAAATCGTGAATAACTAATACGAACAGCGGCAGAATAGGAGCCGAAAACCAGAGCTTACTTTCACGAATAAACCCCAGTAAGGTTACCTGGGTTCTTCATGGCTAACTGATGTTAGCTTTCTAATTTTATGGTTCCAGATGTCTTGGCGGTGTTTTAAGTCCTAGAGGTGTGTTTCTAAACCAAAATGGTTGTGTCAGGAAAGAGCATTTAGTTGTAGAGCACGTGTAGGTAGTCCACAATTTAGACATTTGTATTTGAAGATGTTGCAGTAACTAATGGCCCCCTTTTCAACCTAAATCATTCCATTAGGTCTGATATTGGTGAACACATTGAAGGACCTTTCATGGCAGATGGCTTTTTCATAGTCAAGTCATAATGCTGGTCTTGTTGCATGGTGTTATGAGTATTAATTTTTGTTACCTTTTTCTTTTATGACATATACAAGGGAAATTTTCATATGTTTTTTTAAGAATCATCTTGGGAGGAATTACAGGAGAAATTAGGTGACATAAGACAGATTGTGAGAATTCCTATAGCTGTTTCCAAATGTAGGGTTTGGTTTAGTTTAAGGAAGATTGTATTTAAGGGTGTGTGGTTGTGCTAGAATGTGCTTGAAATCTTCCATATTACTTGTGATTTTGAATACTTAATCTACTATGTTTTCTTTTTGTGTAGGAGGCCCACCACAGTAGAGGAAATCCTTACAATTGAGATCAAACCAGGTTGGAAGAAGGGAACAAAAATAACTTTTCCAGAGAAGGGAAATGAACAGAGAGGAGTTATACCTGCAGACCTTGTCTTTAGTATTGATGAGAAGCCTCATAGTGTCTTCAAGAGGGATGGTAATGATCTCGTTGTCACTCAGAAGATATCTCTTATAGAAGCCCTGACAGGTTACACGGCGCAGCTGACAACCCTTGATGGACGGAATCTTACAATCCCCATTAACTCCGTCATTAGTCCAACATATGAAGAAGTTGTTAAAGGGGAGGGTATGCCCATACCAAAAGATCCTTCCAAGAAGGGGAACTTGAAAATCAAGTTCAATATCAAGTTTCCCTCCACGCTTACTCCAGAGCAGAAAAGTAGCATTAAGCGATTATTGACTTCTTCATAAGCAGTTGTCGTATACTTAACAGTGTAAGATTGAAATTATTTTACTCCGTTTTTTTTATTATCAAATGGAAATTCTTGCTTTTATGAACTGGATTTCAAGTAGAACAAGTTATTAGAGTTTGATATTTGCTGACTGTATCATCATGTCTTTAGTTCTTGGTACTGACAATTTTTTTCTTAACCACCTAACTTACCCTCTTTGTTTCTATAAGAAATATTAGTAGAATTGAATTTCTTTGTACTTGCACATTAGGATGTTTCTTATTGTGTTAACTTTTCTTTCAAGATTTCATCTGGAGAGAGATGCTCTTTAATGTACAGCTGTGTAATGTGTTAATCATTTCAGCAGTCCATGTGCACATAGCTAACTTCAAAACCATTTTATGACTTGATATAGAGCTGCCCTTTGCCATATTTTTTTTTTGTAGAGGTTCAATACTCAATGTTGCTCCATAGAAATTTCTTGTTATGTATCAATGGAAAATCGCTTTATTTATCATTTGGTCGATCACTATTGCAATTATAATATTTCCATGAGGTAGTATACCTTACATGAGTTAGTATACACACAAAGACAAGGGAAACAAACTTGCTAATTCAGAAGGCCCAAAATTTAACTAAAATTCCCCGAGAACACAATAGAGACATGTTAAGAGGGTTTTCCCGTGAATCTTAGGGAGCTAACCATTTTCAGTGGAAATGGCTTTGCACTTCTTAACACAATATGTTGTTGGCTCCAAGCTCTACTTGCTCTTCCTTAAATTGGCAACATACTCATTAACCAAGTCAGAATAATGTTGCTGACAAGGGGATTGAGCCACGTTTGGTTTCTTGAAATTGAGCTTATTTTATGGATGCCTCGACTAGGTGGGTTTAGGAATCTGTTTGCAAAACTAAGTTTTGATTAACTAGGTTTTACTAACTTAGTTTTGATTAAAAAAGAGTTTGCAGTAATTGATTTATGTTTAGATATGTTAATGTCAAAAGGGGTTTTGGTAGGATGAGTATTGTTTGGATATTGTTAATCAAACTAAGTTTTAAATATGTAATTACCAAATTGATTATATGAACAAAAGGGATGAGACAGCAATCAATTTTCGAAGAATATTTTGGTCAGAGTAGTAGTTAAAAACTCAAATTGAGTTTTGATGAACGGAGAAGTGGAAATTTCTTACTTCTTCAATCAATGTTTGAGCTCCAAACTTGATAATAGTTAACTGACTTTTGAAGATGTCAAACATTTAAAAAAAAAATTCAAAATTGAGTGGATCTTCCAAACTCAATTTTGATGGCTCTCAACTCGATGTTGAATAAGTGCATGTTTGGTTTACTGTTGCAAACGTATGTTTGGATTCAAACATATAATTGTTCCAAAGGAACTCTATAGATACTTTGTCACAAATTTACGTTTGAAATTTTCCAACGGTTAAGCAAACATACATTAAGAGGTTGGAGACTTTGTTGGCACCATATTCTTCAAGTTGATTTTTATGGTTTTGCCTTTTGTTGTGAAACCCTACCGGCCTTTGTTTGTTGAAAATTACTAAATTGATCGAGCATTGGAAACTTATTCGGTTATGATTCATTTTCAACTGCATTCATTTGGATCAATCAAAATCGGTCATAGTCAGTCAAAATATGGTTGAATTAGTTGGTTTAATTGATTAAACCAATCAGTTTAGGGGTGAAACCAATCGATCATGAAACTTTTATTCAATATTTTATTCATATTTCATTAATTTTTTTTATATATTTCTTTTTTTTTTATTAATTTTTTTTTATTTTATATATTTCATATTGTTGAATCCAAATTATTTTTATTACATTCTAGTTCTACCAGTGAATTTAATCAGTTTAACCTAAATCATAAGTCATGTTAGTTCACCATCTTGTCTAGTTTTAACATCATTGCTTCTGACACAAAAGTTATTTAGACTTTCAAATCAAGCTAAAATAATTAACACTTCTAATTAGATCAAACTAGACTCGTTCTAGATCAGCTCATTCGAGTCAACATTTTTCATTTTCAAACCAAGCTAGCTTATAAAAATGAACCCTAAAAAATATTGTAAGAATCAATGGAATTTTCAGGCTAAGTAGGTTGATCAAATCAAACCAACCCAACCCAAATAGGAATTAAGGGCTCTAGACTCTAGAGAGAAGTGATAAATAAGGGTGGAAATATGTAGCATATCGACAGCTTTAAGCCTAACCTATTTTCGGTTTGGATTGACTTAATTTATTCATCAAACAAGTCATGCTTAACTTTTAAAAATTAATATTTATTTAACTGAATAGCTTTTGCCTATGTCTTTAAGAAAAGCTTATTTAGCCTACAACATCTGTTTGTTTATTTATTTATTATATTAATTTGAATTATTTTTTATACAAAATATAATATTGTTAGAGGCTATATATCTTTCTCAAAACTAAATTTTTTAATTTTATGAATTATTTAAAGGTCTTCATATAATATAGCCTTTTAAATAGGCTTTTGAGTTAGGTAAAACTTTATATGTTTTCACAATCAGGTTGCCTACAAGTAGCAAGCTATGTAAGGGTGTCAATTTACAAGGGTTTGGAGGACCATATCCAACCTAAACTAATCCAATTCAAATCATAAATGATGGATGTAGAGCAGGTAAACGGGTCATGGCGACTCAGGCTACAATCCTCCAACTGCAGGGTTTAGGATCAGTCCTCCAAGTTTTCTACCGATTACAACTAGTTTTGCTTTTTATTTTTTAAATACAACCGGTTAAATCTGCCAAAAAAATAACGTTTTTAAAAATTAAGAATATTTATAACGTGCCACATGTCACAATAATAACAAGCAAACCTAACTCAACTCAACTCAATTCATTCTCAGCGACGTGCGGACGTAATGGACGATAAAGTGCTCAAGATCTTCAACAAGCTCGACAAGAACAACGACGACAATATCTCGTGCGATGAGATCGAGGACATGATGGTGACGCTGGGATCCGAACCGACTTTGGAGGTGAGCCGCATGATGGCGGAACTTGACAGGAATGGCAATGGCTATGTTGATCTCAAGGAGTTAGGCGTTTTCACCACGACGATGCTAGTGAAGGCGACGACAAGGAGCTTCAGGAGGCGTTCGAGATGTACGACTTAACAAGAGCGGGCTGATCTTAGCGAGGGAGCTTCATGCGTTGTTGCAAATAAATGATGGGCTAGCCACTAACCTATCAAACATTTATTTACTTTTTTAAAAAAACTATCTGAAGACGTTTCTTTTGATGTTTAGTTTTTTTTTTCGTTGGGTTTTATAAAAAAAAAGCTTGCAAGCTTAAATAACTTCAATGCTCCAAAGACCATATAATTATATTATAATATATCAAATATAAAATAAATATATATAAAGGCGATTCCCCCTCTCATTTTGGTGTATTTTTTTTAATATTTTAAAATTACTATTTACTTATATTTATGTAAGTACGTTATATATAAATATTTAGTAAGTAAGTTAGACCGTAAATTCTCAACGTATTTATATTCTACTTTCGGAACAAAGTTCACATAAGAAACTTGAATCCTCCATCCACTTAGGAAATGTTTGGAAAAGATTATAACCCATGGAAATATATTTTGAAAAAAAAAATTTATTTTGGATTTAAACTGATATGTCTGACAAATTTGATTAAATTATAAACAAATCGTTACAAAAAAAAATTTAGATAAACTTGAAGTTTGAAGCTAGCGGTTAGATTATTTTTAAATAAAATAACATTCTTTCCATTTCATTTATGCAAAACTAACTACTTAATAAGTATTATTAAATTACAAGAATAACTTTATACTTTTTTTTTTTGTAATTTACTATATCCAATCGAAATAGATTATTTTAAAATCACTTTTCGACAAATACATCCAAATATAAAATTAATTTTATTATAATCCATTATAACAATAATCGATTATTGAAAAAAATCAATTTTTCTCAACTAATCCAAATATGCACTTAAGCATAAGGTTAGGGTGAATAAAAGCTTAAATACACACGTTATTATATTGGTGAATTCTTTGGTATCCCAAATAATTTTTAATCAGTCAAGGTGATCCAATCAGATGATGAGATCTTAGTCATATGTGATACTAACATGACTCATTGAGTTGAGATGACATATTCTCTGGTAGGACAAAGTAACTTTTAGTCTGGGATGTCAGAGAAGGCACCTATTTATATACTCTTAACCCTTCTTTGTAGTTTGGAAGGAGTAGAAGAGAGAAAAAGAGGTGTGGAGAAAAAGCAAAATTAGGAAAAGAAAAAGAAATAGCGTTATTTACACACACACACACACGCAAATACATCTCTTTTTCTTTTTACCCTTTTGATCCATTCTCATGCATCCTCTCACCCGCTTCAATTAATTCCCTCTAGTTTTCCCCCAAATCCAAATTCAATCCCTTTCTTTCTCTTAGATCTCAATTAGGTTATGGAAATGGCTTCTAGCCCCCGCACTGTTGAAGAGATCTTCAAGGACTATAGTGCTCGAAGAACCGGTGTTGTTCGTGCTTTGACTCAAGGTACTCTTTTCTTTCGAAATTAGTATCTGGGTCTTGTTTTTTTCACGCTTTGCATCTCAAAGTTATTAAATTTTTCGTTTTTTCTCCCTCTCAGATGTTGATGAATTTTACGGGCTCTGTGATCCAGGTAAAGGTTAATCTGGGATCGGATTTAATTAATTAATTAATTATATATTGATTTACATAAAAGAAATATTATTTTTGTTGCTATTTGTTTTGTTTTTTGGGTTGTGAGTGAATTGTGCATGTTCGTTAGTGTTAGTCAAAGTTGACTTTTTAAATCTTGGAGAATTTGAGGAAAATAAAAATGGGTGTGGAAAAATATAAAAAAAGTCAAAGCTTTTGCTTGGTTCTTGTGATGAGTTTTAGTGAAAAAGTTAAATTTAACTAGGATTGGGTTGTTCTATGACATTTGAGTCTGTAATTTAGAGGGTCACTTCCATGTTTGGTTTGCTGGATTTCAGTTTCAAGTAAATTGAAATTTATATCAATTATGAAAATTATTAATTTCTGTGGTTTTATAATAATGATTAATAATTTGTCTGTCCTTACATTAAATTCAAAGTTTCTCTTTGTGTTTGTTTAAGATAAGGACAACTTGTGCCTCTATGGGCATCCGAATGAAACATGGGAGGTAACTCTGCCAGCAGAGGAAGTTCCGCCAGAGCTCCCTGAGCCAGCTCTTGGAATCAATTTTGCTAGAGACGGCATGAATCGCAGGGACTGGCTGTCTCTTGTTGCTGTGCACAGTGATTCGTGGTTGCTTTCTGTGGCATTTTATCTTGGAGCTCGTCTTAATCGCAATGAAAGGTACAATTTATAGCTTTGGTGGAGGTGCTTACAAGTGGTAGTAATTCGAGTGTTGTAGCTCTCTATATATTAAGGACATGCTTAAGCAAATTGTTTAATGTTGAAATATATGGGTAACAATTGGAGTTATTGGTCAAAATGCATATAAATAATCATGGTGGATGACTGTCTCAAAAGAAATTATGGATTTTTTACAGAATGGTGATGGTCCTATTTTTTCTGTGGTCTTTGGTGACTGCTCCAATATCCTCCATGAAAGTTTGTATCTGTTACGAGTAGTCAACTAAATGAAAACATTGACAATTTGAATTTACCTATTGATACAGCTATGAAAGTTATGACTTAGTCAGTGGGTTTTTTTGTAGTATTAATCCATGGTTATTTTCAGCAAACAAGTAAAATAAATGTTGGCAATTTTTAGCAGACGGCAATTATGTGGGGTGTTTGATTTAGGGATGTTTATCTGGGAAAAAGGAAAATCAAATCACTTCTGAAATGCTTTTACCTCTTCCCATTCGTGCTGTTGTTTTCTCTTTCGTAGGATTATTTGAGGTACTAAGGGGATTAGAGACACTACATGAGGGAAATATATGCAATTGAGTTTGATTTATCATTCGTGTGGTAGATTATATGTACACTGTCGCTATTGTTTCTTCTACTTTTTCCTTTATTGCTTGCCCTTCAATTAGAAGCTGCTGCAATTGGAAGAGATGCAAATAGAAACAACTTACAACGTCTATTTTGTTGACTATTGTAGCATTTTTTGTCAGCATCTGCTGCAACTTGGCATATAGTTCTGTGCATTGATGGTTCCCCTGATTCTTTATGGCAGGAAACGTTTATTTAGCTTGATCAATGATCTTCCCACCGTTTTTGAAGTTGTTACTGACAGGAAACCAATTAAGGACAAGCCCACTGTGGATAGTGGAAGCAAATCTCGGGGAAGCACCAAGGTTAGTATTTTTTCTTTTCTAGTGATAATTGTTTCTTTGTTTCTATTGGCTGGGTCTCCAGAGGTTAGTTAGAAGCCTTGGTTTGATAATGCTTGTGCATTCTAAAAGTTGCTTCTAATATATTTTTTAAGGACAGTTAATATTTCAATATCATTATATTGTAAAGTAATTAAAATATTCAGGTTCTCTCTCTCTCTCTGAGAGAGAGAGGGGGATGAGACGGTGAGTGGAGCAAATCATAACTAGAATAGCAAGGGAACAGGAAACACAAACCTGACCTGGACTTATTGACATCTTTACTTTTTTTTTATTTTGAAGTTTTTGTGGTTAACTTCAAGGGTCCAACCCTTTCTGGGACCTTGTGCAAAGTGGAAGCTTTATCGCACTTGGCTGCCCCATTTTTTGTGGTTAAATTCCAGAAGCAGATTGTGAGAACTGGGAAGTACAGGCAAATACTAAACTAGGCCTTAAAATTTCTTGATCCTAATATTGATGTGGTGCAGTACATTTTATAAAGCTGACAGTACATGATGTTTGGTTTGTATGCTATTGCACCACTAGTACAAATAGTATTAAGAGTTTAAGACTATAATTAAGGCTTTCAGGGTGTGCAAAACCATGCCATACCATCTATACCCCTATATGATTCAGGCTTGTATTTTGTCTGCAGAGATCTAGTGATGGGCAAGTTAAAAGCAACCCAAAATTTGACGAGGTTTATGAGGAGGATGAAGATGAGCACAGTGAAACCCTTTGTGGTAGCTGTGGCGGCAATTACAATGCGGATGAATTTTGGATTGGCTGTGATATATGTGAGAGGTGGTTCCATGGGAAATGTGTGAAGATTACCCCTGCAAAGGCTGAGAGCATAAAGCAATACAAATGCCCTTCATGCAGCATAAGGCGGGGCAGGCCCTAGGCTGAAGAAAATATGTGAACTTGTGATGTGAATGTTGTGCCGTGGCTGACAAAATATTGTTACATCAGTTAAGAGATGTTCATGTAATGGATATAGTATCTATGTCAGATGGGGTTAATTTCACAGGGATTAAGTTTGTTTTCACCAAGTTGAATCCTTAAAGTATGTTATATATTTATAGAATAGCATATGATAAATTCTAATTTGTTAATCAATTGATATTTGCTTGAATGTACACATAGTATGCTTTTCTTTTACATTTTTTAGAAAATAAAAGGTGTTATTTCACCTTTCCCCTCCACAATTTCTACTAAGCATACTCTTTTTATGCTGCTTAATTTGTTAATAAAAGGATTATGTGAATGGTGTGCCTCCATGCACAGCACGACACTATTGCATTGGTGTTGGATGTGTCAAAATTTGTTTCCCTATACCCATAACAAGCCTGGACGTATAGGTAGTGAACTTGAAGGTGAAATAACTTCCAGAGCTTCCTGGTTTGCTGTTCATTAGAGGGGTTTACTTTAGCATCTTAATGAAAACCTAGAGGTAAATGACATTCACATTTCTTGGGGTTAACTCTTATTACATTATGTACCTTGATAACAGTAGCATATCTTTATGAATTGTTGAACTTGACAGTATTCTTTGTTGAAAATTTACACTTACAGTTCCGGTTTCATGTATAGATGTCACACCATTTTTCCTTGTAAATAACAAAGAAGGTAGTTTAATTTTTCAAACAAGATAGATTTTTAGTTTAATAAGCGTTAAGTTCTGGAGTCAGAGTAGAGTTTTTTTCTTCCAAAAAAAACTACTGCTAAATTTAGGAAAACATTTTTTGGACAACAATTATGGACAATATATGAGACAACAGTAGATGTATGTGAGTCTGAAGGAGTATCGAAGTATTGCGTGTTTTAAGGTGAAGTAGAGATACATATTGAAATGCGAGTGTTTTGTATAAATGTTATCCAGTTTGTGTTATACAAAAAACGATACTGTTAAATTTAACTTAGCAAGTCCTCAAATGGGATCTAAAACCTTTGTTGTTAAACAAAAAAAATCATAATAATGACAATGACATTCTTATTAAGCAACAATCCAAATCCTCTAATGAATTTGAATTGATGAGGAAACTCCTTTTTGTTATTTTATCACTCGGGGCATTGACTTAACCATAGGCATTCTCGCCAGAATGAATCCTTACCTTGAAGATAGCAACTTACAAAGAAGACTTTGACAAGAAATGTTACGGTTTAGTACAAGCATATACCTGGTTTTTTTCGACAATTACAGACATTAATCAGAATCAAAGCCAATTAATGTACCTTAGTGAAAATCGCCACCTTGGTTAATTCAATGTCTCCAAAAACTGTTTTTGTCCTTGTTTGCTATCATTATACTATAATTCAGCACTTTACTACCCCCATGGGTTGGGCCTCTTAGACCCCAAAAGTTCGGTTATGGGTTCCAGTCGCTCAGATGGCTCTACCACTGGCAAAGAACGCCTTCGCTGGACACAACAACTCCATAATCGGTTTGTGGATGCTGTAAATAGGCTTCGGGGTCCTGATAGTAAGTCTTGCATGACTAATACTATGTGTGTGTGTGTGCATGTTAATATATAATTATATATAGTGCTACTATAGTTTTTTTTTTTTTTTTAATATTAATGTATAATAATACTGTAGAAGAATTTCTTGAGTTCTCAGGAAAGATGTTAAATGATTCATGGTTTGTTGATTTGGTAAGAAATTTGGGTGTTTTACAGGATGTCAGAGGTACAAAATTACGTAATAATGAATATATTGCTGGTTGATTAGTGTTTGTATTATTATTATTGTTGTTGTTTGTACAATAATCCCATGCGCTGTAAACATTGGGTAAATGTATATGATATGGAAATTAGTTTGGGCTATAGCCAGTTATATTAGTGAAGGTTTAATTAGAGAGTAAAGTTGATGATTATATCTGCATGTTATTTGAATAATTAGTCATATTAAGTTTTAAGCTTATAAAAAAAAGTTTTAAGAATTATAGGGACTAATATGCTTTGATATGTTTGTCAGGGGCAACACCAAAAGGTGTACTGAAGGAAATGAAGGCTATGGGTGCTCCTGAACTAAACATTTATCATGTCAAAAGCCATTTGCAGGTGCCTCCTCCTTCTATGATTCCTATCTCTTTCTCTCCACTGACTTGAACTAAGCTCATGTAACGATCATTAGTTTAACTTGAAAACCTAGGTGATTTTTCATTAAAGTTGTATAAGTTGTATAAAGGAGTATTCACATATATAGAGTCTAGAATTTTATTCTCACATCAGTTTCCATAAAAATGTTCAAAAGAACAGGTGTGAGTTAGTTTAAGTGAATAAGAGATCAAGACCCTTAAACATGATGTCTAATTGGTTTGATTCCTGGATTTATATGTATTGTTGGAGGGTTCTGGTATAGGTGCTTGACGATACCCCATAAAATAACATCTCAGGTCTCACCTATTTGATGGAAGGAAAGAAAAAAAAATTGTTTAAAAGAAACAAAAAAAAAAAAAATAAAGGTCTTTTTAAGGGAGTTCATTCATTGGGGACGTATATAGTTCTGTCGGCAACCTTGGGCCTAACGATTAGAGTCCCATTTAATTAGGGGTTAAATTTCAAGTACTATTGACTTTATCACCAAAACAAAATCTGAAAACCTAAATTGCAACCGCAGAGGTCGAAATTAAATGTTAGGCCAAATATTAGTTTTACTTATTTTAGGGGCCGGATAATTTTATGAGTGTTGCTAATCGGTGTCTTAAGAATATCTTTAATGATGCAACTCATTGATGAGTTGTTTAACTCCCCTTTTTTATGGACTCCACTTTGCCAAGTCACCACTTTTTTACTTTATACTATGTTGTAACCAGATTTTGATATTGAATCTAACCTGTAACCTGAAAATCACGAACACACAAATGCTAGTGGAGCAAATATGCAGAAAACACAGAAACATAAAATGCAGTAAAGATCAAAGTAGAAATAAGAGATTAGAGAGGAAGAGTGAACACCAGATATTGGTAACCCAGTTCAGAGCTTCGCTCCTACGTCTGGGGGACAGGATCCGACGGAGAAGGTTTCACTATGTAGAACAATGTTTACAGCAACTACAGAGATTGAATCTTCTTGATTCAATTCACACTCTCACTCTTTCTCCTTTCCCTCTGGTTTTCTATCACTCACAGAAGATGATATCTCTCGATTACCCTAAGCCCCAAATACACCCAAGTATATATACTCTACCTAACACTCAAAGAGCTTAACAGATTCTGTTACAGTTAATCACCAATTAACTAACATAACAAAACAGAATTAGGTAGAGAAGGCCGAGACCAGTAGCAGAAGAAGAAACCGAGACAGACCAGCAAGTTCAGTGGGCTTGAGCAAACAGAATACTAGTTGGGCCTCAACTCTGAGTAACACAGCCCAACAATTCTCCACCTTGTTGCACAGAGTTCAAACAGTAGAAAAGAAACAACTTCTCAGAACAGAATCCTCTTGTCCAAATTAATCATCAATCAACTCCAACTCTTAGCAAGTGAAGACAGTGTTTGAACTTGCTAAGTGTTACTGGTTTAGTAACCATATCTGCTGGGTTTTCAGCAGTGTGAATCTTGACCACTTCAACTGTCCCTTTCTCAATTATATCCCTGATGAAATGCAGCCGAACATCGATATGTTTAGTCCTCTCGTGGTACATCTGATTTTTGCTTAAGTGAATAGCACTTTGGCTATCACAATGCAAGCAAACAGAACTCAGTTTTACACCCAATTCAGAAACTAGATCTTTAACCCAAATGGCTTCTTTTACAGCATCCGCAAGAGCAACATACTCTGCTTCTGTGGTTGAGAGAGCCACAATATGCTGTAAAGAAGCCCTCCAGCTGATAGTATTCCCGAAAAGAGTGAATACATAGCCAGTTAAAGACCTCCGTTTATCTAAGTCTCCTGCATAATCAGAATCTACGAAACCTTGCACCTGCTGAGATGATTCTTTACCTCTGCAGTAGACCAGCCCCATGTCTTGAGTCCCCTTTAGATATCTCAGAACCCATTTCACTGCCTTCCAATGCTCCATCCCTGGTTTGCTCATCAACCTACTGGTCACACTGATTGCATGAGAAATATCAGGCCTACAGCAGACCATAGCGTACATGATGCTACCGATTGCACTAGCATATGGAACTTTGATCATAGCTGCCTTGTCTTCATAATTGCTAGGAGATTGTGATCATGAGAGTTTAAAATGAGAAGCCAAAGGAACACTTGTTGGCTTTGCATTACTCATGTTAAATCTCTTCACCACTTTGCCAAGATAGCCTTTCTGAGATACTATAAGCTTGCATCTGTCCCTGAATCGGATTATCTCCATTCCCAAAATTTTCTGTGCAGCCCCAAGGTCTTTCATATCAAATTCCTTCTTAAGTTGATCCTTTAGAAGATTTATTTGACTCATATCCTTGCAAGCTAACAACATATCATCTACATATAACAAAAGATAGACATATGTGTGTCGCGACCGTCCCGTCCGGGCGCCGCGAAAAAAAAGGGGGGTAAAAAAAAACAGAGGAGTCGCCACCAAAATTTTTATTTGGGAGAACTTTGGAAAACCCAATTATTTAAGGAAAACTGGTCCTAAAAAAAAAAGACAGAGATTTGAGTTCGGGAGTCGGTTATGAATAGGGAAGGTGTTAGCACCCTACGTCACCCGTTCTAAGAACGGTACCCCAAGTTAATCGTGCAAAATTTTTAATAACCTTTGAAAATATTATTTTACCCCATTTTTAAAACAAAAAAGGAAATAAACACAAAAGGAAGAAAAATAAAATTTTGGCTTGACAGAATGATTATTCTGCTCCTACGTATTCCCTGGTGCGATGGAAAACTCAAAGCCACGTAGTTCTTAATAGAAAAAGTTTGGTTGGTTGGTTTATTTTAATTTTTGGGAAAAGATTTGATTTCGAAAAAGGATTTTATTTCGAAACTGGTTCGCTTTTGCACAAGGTTAAAGATAGCCGTGCTATACGATAAACCTTTACAATTCTTATGACACTTGAGGATGGGAGACCATACATCAACGTCATAAATTATCGCGCGAATTTTAAAATATTTTACTTAAAGAAGAATTCACTCTTGCACGGGGTTAAAGATAGCAAAACTATACGATAAACCCTTACAATTCATGCGACACTTGAGGATGAAAAAATTCATACATCAACGTCGTAGATTGTTGCACGAATTTCTTTGAAAGTGATTATTATTTTTTTTTTTTATTTTTCACTTTTGAACGATTTTTCTGAAAAGAGGGGATTCTTTTACTTTTGTGTTTATGTTATTTATTTATTTTTTATATTTTTGGACTTTTGCTGAAAATCTCAACCCAAGAGATGAAGAAGTTGGACTCTATCACAACAAACTTCATGAACCTAAGCCCAAACACAAACCAAAACATGCACACCCCAAAAAACTTAAAATAAAGGGCAAAAAAGAAATCAGAGAAAAGAAAAAAGAAGAAAAAAAAAAATAAACAAAGGGAAAAATAAAGAAAGAACGGGAGTTAAACTGAGAAGGGAAGCCTCTGCTATCCCCATTACCCACGCGAGAGAGAGAGACCAGAGGAGAGGGATTCCGGACGGGACGGCGCGGCAGTGGCGGTGCGGCTCGGTGGGCACCGGCGACGACGTGGTCGACCGGGACTACTGCTGCTCTTCGCGGTGAACGGCGGCTGGAGCGATTGGAGGGACGTGGTGCGGGTGTTACGGCGGAAATCCCGGATCCGCGACGACGATGCTTGGAGCGGTGGTGGCCGGACTGGTGGAGATGGCGGAGCTCGCGGACTGTGGTGGCGGTGGTGGGCTCGAGCGGCGGCGCGGGACGAGCGGCTGGGTTCTGGTTCGCGGAGATTCCCGCGGTGATACGGCTCGGTGGAGCAGCGGCGTGGCTCGCGGTGGTTGAGGGAGCACGCGGTGTGGGCTTGTGCGGCGGCGATGGTGGTCTCCGGTGGGAGGCTCGGGTCCTGCGTAGGGAGGGGGGCTTGAGTGGCTTCTGGAGGTACAAGATAGTAACAGAGAAGCAAAAATGGGGGTTGAGTGGAGAAGGAAGAAGGAGAGGAAACAGGAATGGATGTATGTCTTTTTTCCCTATTTCATACTTATTTTTACCCGAATTTTTTTGTCCAAATTTCCCCTCTGTTCTCGTTGAATTTATAGGCAACAACAGATGAGAATGATTCCAAAAAATTCTGTTAGCTTGCTGAGAAGATGTACAATACAGATCAGCCTTGTTCCCTGTCCTTGGGGATGCAGCAGCAGTGTGTCTGCCATTGTTGTTGTTGCTTAGGAGAATAAGGAAATAAAGTGAAAGAAAACAAAAGGGAGAGAAAGAAAGGGGGAGGGAAGACTTCCAGAAGGAGAATACTCACGTCCCTCCCCTTTGAAATTTGCTATTATTATTTTATTTATTTTCGTTTTTCTCCTTTTTTTTTTTTTTTGAACAAGAAAAGGGCTTTTAAGTTGGTTAAACAAAAAATGGGATTATGGGCCAAAGCCCACTTAATTTTTCTTTCCTTTTCTGATCACCTAATCAAAAGATTAATTAACCCGGACAAAATTGGGTGCTCACAGCTGCCCTTCTTTACTTGGTTCTTATGGAATAATAGGTGTAACCGTAGTTTACCTTTTATCGTTATAAGAAACGAGTAAAGATTTGAACTTCGATTTTGTCCGGGAAAATAAGATTCCCAAAGGTCAGACTGCCTACCGAGACTCAAACTAAAAACTTGTGGGATGGACTGCTCATTAGAAGCCTGAACATAAACAAAAAAGAGCCTACGGGGTGGATTGCCCGTTACAAGCTTGAACAGAAACCAAAAGAGCCTACGGGGTGGATTGCCCGTTAGAAGCTCGAACAAAAGACAAGGAGCTTATGGGATGGTTTGCCCATTAGAAGCTTGAACAGAAACCAAAAGAGCTTACGGGGTGGATTGCCCGTTAGAAGCTTGAACAGAAACCAAAAGAGCCTACGGGGTGGCTTGCCCGTTAGAAGCTCGAACGGAAGCAAAAAAAAGCCTACGGGGTGGGTTGCCCGTTAGAAGCTTGAACAGAAACCAAAAGAGCCTACGGGGTGGCTTGCCTGTTAGAAGCTCGAACAAAAGATAAGGAGCTTATGGGATGGATTGCCCATTAGAAGCTCGACAAGAAAGGTACCAAAACTTGCGGAGTCGGGTATCCGCTGAGGCTAACAAATGCAATGCAAGGATTGGCCTGAGAAATGATGTTATGATGCATGATGTAAAACCTGCTTTTGCGATTGATGAAAAAGATGGTGTGATATGCAAGAGATGCTTTTGATGAAGCCATTATGATTTTTTTCTTAATTTTATTCTTGGTATTTTGTTTCTTCAAATCATTGCTTGATCCTCGACCCTTAAGATTCGATCACAGCGGCTTGAGGATGAACTAGAACAAAGCCCATTACTCCTGGCATGTTTGTTAAAGGCATGCTTCATCCGTGATGATTGCCCTGATGGATGGAGAAATTGTTGTTTCCACAGCATCCCTGGTCGAGAGACTACCACGCTCTTCCCGAGCTTTAAAACCTTCAAAGAAATCTAAATGCTTTTATGATTACGTGTTTCTAGTTCAGTATACGCTTATCATAATGAATGCACACAGTTGATAATGAAAGGTGAGAGGTATACAACAGGAATGGAAGGAAATGTCATGTATTGAAAAATGGAAAGGTGTACAAGGTATATATCACAAATCACAAAGAAACTCCAGTTTAACAAGCAAGATTGTAGTGTGGAATCACATCTCTTTAATGACACCTTCTACAATGACTAGAGCTAGTATCTCGCATTTAACCTCGAACACCCATTAATCAACTTCAAAGAACACGATTTGCCCCAGTCAAGACTGAACATTGCCCCAGCTTACTAGCTTGATGACACTTCCTTCGTTTGCATTTTTTGTGTTTTAACCCTAACTTTTGCCTAGACTGCCTTCTCAGGTTTTCAGCCTAGCGGGTCGCTCTAACTTTTGCCTAGACCGCCTTTTCAGGTTTTCAGCCTAGCGAGCCATCTTTTTTCTTTTTCTCTTTCTTCTTTTCTTTTGCCATTTTGGAAGTGTGCTCAAGCATAGTACCTTTTGACCGCGTCTGAGTTTATAGGGAGTGGCAGATCCTCACCATCTATCCTTGCCAGGATTAAAGCTCCTCCGGAGAAGGCCTTTTTCACAACGTAAGGTCCCTCATAGTTTGGAGTCCACTTCCCTCGGTGATCCTTTTGGATGGGTAGAATCTTTTTAAGCACTAAGTCCCCTTCCCGAAACTGTCTTGGGCGCACCTTTTTCTCATAAGCTTTCATCAACCTCTTTTGGTAAAGTTGGCCGTGACACAACGCGGTTAATCTCTTCCCTTCAATGAGGTTCAATTGGTCGAGTCGAGCTTGTACCCATTTAGCTTCCTCTAACTCGGCTTCCATCAGCACCCTTAGTGAAGGGATCTCTACCTCGATTGGGAGTACTGCTTCCATCCCATAAACCAGGGAATAAGGAGTTGCCCCAGTTGAAGTACGGATAGAAGTGCGGTAGCCGTGCAAAGCAAAAGGCAACATCTCGTGCCAATCCTTATACGTCACCACCATCTTTTGAACAATCTTCTTGATATTCTTATTAGCTGCCTCGACTGCCCCATTCATCTTCGGACGATATGGGGAGGAATTATGATGCTTTATTTTGAAACTTTCACATACCTCTGTCATCATCTTGTTGTTGAAGTTGGTCGCGTTATCAGTGATGATTTCACTCGGCAACCCATAACGACAAATCAACTCTCTTTTGACAAATCTAATCATAACATTCCTAGTCACACTAGCATAAGATGCAGCTTCAACCCATTTTGTGAAGTAATCAATTGCGACTAGAATGAAGCGATGCCCGTTCGAGGCTTTTGGTTCTATTGGTCCAATGACGTCCATTCCCCATATCGAAAATGGCCAAGGTGACGTTATGACGTTTAAGGATGTTGGCGGCGCATGAACCCGATCGGCGTATGTCTGACACTTGTGGCACTTCCTTGCATAAGAGAAACAATCTCCCTCCATTGTTAACCAATAATAACCAGCCCTCAAGATTTTTCTTGCCATGGCATGTCCACTCGCGTGAGTCCCAAAAGATCCTTCGTGCACATCCTCGATTAACCACTTCGCTTCTTCTGCATCGACACATCTTAAAAGCACCATATCATGATTTCTCTTGTAGAGGACATCCCTGTCTAAATAGAAACTCATTGCAAGTCTTCTTAGAGTCCTTTTGTCATTCTCTGAAGCACCTGAGGGGTATTCTCTTTTTAGGATAAAACTTTTGATATCGTGGTACCAAGGTTTCCCATCGGGTTCTTCTTCTACCACTTGGCAATACGCAGGATGATCACGACTTTCCATCTTGATGAGTGGCAAGTCTCTCTCGTCGCTTACTTTGAACATTGAGGACAAGGTAGACAGCGCATCGGCCAATTGGTTATCCTCCCGGGGAATATGGTGAAATGTAACTTCATCAAACTTCTCAATCAAACCCTTGATGTAATCATGATACGGAATTAACTTGGCATCCCGAGTCTCCCAATCCCCTCTTAGTTGGTGAATGACCAAAGCAGAGTCCCCATATACCTCTAGCACCTTTGCTTTTGATTCTATTGCTGCATGGATCCCTAGCGCGCAAGCCTCGTACTCGGCGATGTTGTTCGTACAACTGAAGCAAAGTCTTGCGGTGATTGGGAAAAAATTACCTTCCGGTGAAATCAAGATAGCTCCGATCCCATGCCCCAGTGCATTAGAAGCTCCATCAAACAACAGGGTCCACTTTTCTTCTTCTGACGACTGCCCCTGCTCAAGCAAAGTCATTATATCTTCATCTGGGAGGTCACATTGCATCGATCCATAATCCTCTACAGGCTGGTTGGCTAAATAATCTGCGAGAGCGCTTCCTTTTACTGCTTTCTACGTGACATAGACGATGTCGTACTCGGATAGCAGGACTTGCCAGCGGGCAATCCTTCCAGTCAGAGCAGGCTTATTAAAGATGTACTTGATCGGGTCCATTTTGGACACCAACCAAGTAGTATAACTCAACATATAATGCCTTAGACGACGAGCTGCCCATGCCAAAGCACAACATGTGCGTTCCAGCAATGAATAGTTGGCCTCGCAACTCGTGAACTTCTTACTCAGATAATAGATGGCATGCTCCTTTCTTCCTGATTCATCATGCTGCCCCAGCACACAACCCATAGATTCATCTAGCACTGTTAAATACATGATGAGCGGTCTTCCAGGGACTGGAGGTACCAATACCGGAGGTTCTTGCAAGTACTGCTTGATCCTTTCAAACGCCTTTTGGCAATCCTCATTCCATTTTACCACCTGATTTTTACGCAGCAACCTAAAGATCGGCTCACATGTCGCGGTTAACTGAGAGATGAACCTGGCAATGTAGTTCAATCTCCCTAAAAACCCACGAACTTCTTTCTCAGTACGAGGTGCTGGCATATCGATGATCGCTCGCACTTTATCAGGATCAACCTCTATTCCTTTCTGGCTAACTATGAATCCCAAAAGCTTGCCCGATTTCACCCCAAAAGTGCATTTGGCCGGATTCAATCGAAGCTGGAACTTTCTCAACCGTTCAAAAAGCTTTTTCAAATCGTCAACATGGTCATCTTCAGACTTGGACTTTGCAATCATATCATCCACATAAACTTCTATTTCCTTATGTATCATGTCATGGAATAGAGTCACCATGGCCCGCTGGTATGTCGCCCCTGCATTTTTCAAACCAAAAGACATAACTTTGTAGCAAAAGGTACCCCACAGAGTGACAAACGTGGTCTTTTCCATATCTTCCGGAGCCATTTTGATCTGATTGTATCCCGAAAATCCATCCATGAAAGAGAAGAAAGCATGATGAGCGGTATTATCCACCAGAACGTCAATGTGAGGGAGAGGGAAGTCGTCTTTCGGGCTAGCTCTGTTCAGATCCCGGTAATCGACGCACATCCGAACTTTTCCATCCTTCTTTGGGACTGGGACAACGTTTGCAACCCATTGAGGGTACTTCGCAACTGCTAGGAAGCCTGCATCTAATTGCTTTTTGACCTCTTCCTTGATCTTCAACGACATCTCTGCTTTCATCCTTCGCAACTTTTGCTTCACCGGAGGACATTCGGGCTTTAGAGGTAACTTGTGTTCTACTATGCTAGGGTCTAACCCCGGCATGTCTTGGTACGACCATGCAAAAATATCTTTAAAATCAAGTAGCAACTTGACTAGTCTGTGTCGCTCACTTTCTTTCAGGGAAATACCAATCTTGACCTCTTTTTTATCGTCTTCTGTTCCCAAGTTGATCACCTTAGTCGGCTCTTCATGGGGTCGAATTTCTTTGGTTTCCTGTTCTACTAATCTCATTAGCTCAGGGGGAATTTCATCGCTGTCATCAATATCCTCATCAGCATGATTAATGGGGTACTCGAAATTATATGCGGGAACACTAACACTGTCATTTTCAAGAGAGTCACTTTTAGATCTGCATTTTGATGATTATCAGGGAAAGGTGAATAAATAAAGGGGAAAAGGTGAAAACTGTATTATTGACGATTATTAGGGAAACAAAAAAAAATAAAAGGCGGAAGAATAAAAGGGACCGAACACATGCATTTATTGATAAGTTAATACTGAAATAGAAACAAGTAAGCCCGGTACAAAAGACATCCTAAAGCCTTGGGCAGAGCTAAAGGATAAGCATTACAGAATTACTTTGACAAAGATTCTATGGTCCTCGGGAATTCAATGGTCTCCCAATTGCTGAGCTCTGTATCAGGAGAGCATGGATAAACAAGATTGACACTGCGATTGGTGGAATCATCATCTCCGAGGGCTGTTACTTGGTCAAGGAACACGAACCCTGCACTGCGGAAGCTTTGTCGTATGTCACAGATAGGAACCCTTTCAGCCTCGTACTCACGATTTTCCAAGCGAGCAAGCCTCTTCTCTTTCCTCTGTTCTAGAACTCTCCTCTTATCTGCCTTGGTGGGTTTGTATCCTAACCCAAACCTGTCCTTGTTTTCAGTAAGCATTATGATGTCGGGAACCCCTTGGTTGCTTTTTCCCAATCCGTTCCCAGGTCGATATCCTCCTTTAAGCATAACCCTCACCATCATGACAGATGCTTTTGACGGCCGCGGTTTTGAAAGCAAAGCCCCCTCTCTTGCGTAAGTAGTATTGGCAATCTCCAGTGATTGGAAAGCGGTCTCAAGGGCTTCTTCTGCTGCCTCAATGTATGGGGTCGTTGTTGGTTTGCTCACCAGCACGTCTTCTTCTCCAGAAATAATTACCAATTTATTATCAATGATGAACTTCACCTTTTGGTGCAGCGTGGAGGGTACAGCTCCAGAAGAATGGACCCAAGGTCTCCCAAGGAGGCAGCTGTAGGTCGGTGTGATATCCATTACTTGAGAAAGGACCTCAAAGGTACAAGGACCAACCTGAATAGGTAATTCGATCTCACCAACGACCTCTCTTCGCGTACCGTCAAATGCTCTTACTATCATTGAGTCGGCTTCATGTGGGTCCCATCGAAAGGCAGCTTAGACAAGGTCGACCTTGGCATCACATTCAAAGAAGATCCATTGTCAATGAGCACTCTAGCCATAATATGATCCCGACACTTCACGGAGATATGCAACGCTTTGTTATGCCCCATTCCCTCAACAGGTATTTCATCATCGGTGAAGGTTACATAATTATCGACGATGATGTTGCCCACAATGTTATCAAACTTATCAACAGTGATGTCATGAGAAACATGGGCTTGATTCAAAACCTTCATCAACACCTTTCTATGTGGTTCAGAGTTCATGAGCAGAGACAAAAGAGATATCTTGGCCGGAGTTCGATTCAACTGGTCCACCACCCTATATTCACTTTGTTTGATGAACTTCAAAAATTCGGAGACTTCCTCATCGGATACTTCTTTTTTGTATCCATCCTCTCTTGCACCCTCCTCAACAAGAGTTTCTTTTCCTTTTCCCTTGCAACTTCCTCCTTCCTTTTCTGTACCTTCTTTTCGCAACGCCTCCGGAGTATAAACACGACCGCTCCGAGTCATCCCGCCGACTCCCGAGACATTGGTGACTACAGTGGTATCTTCAGAATATTGTGGTTGAACCTGCACGTCATATTTCCATGGTACTGCTTTGGTGTCCTTGTAAGGAAAAGGACGTGGAACTTGGATGACGAGTGGCCTCGGCCCACTTGAAGTCGGTGATGGTACCTCTTTGCTATAGTATATCACCAGTGGTTTGGGAACGATTGTTTCAACAACTGGCCGAGGATCGACCCGGATGGTCAAAGGAGTTACATTGACCCGCATCGGGGAGACTGTAGACTCAGAAACCACATTTATGCCTCCCTCATCCAACTGGCAACCAATCAGGATCATCTTCATATCTAATAACCGTTGTACAACCTGTTTGAACTCTGCACAATCTTCAATTGCATGACCTTTCTCCCCATGAAAGTCACATCTTAAGCCTTTGTCAAGGTTACTTTCCTCCTCAATCGGGGCTTGCATCATCCCATGCCTACACATCTCCCTGAAAATAACTCTCATGGGGGTCTTGACCTTGGAGACTTGACTGATGAGAGTATACTCCATGAAGTCCTCTATGGCGTTGACGCCAGGACCCCCATGATTTGGTAGAGGATCTTGCCCCACATTAGGCTGCTCGAAGCTCAACCACTTGGCGTTAATCAACTCTTGCACCTTAAGCTTCAAAGCTCTACAATTTTCGGTGGAATGACCTGATGCCCCTGAGTGATAGTCACATTTAGTATTCGGGTCAAACCACTTTGGATACGGGGGTTCCATTGGTTTTGTTGGGATAGGAGCTAGCATAAAGCTTTTCACGAGTTGGCGTAGCAGCTCGGTGTAGGTCATGGGTATCGGATCAAAATGTACAGGTTTTCTTTCCAGGTCATGAGGTGGCCTTCTCTGGTTTGTGTTTGGGTTGTGATGTGGTGGTTGAACCGTTTGGGATGGTATGGCGGGAAGTGTTTGGTGATGGGTAGGGTACGATGGCCGGTAAGGTGTCATTGGATGCTGAGGTTGGGGGTGTGGAAATTGTGAGGTGGCGGCAATATATGGATGGTTAGTTTGGTGGTACGGAGTTTGTGGGTAATACTGGGTTTGGAAATATTGCTGAGGGTGGACAGGCATCAAGTTTGGTCTCCACTGGCCAGACTTATTCTGGTCAAAAGTCACAGCATGGGCTTCTCCTTCCTTCTTCTTTACAAACGGAGGCTTCTTCGGGCCAGGTGCCCCAACTGAAGTCTCGACAATCTTGCCATTCCTCATTCCACCTTCAATCCTCTCACCGATAACGACCATATCTGAGAAATTTGATGATACACTACCGATCATCCTATCATAAAAGGGCGACTGAAGTGTGTCAATAAACATCGCAACAATCTCTTTTTCTGCCAACGGGGGCTCTACCTGGGCTGCCACTTCCCTCCAACGCTGCGCATATTCCTTGAAAGTTTCTGTGTCTCTTTTAGACATATTTTGCAGCTGCATCCGATCAGGCGCCATGTCAACATTGTACTTGTATTGCTTTAAGAAGGCATCGGCCAAATCCCGGAAAGATCGAATATGTGCCCTCTCCAGGTGCGTGTACCAACTCGAAGCTGCCCCAGACAAACTATCCTGAAAGAAGTGAATCAGCAACTTATCATCGTGCGCGTATGATGCCATCTTTCGGACATACATGGTTAAGTGGTTCTTGGGACAAGTGGTTCCCCTGTATTTGTCGAAATCCGGGACCTTGAACTTCGGTGGGATTACGACATTGGGCACAAGGCAAAGCTCTGAGGCATCTCTGAGGCCATAACTACTTGCTCCTTCAATAACCCTTAATCTTTCCTCTAGTGTCTCCAACTTTTCCCTAGATCGGGGGTTCTCGCCGGACCGATCCATATGAGCTTCACCGTACATGTTCTGTGGAAGGTACTGTGGCATGTAGGCGGATGTGAAGTTTGGTGCCGCTTGAGCCCCATTGGGTCCAAAGTGCAGGGTGTACGGTGGGAGCTTTGGATTAGGAGAAGGTATCACTGCCGGGGCACCACCTTCCGGAGGGTTTTGTGGCGGAGGGACCCCCTGTGTTGGGAATATGAGGACAGAATTTTGAGGGACTTGGGCAGTGTCTTGGTGGTTAGGGTTATTGTCCTGTGGACTAGCAGCAATTGGCGGCACATAACCTGGAGGAAGACCGTATGGAGGATGGTTCATTACAGTAGACTCATGATGATTGGCAGCTGAGGAATGAGTCTGGTTGTTTGGATAAATAGCGAAAGGCACCATGACTCCTTGTTGGTTGAATCCTTGCATTTGCACAGGAACCTGAGTGAAACCAGGTGGAAGAAGAGGCGTAGCCAGATGCTCTTCATTCGAGGCCGAAGGGTTCTCATCTGCGCTTTTCTCCTTTTGCATCGCTTGCAACAACTCCAACATCTTTGCCATTTGTTCCTTGAGTTGGTCTACCTCTTCTCTCATCTCTTGGGTTTGTTCTAGGTCAGCCATAACTTTAGCTTGTGAACGAGTGCGGTAAGGGTGTCGCGGAGCAATGGTTCAAAAGATCACTGTTTAATTACAACAACGAAAAAAGAAAATGAATAAAAACAAAAAGGGATAAGAAAACACAGAAAACGTATTAACCCTTTCGAGATGCTCGAAATTATTCAATTTTATTTTTCAGAGAGTTAACGCCCCAATGATTGACAAGAGATGGTCCCTCCACCCCATTCAGAGGGCATTTTGCCCATAAGACGGCGTGGGGTTGACAACGAATCTAGGGGAGAGGATCCTTTCCACAATAAATGTCGTCTTAGGCACACTAGCATTGCTGATTCCGAGTCGAGGAAGTAACAACTACACTTTACACAGAAGGATAACTCCTATAAGGCAAGGACGTAGTTAGCAACATACTAAAGGGAGATTACGCTCCACGATAGGCGTTGTCACGAATCAAGTATAAGAGATGGAGAGCGAGAGAAAGTAAAGGCGAGAGAATGCATTTCATTTCATTGAAACCTCCAAGGGTAGTACATAGATTGAAATAACATCAAAACATAAATTCGCAACAACGCTTTTATCCTAAAGTAAACAACTTTGATCTTTTCCTTTTTAGGCCCCGGGTGAGCCCATCACACATCTGCATGAAATCTTCTAACTCCGGAGGGAGGCGTAGCATAGGGTTCACGCGAATCCGCTTGTTAGCCTTCTCAAAGCGTTGAACAAAGGTCGGGATGCAATGACTTAGCTCATTAGCCATACTTATATACCTCTTCCTCCATATATCGACATCCAATCCTCGCTCTTTGGCTTCTCCCCTCCACCATTTCATGGCATTCACCGCTCGCGTCACCTGGTCATGATAATGTTTGGCTGACGTCCACCCTAGGTCGCAACTTTGTTTGATTTCGAACAGCAAGGCATTCAGGTCCTCGACCTTTTGTGCCAATCCAGCCTCCACCCTGTTGTGTGTACAGATCTGATTTTTTAAATCGCCATTGGCCTCCCTTTGTCGATTAATTTCCGCCTCTAATGCCTTGCCTCTCTCATCTCGCCGATTAACTTCATCTTTTAACTGGCGTGCTTCCTCCTTTAGTTGAAGCTTATCCTTTGTCAAAGTCAACATTTTCCCCTCAAGTTTCTGGATTCTGGCCATGAGGCTCGCTGGAACCTTATCTGTTGTTCTTTTGACACCTGAGGTTGTGGTGATGTCGGCGCACATGTCTTTCAAGTGCTCATTTTCTCTTACCAACTTCTCGTACCGCCTTTGATTGGTGACTGCCTTCAGCTCAGCATCTTGTTTTTCTTGCTCCACCGCTTTCATTTGTGCCTCCATGATCTTTAATTTTTCTGCCATCTGAGTCACCAAAAGGGAATGATCTTCGTCTTTCTGATCCTTTTTCGGAGTGCTGATGGGAACCTTCCTTGCTCTTCTCCATGTTTCATATTCTGAGACAATGATTAGGATCGGCCTGCCTAATTCGGCTCTTCCTGCCATCTTCACGTTTTTCCATGCATCTCTGACCCTTTTTGCTGACAACTTGGTATCTTCACCGTCCTCATATCGGAAACAACATCCACCGAGTTGTTCTTCTCGCGGTACAGTTTGTGTCCAACAAAGCTGTCGCAGGGCTATGGTTGGTGTGTAGGATATGCATCCTCTCGGGCCCATTAAAGGCACATTTGGGAACTCGCCACAACTGTAAATGATATCTTGCCCTTGTTGACCTTCGTACCATGGGCATACCCACTTGAAAGAGCTACCATCCACTTTGTCAAACTCGTTTTTCCACTCTTGTTCACTTTGCTGTTTTACTGGGATATTGTGTAAGCCTCTCAGTGGATCTGAATGTCGGCTGACATGGCCTTTCGCATACATGTGAGTGATGACCCATACATACAACAATTGTTCACAACATCGAAGTTTCCCCTTTTGATGGCGCTGGCAAAAATCTAAAGTCAGAAACGTCTCAGCTAATATCGCGGGCACTGGATTCCTTTTCCTTTCTACTATGAAGAATACGTCCAGTGCAGCTTGGTCGATCATATCCAGTGCTGATAGAAACAAAACCAACCCATAGATGACAAGTGCCAATACCCTTTCAAAAGTCCCCCAATCTCGTTGATCTTTCAACCTTTTCAAGAGATTTTCAAGGAATGTTCGAGTCAATCCCCACGAGTTTGAGTGTCCGGTCAAGTGGACGTCTTTTTCAGGAAGCCCCAGTAACCCTGCTATGTTGGTGACAGTCAGGTATTGCCCCATATGGAAATAAATGACAGGCTCGGTCTGCATCGGCAACTTTAACAGACAAGCATATTCTTCGATGGTAGGGGTAATGTCCATGTGAGGCAACTCAAAACATCTGAGCTGCGGGTCCCAATACTGACTCAGAGTGCTCAAAACGGCAGTTTCAACTGGTATGAAGATAAGGTCCAGAATCCCTCCATACTTCTTGACAAAGCTTCTTCGATTCTCTTGAGGTAATGCCCGACTTAGCTCCCTCAGGTTCTCCAGCGAGTTCATTATCACCTTGGAGCTCTTGCTAGTGTGCCTGGCTTTTTCCATCTCTTGTTTTTTTCAAAGAAAGGGTTAACTCTCACCAAATTAATCTGTGAAAGGGAAAATTTTTATTAGCAAAAATTGAAAAATGAATGCACTCTATGAATGAATGAGGGTGCAGATACACATGAAAGGGTTGTGAACCCCTTAGGGTGCGCTATGTATTACTAGCGCATGACTGTCCTTGCAATTGACTGCGTTTCGAAGTGCAATGGAAACGTAGCATAACGCTCAAGTCAAGGACGACATTGATCATCCAGGCCCAACCTTAGGCGTAACAATGCATGAAAAAAGAAAAATGGGTAATATGCTAGGATGCTTGAAATCATGATATGTATGCAGCAGAAAGGAAGGCGGAATGTGCTCTTCTTTGTCCTACACAGGTTGCATCCTATGGTTGGGATTTCTGAAGTTAAAACCCTAATTCGGACGGATTCTATTGGCAACTTATGTGCAGAACTCTTGGCATAGATCTAGACTCCTAAAAGGCCCCCAGATTACCCTCATCTAAAAGATAAGGACCCGGATCTATGAACCTCACCACAGGGACAAATAAGTCGCAATATGGCAGTCCATGTACCGGTAGCAATCTGAGCGGGAGAATCAGTGACTGCCAGGGATGCAAGAGCATCACAATAACACCACTGAAACCCCTTCTAATCCTATGGCATTCCAGGACTCGGGTATAGAGCCCAACAGTGCGTGAAGCAAGTGATAGAGCGGTGTGTGCTGAGAGCATACAAACCTGTACAAAATCCTATACAAATAAAAAACTCCCCAAACCTGCAAGAAGAATCAACCCACAGCACAATGGTTTTCTATCCTAAGGTTGCAAGAATATATACAAAAAAGTATTAGAGAGAAAAAGAAAATAAATAAATAAATAAATAAATAAATAAAATAAAAACAAAACAATGTACCCGGTAGCAAAAAAAAAAAAGAAAAAGGGGTAAAATAAATAAATAAAGGTTATTAAAGATTTGCACAATCAACTATGATGGGCCTGACTCTCCAAAGTCCCCAGTGGAGTCGCCAGCTGTCGCGACCGTCCCGTCCGGGTGCCGCGAAAAAAAAGGGGGGTAAAAAAAAAACAGAGGAGTCGCCACCAAAATTTTTATTTGGGAGAACTTTGGAAAACCCAATTATTTAAGGAAAACTGGTCCTAAAAAAAAAGACAGAGATTTGAGTTCGGGAATCGGTTATGAATAGGGAAGGTGTTAGCACCCTACGTCACCCGTTCTAAGAACGGTACCCCAAGTTAATCGTGCAAAATTTTTAATAACCTTTGAAAATATTATTTTACCCCATTTTTAAAACAAAAAAGGAAATAAACACAAAAGGAAGAAAAATAAAATTTTGGCTTGACAGAATGATTATTCTGCTCCTACGTATTCCCCGGTGCGATGGAAAACTCAAAGCCACGTAGTTCTTAATAGAAAAAGTTTGGTTGGTTGGTTTATTTTAATTTTTGGGAAAAGATTTGATTTCGAAAAAGGATTTTATTTCGAAACTGGTTCGCTTTTGCACAAGGTTAAAGATAGCCGTGCTATACGATAAACCTTTACAATTCTTATGACACTTGAGGATGGGAGACCATACATCAACGTCATAAATTATCGCGCGAATTTTAAAATATTTTACTTAAAAAAGAATTCACTCTTGCACGGGGTTAAAGATAGCAAAACTATACGATAAACCCTTACAATTCATGCGACACTTGAGGATGAAAAAATTCATACATCAACGTCGTAGATTGTTGCACGAATTTCTTTGAAAGTGATTATTATTATTTTTTTTATTTTTCACTTTTGAACGATTTTTCTGAAAAGAGGGGATTCTTTTACTTTTGTGTTTATGTTATTTATTTATTTTTTATATTTTTGGACTTTTGCTGAAAATCTCAACCCAAGAGATGAAGAAGTTGGACTCTATCACAACAAACTTCATGAACCTAAGCCCAAACACAAACCAAAACATGCACACCCCAAAAAACTTAAAATAAAGGGCAAAAAAGAAATCAGAGAAAAGAAAAAAGAAGAAAAAAAAAAATAAACAAAGGGAAAAATAAAGAAAGAACGGGAGTTAAACTGAGAAGGGAAGCCTCTGCTATCCCCATTACCCACGCGAGAGAGAGAGACCAGAGGAGAGGGATTCCGGACGGGACGGCGCGGCAGTGGCGGTGCGGCTCGGTGGGCACCGGCGACGACATGGTCGACCGGGACTACTGCTGCTCTTCGCGGTGAACGGCGGCTGGAGCGATTGGAGGGACGTGGTGCGGGTGTTACGACGGAAAGCCCGGATCCGCGACGACGATGCTTGGAGCGGTGGTGGCCGGACTGGTGGAGATGGCGGAGCTCGCGGACTGTGGTGGCGGTGGTGGGCTCGAGCGGCGGCGCGGGACGAGCGGCTGGGTTCTGGTTCGCGGAGATTCCCGCGGTGATACGGCTCGGTGGAGCAGCGGCGTGGCTCGCGGTGGTTGAGGGAGCACGCGGTGTGGGCTTGTGCGGCGGCGATGGTGGTCTCCGGTGGGAGGCTCGGGTCCTGCGTAGGGAGGGGGGCTTGAGTGGCTTCTGGAGGTACAAGATAGTAACAGAGAAGCAAAAATGGGGGTTGAGTGGAGAAGGAAGAAGGAGAGGAAACAGGAATGGATGTATGTCTTTTTTCCCTATTTCATACTTATTTTTACCCGAATTTTTTTGTCCAAATTTCCCCTCTGTTCTCGTTGAATTTATAGGCAACAATAGATGAGAATGATTCCAAAAAATTCTGTTAGCTTGCTGAGAAGATGTACAACGCAGATCAGCCTTGTTCCCTGTCCTTGGGGATGCAGCAGCAGTGTGTCTGCCATTGTTGTTGTTGCTTAGGAGAATAAGGGAATAAAGTGAAAGAAACCAAAAGGGAGAGAAAGAAAGGGGGAGGGAAGACTTCCAGAAGGAGAATACTCACGTCCCTCCCCTTTGAAATTTGCTATTATTATTTTTTTTATTTTCGTTTTTCTCCTTTTTTTTTTTTTTGAACAAGAAAAGGGCTTTTAAGTAGGTTAAACAAAAAATGGGATTATGGGCCAAAGCCCACTTAATTTTTATTTCCTTTTCTGATCACCTAATCAAAAGATTAATTAACCCGGACAAAATTGGGTGCTCACAATGTGTTGTTTTGCAATCGTTTAAAATAGACACAACAATCATATTGGCTCCTAACATAATTGTGCTTTAACATAAATGAGTCAAATTTTAGATACCACTGTCTAGGAGTTTGCTTGAGCCCATATAGGGATTTCTTCAACCGACACACCCAATCTTCTTTGCCTTGAACCTCAAAACCACTAGGTTGTTGCATAAAAATAGTCTCCTTGAGATCTCCATGAAGGAAAGTCGTTTTTACATCCATTTGTTCTAATTCCATATCATAGTGAGCAACCATGGATAAAATTACACGAGTGGAAGTGTGTTTGACCACTGGGAAAAATATTTCATTGTAGTCAATTCCTTCCTTTTGAGTAAAGCCTTTGGCCACTAGCCTAGCTTTAAATCTAGGAGGCTCCACCCCAGAAATACCTTCCTTCCTCTTGAAAATCCACTTGCTTCCAACTATCTTTGTGCCTTCAGGTCTAGGTACCAGATCCCAGGTGCTGTTTCTGTCAAGAGAGTTAAGTTCTTCTGTCATAGCAAACATCCACTGCTGGCTGTCCCTGCATTTTACTGCTTCTGCAAAAGTTCTTGGCTCTTCATTACTGACTTCTTCAGCTGTGCGAAGGGCATAGCTGATCATATCAGCATACCCATACCTCTGAGGAGCCCTTATGTCTCTCCTGTCTCTGTCCCTGGCTAACCAATAACCTTGATTCTCTGCTTGACCAGTTTCTGCACTTTCTATTTCACTTTCTGAATCGGTTTCTGCATGTCGAGACCTTTCTGCTGAATCAGTTACTGCATCATTCTGCTGAGACCTTTCTGGTTGATTGCTGCCTTTTCTTGTGTGCTCCACCTCAAACTCAAATTTCTCCAAATCCCTTTGGTCAGTGGCTTGTTCCTCTAGGCTTCTCCCAGACTTGTACACTTCATTTTCCTGAAACATAACATCTCTGCTAATAACACACTTCTTAGATTCTGCACACCATATTCTGTAACCTTTTACCCCATCCGGATAACCAACAAAATACCCCTTCTTAGCCCTTGGAACCAATTTTCCTTCATTAACATGATAATATACAACACAACCAAAAACTTTCAAATGGCAATACCCTACTGGTTTCCCACTCCACATCTCATAAGGTGTTTTTAGACTTATAGCCGTGGAGGGGCTCCTATTAATGAGGTAGCAGGCAGTGTGCACTGCTTCCCCCCAAAACTTAATAGGCATTCCAGCATAGGATAGAAGACACCTCATTCTTTCAAGAAGAGTTCGGTTCATTCTCTCAGCCAATCCATTTTGTTGTGGTGTATTTCTAACAGTTTTGTGTCTAGTGATACTTTGTTCCTTACAATAACTAGTAAATTCATCACTACAAAACTCTAACCCGTTATCAGTTCTGAAATTCTTCACTTTCCTTTCAGTTTTGGTTTCTATCATAGCCTTCCATTCTCTAAAGGTTTTTAATGCTTCATCTTTACTTTTAATTAAGTAAATCCAAACCCTCCTACTATAGTCATCTAAGAAGGTGATGAAGTATTTATTACCTCCATGAGAAATGGTTCTTGCTGGCCCCCACAAATCGCTGTGGACATAGTCCAGAATCCCTTTTGTATTGTGCTGTCCAACTGTGAACTTGACCCTATGCATCTTGCCATACACACAATGTTCACAAAATGGGAGTTCTTCTATGTTGTCACCTGCTTGGACTCCTTGCTTGCTCAGAATCTGCATCCCTCTGAGGCTGACATGCCCCAACCTTCGGTGCCACAAGCTAGACTTATCTGTGTTTGAAGTTACTGCAGAAACCAATCCAGTGATAAACCGAGCCTTTAATCTGTAAATGCCATGATCTCCGTGACCTTTCATAACCATGAGTGATCCTTTGAACACCTTTATAACTCCATTCTCTGCCTTGTAAGTGCACCCTGCCTCTTCAAGCATACCCAGAGAAATTAAGTTCCTTTTTAGCTTAGGAATATATCTCACACCAGTTATAACCCTTGCAGTCCCATCTTCAAACCTTAGCCTGATTGACCCGATTCCAATAACCTTGCAAACTGCATTGTTTCCCGTGATTACTCTGCCTCCATCAGTATCCTTATACCCAATGAACCATTCTTTCTTCGGGGTCATATGAAAGGAACACCCCAAATCAAGAACCCAGTCATCTTCGATCATGCTAGTAGTTGCCATTAGCACATCAGCACTTTGATACCCCTCTGAAGCTACAGAGACACTGCCAACTTCATCTTCACTTTCATACTTTTTCTTGTGTTTCTTCTCAGGACAGTCCTTTTTGAAATGGCCTTCCTTCTTGCATTGAAAACACCTTTTCTTGGACTTATCTTTGTCTTTACCCTTGTTCTTAATTTTCTGCTTCGATCCCTTTTTCTCAAATTTTGCTTTAACAAACAGCCCTTCACTGTTACCTTCCTCCTTTCCCTCTGACTTCCTCTTCAATTCTTTAGAAATGAGAGCCGACTGAACATCATCAAGGGACAAAGATTCCTTGCCATAAACCAGAGTGTCACTCAGGTTTTCATAGGAATTTGGCAAGGAACTAACCAGCAATAGAGCCTGATCTTCATCATCAACTTTTACATCGATGTTCTCAAGATCAAGAATGATCTTGTTGAACTCATCAATGTGTTCTTCAACCGATTTTCCAGCTTGCATCTTGAAGGTGTAGAGTCTTTGTTTCAGGTACAAACGGTTTGCCAATGACTTTGTCATGTACAGAGTTTCCAGTTTTAGCTAGATCGCTGCTGCGGTCTTCTCCTTCGAGACTTCCCTCAGAGGCTTGTCACCAAGACTCAAGATTAGGGCACTGTGAGCCTTTTCGATGATGTCCTTCTTCTCCTTGTCTGAAAGAGTCGCCGGTAATTTGTCCGCACCGGCAAGAGCGTCGCCGAGCCCTTGTTGCACTAACAAGGCTTTCATCTTGAGCCTCCATAAGCCAAAGTCATTCTTCCCTGTGAACTTCTCCACGTCGAACTTGGTCGTCATCATGCCTTCAAGATTGATCGACCTTGCTCTGATACCAATTGTTGTAACCTGATTTTGATATTGAATCTAACCTGTAACCTGAAAATCACAAACACACAAATGCTAGAGGAGCAAATATGCAGAAAACACAGAAACATAAAATGCAGTAAAGATCAAAGTAGAAATAAGAGATTAGAGAGGAAGAGTGAACACCAGATATTGGTAACCCAGTTCAGAGCTTCGCTCCTACGTCTGGGGGACAGGATCCGACTGAGAAGGTTTCACTATGTAGAACAATGTTTACAGCAACTACAGAGATTGAATCTTCTTGATTCAATTCACACTCTCACTCTTTCTCCTTTCCCTCTGGTTTTCTATCACTCACAGAAGATGATATCTCTTGATTACCCTAAGCCCCAAATACCCCCAAGTATATATACTCTACCTAACACTCAAAGAGCTTAACAGATTCTGTTACAGTTAATCACCAATTAACTAACATAACAAAACAAAATTAGGTAGAGAAGGCCGAGACCAGTAGCAGAAGAAGAAACCGAGACAGACCAGCAAGTTCAGTGGGCTTGAGCAAACAGAATACTAGTTGGGCCTCAACTCTGAGTAACACAACCCAACATACTATTTTAAACACAAATGGGTCCCAAAAGTTACCACACTTTTTCTTTAACTTATTTTTTCTCTTTTCTATGATTTTTTATTGGATTCTTAAAAAAGAATTATAAGCAACTATCCTTACTTGTGGATGTCACATCATCTTACTCCAATGATGCAACCCAACAAAAACCAGTTCTTATTCTTAAGAACTAGTTAAGCAACTGATTGGAGTTTCTCTAAGCACATTAGTTAAGAAATCAACAAAAGAAAATTTTGTATTGGGAAACTAATTAAGTGTAATATTTTTCAATATACAAAATACATCATTTTTCAATACAAATTTTTCTGATTTGATTCGTTAACCAGTATCCTAAGGTAAGCATTTTTCTAATTTTATAACAAAACTTTAAAAGATTTAAAGAAAACTTGAATTTTAAAGAGGGGGATTGTGTGTACATTATTACTTTTTCACTCTAAAAAAGTGTTGATAGCAAGTGTTCACTGTATATAAGTTATGGTATTTCCTTCAAAAAAAAAAAGTTATGGTATCATACTATTATGGCCTAATCTCACTTTTCCCTTGAACTTTTAGCTAAAACAGCAAAATCTTAAAATGAGCGTCATTGTTATATGATAACAAGATTATCAATATTTATTTACTTATTTACTAGCTAAGCTCACAGAAAACCTTTACTTACACCTTATATAAAATAATTAGTGATAAGCTTGTAAGGGTAGTTATGGGCGGTTATCATTCAGTTGGAATTAGTTAGAGCTTGTAACTAACTTGCCTCCATATATAAGGCAATACTTGGTTCTTAGTCTACTAATTTTTCAGATTTCTGAATATACACATTCATATCGAGAGAAAAGTTTCTCTCTGTTTCTCTCTATTCTTTCTTTTCTATCTTGCTTTTGTAATCTTCATATGGTATCAAAGCTCCATTGGAGCACCACTGCGCAACGATGCCGCGACACAATGCAGGAACTTCTAGTAATGCTTCGAATCAGAACTCTTCTCCCAATCTAGATCCTTCGCAAAATCAGTCTTCTCCTTACTATGTTCATCCGGGAGAGAATCCAGCTACGGTGTTGGTTTCTCCTCCATTGAATGGCAACAATTATCATTCATGGGCTCGAGAAATGAAGCGAGCATTGATTTCAAAGAATAAATTTAGGTTTCTTGATGGAAGCATTGAGACTTGTTCTGATAGGTTTGAATCACGATTTGAAGCATGGGAGCGTTGTAACAATTTGGTCCAATCTTGGATCTTGAATTCGGTATCTCCTTCGATTAAGCAAAGTGTGGTTTACATGGAAAATGCTCGTGATGTTTGGGAAGATTTGAAGGATAGATTCTCTCAAGGTGATTTTGTACGGATTGCTGAAATTCAGCAAGATCTATATGGCTTCAAACAACATTCTCTCTCTGTAAGTGATTTCTTTACTGAACTTTGAGTCCTTTGGGAAGAATTAGAGAACTATAGGCCTCTCAGAGGTTGCCTGTGCCCTATGAAATGTTCATGTGATGCTGGAAAAGAGCCAAAGTTATATAGAGAACAGGATTATGTGATGAGGTTCTTAATGGGGCTGAATGATAATTTTGATATGGTTAAGTCTCAGATTCTCCTTATGGATCCCCTACCTCCATTGACTCGTGTATTCTCTATGGTGCTGCAACATGAGAGACAACACGGTGTGGCTCCATCTCCATCCCATGAGATGGATTCAATGGTGAATCTTGCAGAAGGGAAAAGACCTTATGGTAAAGGTAAGTTCAATAATAATAGTAAAGAGTGCCTTTACTGTGGCAAATTGGGACACACAGTGGAAACGTGCTACAAAAAGCATGGTTTTCCACCTGGCTTTAGCTACAAATCGAAGGGATACACTTCAGCTACTATGGCAAATAAGGCCTCGTGTGAAGAAGATGGTAGAAGGAATGATGATAATGCCCTTGATCATAGGCAGGGCTCTACTAGTGCTACTGGTATTGGTCTCACAGAAGAGGAACAACGCATGGTTCTCAGTCTGTTACAGAAATTTGGTGGCCACCAATTGCCAAGTGACTCTCAGGACCAGAAGCACAATGTACATCAAGTCTCGGTTGATTGTTCTAAGGGAAAACAGTCAGATTTTACTGCTCCTACAGGTATGACTTCTGCATTGATTAACTCTATTACTACAAGCCCAGATATATGGATTGTTGATTCGAGGGCCACTGACCATATATGTGGGTCCCTGAATGCCTTTTCTTCCTATAGTAGAATACCTCCAGTGAATGTGAGGTTACCCAATGGAACAACTCTTGTAGCGGATTTGGCTGGAATGGTTAAAATTTCTGATACGCTTATACTAAAAGATGTTTTATACCTGCCCTATTTCACCACAAACTTACTGTCCATTTCAAAGTTGGCTAGATCAGGTCACTATACCTTTGTCTTTGCTGATGATACTTGTTCCATACAGGACTCATCATCCAGGATGATTGGTTCGACTGAGCTTCACGATGGCCTCTATTGCCTTAGGCAGGTGCAAGGTTTGGCTTTAAACACCATTTCAGTTAATAAAGTAGTGTGTACCTCTACTGTTTTGAATAAAGATGCCTTGTGGCACTATAGGTTTGGACATGTATCCTCCTCTAGATTGCTGTTACTCAATAAACAATACCCCTCTATACAGTTTGTAGATCATACAGCTTGTGACATTTGTCACTATGCAAAACAGAAAAGAATTCCTTTCTCTTTAAGCCTACATAGGGCCTCTTCCCCTTTTGCACTTTTGCACATGGACATATGGGGTCCCTACTCTGTGACCTCAGTACATAACCATAAATACTTCTTGACAATAGTTGATGACTATAGTAGATACACTTGGGCAATCCTACTACGGGGTAAGTATGAAGTGCAAGCACAAGTTCAGAAATTCATTACTTGGGCAGAGAACCAATTTGCCACCTCAGTCAAGATTGTCAGGTCCGACAATGGGCCTGAGTTCATGCTTCCTACATTTTATGCCAGCAAAGGGATTCAACATCAGACTAGTTGTGTAGAGACACCCCAACAAAATGGGCGTGTGGAGAGAAAAAACACCAGCATGTGCTTATTGTGGCTCGGGCTTTGCTCTTACAGTCCCAACTGCCGAAGACTTATTGGTGCTATGCTATTGCCCATGCAGTCCATCTGATTAACAGAGTCCCTAGCAAAATCCTTAAGGACATGAGTCCCTATCAGCTGTTGCATCAGACCTTACCAGCCTTGGAGGAGTTTAAGGTGTTTGGCTGCCTTTGTTATGTCTCTACTCATGCTGCACACAGGTCCAAATTTGACTCTCGTGCCAAGAAATGTCTCTTCCTGGGGTACAAAATGGGAGTCAAAGGTTACATCACCCTGGATCTCCATACTCATGAGATCGTCGTGTCCAGGCATGTTATCTTTCATGAGTCCATTTTACCTTACAAGGATCCTAGTACCACCTTCTATCCCCAAGTTTCTCCATCGGCTGAAGGATTCCTCTATGATCCTGCTCCTTCTCCTGTGCAGAATGACACTGATCCAGCCACCATCTCTCCTCCCCCGAGTGTTCCTTCCCCTAGAAGGTCCACTCGTATGCAGCAGCCGCCACCACACTTGAAGGATTATCAATGCAACCTAGCACAGTCCAGCTGTGTGCATCCTATCTCTGCTACTCTGAGTTATGATGCTTTATCTTCCTCTCACCGAGCCTATTCCATTTCCCTCTCCTCCATCACTGAACCCAGCTCCTTTCATGAAGCTAACACTGATCCCCATTGGAGGGCTGCCATGGACACTGAGCTAAGAGCCCTGGCTGCAAATAAGACTTGGGTTATCGTTGACTTACCATCGGGTGTGACTCCTATTGGGAACAAATGGGTCTATAAAATCAAGAGAAAAGCGGATGGGACGATAGAGCGATACAAGGCACGCTTGGTGGCAAAAGGGTACACACAAACTGAAGGGATTGATTATTTTGATACGTTCTCCCCGGTAGCCAAACTTACCACTGTCAGAACACTTCTCGCCCTTGCTTCTGTGCAGAACTGGTTTGTGCACCAATTGGACGTAAACAATGCATTTCTTCATGGTGAGTTGCATGAAGATGTGTATATGTCTATTCCTCACGGTATTCCTTCTCCTGGTCCCAACAAAGTCTGCAAACTTGTTAAATCCTTGTATGGCCTTAAGCAAGCTAGCAGAAAGTGGTATGAACGGCTGTCCTCTTTATTACTTCAGCAGGGTTTCACTCAGTCTACGGCTGACCACACCTTGTTCATCAAACGTGCGGACTCTTCCTTTCTTGCTCTATTGATTTATGTTGATGATATTGTGCTCGTTGGTAACTCTTCCCCTGAGCTCTCTGCTGTTAAGCATCTTCTCCACACTCAGTTTGGCATTAAGGACCTTGGGGTACTCAAGTACTTTCTTGGATTAGAGGCTGCTCACTCTGGCAAAGGCATTTCCCTATGTCAACGTAAATATTGCCTTGATTTACTCACAGATGCCGGCTTCTTGGGCTGTAAACCTGCTAGTACACCTCTTGCACCCGGGGTTCATTTGTCCAAGGATGATGGGCCTCCTCACCCTGATGTTGGCGAGTATCGCAGACTCATTGGGCGGTTGCTTTACCTCACCACCACCCGGCTGACATCTCCTATGCCACTCAGCAGCTGAGTCAGTTCCTTTCTTGTCCCACTGTCACTCATTTTCAGGCAGCCCAGCGTGTCTTGCGTTACCTCAAAGGTTCCCCTGGCCGCGGTTTATTCTTCCCCCGTACTTCTCCTCTTCAATTGTTGGGTTTCAGTGATGCGGATTGGGGAGGGTGTCCTGATTCACGTCGTTCCATCAGTGGTTTCTGCTTCTTCCTTGGCCATTCCTTGGTCTCTTGGCGTTCCAAGAAGCAACAAACGGTGGCTCGTTCCTCCTCTGAGGCCGAGTATCGTGCCCTTGCTGCAGCCACCTGTGAGCTTCAATGGATCTCCTTTTTGCTCCATGATCTCGGTATTACTCCCACTAAGCAGGCTGTGCTCTTCTGCGATAATCAAAGTGCTCTCCACATCGCTGCCAACCCCGTCTTCCACGAGCGCACGAAGCACCTTGACATTGATTGCCATATTGTTCGTGAAAGGCTCCAATCGGGTTTGATGCGTCTGCTTCCTCTATCTTCCTCTGACTAGACTGCTGATATCTTTACCAAGGCTCTGCTCCCTGGATTATTCCAGAAGATGGTGTCCAAGCTTCAGCTGCTCGACATTTACCATCCTCAGCTTGCGGGGGGGTGATAAGCTTGTAAGGGTAGTTATGGGCGGTTATCATTCAGTTGGAATTAGTTAGAGCTTGTAACTAACTTGCCTCCATATATAAGGCAATACTTGGTTCTTAGTCTACTAATTTTTCAGATTTCTGAATATACACATTCATATCAAGAGAAAAGTTTCTCTCTGTTTCTCTCTATTCTTTCTTTTCTATCTTGCTTTTGTAATCTTCATAATTAGTGTCTTCTGTAGCAGTTTTTTTGTTGTAAATGCTTATTGTCTATTTGAATTTAGATTTTTAAAAAGGTTAAATAATAAATTTTACTTGAAAACTGAAATACAAATCGGGTTATTTACACTTTACAGTGGCTAATAATTTCGTTTTGGATGTGTGTAGAAATACAGGATCTCCAAACTGATTCCAGAATCCACCACGAGTAAGTTTTTGAAACTTTAATACTGATTAATACTAACAATATTAAATTCATCTGAAATTATAAACTAGTTCTTCGACCATTTATAATCTGTTAATTTTCCTTCTGAAGGAGGAAAACTGGAGAAGAAAAGCAAATCGGATATACTGCCAAATTTCAGTTCAATATCGTGAGCAAAAAAATTCCTTCAACAACAACTTCTATATCTCCTTTTCAATTTTCATTTTGCCACCATTAACATATCAATCACAGTTGGTAAACGAATATTACAGTGCTTTTCAGCTAAAGGAATGTCTACAAATGCAGATGGAGGTGCAAAAACGCTTAAGCGATCAAGTAGAGGTACGATGCTCATAAAGTTTTTCTAGTAAACATTCACATAATATTTTAATGGTTTTTAATAAAATTTGTGGTTCGAAACTTTTAATCTCATATATGGTTTTTGGTAAGTACTTTTGATCTTATCTATACTTTAATACTTTAAGTAAAAAACATATTAGGCTTTGTAAAAGGAAAAGAGTAAAATCCAGACAAATATAGTTAATAGTTTGCGCAATGCATGAGTTTATAAAATAAGACATTTTTTATGTGATCCTTTGAAAAAGTTCATTAAAAAAATAAAAGCTATTTGATGTTTACATGAAATATTTGAGAAATACTTTTTTATTTAATATTTGAAAAGCATTTTTATGTTATGAAAAAGATATACTTTTTCAGAAGCACAAATGTATGACTGGAAAAAAAATCTTTTTAATGCATTATCTTCTTTAAAAAAACCCATCCAAATATTATTTGGAAAATATGAAATGCACTATTTTTTTTTTTTTTTAAGAAAAGAAGGTATTTTTTATTATCAAAATACGCTCATTCAAATAAGCTCATTGGTCATATATATATATATATATAGGATGGAGAGAATTTCTTTAGTGAAAATTTTGTCTTATTACATGGTTGGAAGGTTCAGCGAAGCTTGAAGCTAAAAATCGAAGCACAAGGAAAGTACCTAGAGAGAATTGGTGAGAGTTATCATAGCAGAGCAATCACAAGAAAAGCATGCAAGCCTTTTGCTGCACCATTTTCTGAGAAATATGAATCTTTGGAAACACATCCTGAGGAAGAGCATAGACCAGTCAAAAAGCGAAAAAGGGTAGCAGAGGAGTGTGTTTTTCCTACAAGTTTTGAACTAGGATCATCCACCAGACCAGAATTATACAACCAAACATGGAATCTTTCTTGGAGTCAGCTTGCAGCAGCATGTCAATCACCTTTTGTACCCGGGTTCTTATTGTAAGTTTTGTATAATTAATTAGAGTAAGTGTTTGCCAAATAAAAAGGGGTGTTAATGATGATGTTGATCTTGTATTCAGTGCTTGCTTGATGTTTTGGGCCTTCAAAGCAATTTCTTTGGACGACTTTTTTTATCTTGGAGGACCTAGAAAGGAACAAAATAAGAAGTCTGTATAATATGTCTTTGGACGACAATAAAAGTATCGGCTTGGCCAGATCTACCATATATTTAGTAATGGTATTGGTTGATCGAGTGCAAATATTAATATTCTGATTTGGAGTGTTATTTATTTGTTCATAAACCAGTCGTTTATGGGGCATGCAAGCAAAAAAAACAAGGCAATCATTATCCAAATTAAATTTGATACAATGAAATTGCATGACTATGTACCTGTTTGTATAAAATTTTTGGGGTTCACAATCACGTTTGATCAAATGAACACAAAGGCAGCTTTAGTCAAAAGTGCCTCGAAACAAAAAATTTCGACACTGATTGACATTGTTAAGTATTAAAAAAATTTAAACAAAGAGACCTTATCTTGTTCAATTAACATTATTGATTGGGCTGAAGGATGCATCTATATCTAGTAGTTGGGAATTGCTTTTTCACCCCAATTTTTACTCATACACCCCCTTTTTGATTTTTTTTCCAAAAATACCTTTTTCCGAACTTATAATTCCGGGAACATAATTCCAGAAATATACTTTTGGAAGAATGCATAAAGTCTCCGGAAATTAAATTCTGGAAGGGCCTTTTAATGCTTTGTGGTGTCTCTTGCTCTAGCACCTATCTTTACCAGCGACGGTAATATATCAATTCTCTCTCTCTCTCTCTCTCTCTCCTGCTACGATGAACGACAATGGGGTCAATGGTGGTTAGACGGTGAGCTGCATAGGTGGCTGTGTTTTGTAGGGTTGAGTGGTTAAAGATAAAGATGGTACTCACCAGGCTTGAGGTACGTACGTCTGGGCTTGCTACTTGTGGGGTTTGCTGCAGGTGATCAAGGTGTGGCGCAGTGGAGTAGAGGCTAAGGCGAATGATGATTCATGGCAGATGGGCGACACGAAAATGACGATGCTAGAAATGAGATTATCATTTGGTTCATTTATGTAGATCTATGTTCTAATGGAAAATATATGGCGTTGAAATGGTTTGGGAGTTTGCATGGGGATATAATAAAGTGATGGTGAGGGGTAGAGGGTGGCACTCTTTTTTTTTTTTTTTTTTAATTAAATAAAGGGTGGCACTCTACCATTATGTCGTAACAATAATTATATTGTAGATAATTATAGGTTAAAATATACTTTTGATCATTTATCTTTAAAAAGTTTGTTTTGATTCTTTATCTCTCGAACATAACATAAACTCGTCATTTCCATCATCCCTTACAAACGACGTCAATATCAGCTTCCATCGTCGCTTTCCCATTGCCTTCGCCACCACCAGCAGCTTTTCCTTGTTGCCTACACTCCAAGATTTCCAAACAAGTCATCCAGCTATGCATACGTGCTTCTTGGACCCTTCAATCTTCTTCCTTGCCTCTTTGATAGTGGTAGTTTGTTTAATTTTGAGTTTCTAAATAAGCATTTCAATTGGAATGAAACAACGTAGTTTCACTCAACCATCCACATAGGATGAACAAACGGAGTAGATGCCACATCAGAAGTTTCTGTTACTAGGTTTAAAGGGGATAATGGAAACGACGAGTTTGTGTAGCGTTTGAGAGATAAAGGATCAAAATGAATTCTGATCAAAAGATAAAATGCCAAAAGTATATTTTAGTCATATATATATAGGCTATGATTATAAATAATTATTTTGTAGATAATTATAATATTGGCTATGAACATGATAGTAAAGTAAGTGTTTGTATTTGATTAATTTTTTTTCCTCATTTGAATCTCAGTTCTAACCTTAGGGTGTGTTTGTTTTAATCTATGAAGGTGATCCCCAGAAATAAAAAGTTGTGAGTAATATATTTGTACGTTTGTTATGAGTGATATATAAAAAGTTGTTTTAATTTTTTTTATTAAAAAAGAAATGAGATGTGAGACTAAGAGGTATTAGGGATTATATTTTTTATTTTATTTATGAAAGGATAAAGGAGAATTTAATTAAAATAGTAATAATAAAAATAAGAAAAAATAATAAGTTATAAGTTATAAACTCAAATGTTACTTCAAACAGTAGTTGAAAAAGCGCTATAAGCTTAAGGTCGTCTACCAAATACTTTTACTTTGATCAAACAAGCTGCTGTAAGTTATCCATCATAAACTAGCGTTTAAACTTACCAAACAGAGCTTTAATTTATGTCTAAGTTCTTAAAATATTTTTTGTTTTAGTTCATGTCATGATTGATAACCAAATCACCAATTAAATATTTATGTGTCAACTTTCACACATAACACGTTTTTTTTTTTTTATAAGACAGCAATATTAATATTAGAATACGAGAGATATCCCAACCCAAATACATGATGAATGAAAACAGCCCCGCCCAAGAACATCAAAAGAAAGAGAGTTCCCTGCCTATTTACATTAAAACATAAAAAGATAAACAAGAAAGGTGATTGGACCACCACTCATAGTAACGGGTAGATAGGGGTGACAACATAGGTCAACCCGTCTCGATCCACCATCCTGACCCATCTAAAATGGGATGGGACGGGTTGACCCGCTTAAACAATGTGGGTTGAATCTCCTAATCCATCCCCGTTTAGTAATGGGTTGGCCCGTCAAAAACAAAAAACTAGAAAATGGATTGATGGGTTGGCGGGTTATCCCATTAAAAAGTAAAAAAAAAAAATCAAAACATTTATAAAATATGACAAAATAGCCCTAAAAACTTGATCGGGTTGGTGGGCAACCCGTCCGACCCGCTTCTGACCCACTTTCTTAGTGGGTTAAGCGGAATGGATCAAAACGGATTGATGGATTGAGAATCCCAATACAATCTTCCAAAATTGACGAGTTAAACAAATTGATCTACGAGTCATAACTCACTTTGTCATCCTTACTCCGTGATGTATTTTCACATCTTGCATTGATCCACATCAAACTTTTAACCTTAATTATTTCAACCACATAATCTGAACTCAGTTGAGTAGAATTGAATAGAATCCTAGGCAATCATATTGATCACAAAGTTATTGACGGAGACTTAAACAAATTTTTTTAAAAAAAATTAGACCAAAAAAAAAATGTAACAAAAACTTAAATTAAAGTATTAGTATATTTTTGATGAAAAAACTAAACTTTTATATTTAATAAAAATAATAAATGAAACACATCACTTTCAGCTTTTTTTATGGTACGGATGTCCCAACAATAAGGTGATAGTTATCCCCATTACCATTAACGCGTTATGTGCAAAAGGTCCACTGCTGAACCGGTACGTTAATAGTAGGTGATTGAACCTGTCACGCATTTTCCAAATTGGCAACGTGCTTGAATTGAAATTGTCAATTAGCTCGATTTTTATAATCAATATTACTTGTCGACAAGGTGCATTAATAAAAACGTGCCAACCCAACTATAAAAAACCATTATTATATAATTTAGACACCCTAATTTGTTATAGTTAACTATATGATTTAATCAGCTACAAGTTGCTATTTTAGCTGAATATTCTTTTTTGTTTGAGACTTTGACTTAGAAAAATTATTTTGGGATTAGATTGATGCGACTTGAGTTGAGAAGATTCATTTAAGTAAGCAAAATTATTTCATTCCCTATTTTTCATTCACAAGATTTAAATATGAAATTTTGCTATAAAAGAGTTGGCCTATGTTTGGAATTAGGGTGAAAAGAAAGAAAATTGCTTTTCAGATTCAGAAGCTACTTAGAGGAGTTTCTTACTAAACTCATATCTAAACATACACTTAAACTTCTTATCACTCCGACCAACAAACATTAGTTATTGGTAACACTTGAACTTTTAAACATATTTATTTTTTCAAAACATATACCATAACTTTAGGTAAGAATTTCTTCTCAACTTTAATTGAAGTTGTGTTATATTATTAATTGCTCAAATTTATTCACGTGATTATATCTTTTTCTTTTACCATCAAAGACTAAGCTTTAGTCAGCATCCCACTAGGGTAACGGGAGAAAGGTACATTTGCACAACTCTATCACCATTATTCATTTTTTTTCCTGAATTGACCAAGGCATTAACTCAGTTTACACAGGGAAAGGAAAAATGATCTGACATGTGATTCAATTAAGTTGTCCCTTTTTTAACTTCAACTATTGCACCTCAAAAGAAAAACATGCATGATAACTTTAACCATTCACTAGAAGATCAAGATTCCATTATTTAGATGCAAATCAACTTGTCCCTTGCATATGACACAATTGGAATCACGTTTGGGAAATCAAAGATTCAACTTGTTCTTTTCCACATGGTCCTTTTGTCCTAATGTAAAGTCTGTACTCATCATATGTCATTGGTGAGTAGAGGGCTGGCCTATCCTGTGTCACAAGCTCCTTAGCAGGTTCAATCAGTAAATCACTCTTGGGATTATAAAATAAGGCCAAGGAAACACGATCTTTGTTTGAATTCACAATCACCCTGTGTTCTACACTCTTGTAAATTGCATTGCTCAGCACCTAAAAAAATAAAACATGACATTTAACATTCATTAATCAGTAACAACCACCAATGGTAGAAATCTAAAAACCTAAGTAAAACATATATATATATATATATATATATATATATATATATATATATATATATATATATATATATATATATATATATATAAATCAAATAGTATCAGGCAATTTTATGGTATGTCCTTTTCTTCTCTAGGTACTACCCATCAAATATTTAGTGGTTATTGATTATTTTTAATAAGATTTTAAATCTGGATCTGAAACGGTAATTTGAAACCGTGATGTTTTGATTTTAACGGTCTTTAAAATCGCATCGCAATGACAATTATAATCGTATCAGCCGTAATTTCTTATTATTGTCTGCAGCAACGAAAAATATAACGTTGTCGTAATCACAACAGCAATTTAAAATCTTGACTTTTAATATAATTTTAAACATTTAGTATGAAATCAATTCTCATGAATACTTGACAATTTAACCTAAATATCGTATAGACTATAGAAATTACAAAGAGTGTGAAAGAAAAAGTAAATCAGTCATGACATAACAGCTTAATTGACTAGTTAAAAGGCTTGAACTTTATAGAGAAAGGTAGGACCTGAATTTGGTCACCAATGTTGATGATGAAAGCATTTGGGACAGGCTTAACAGTGATCCAGTCATTTCCTCTGCGTACTTGAAGTCCAGAAACAAAATCATCAGGTAGAAGAATGGTCATACCACCAGGGTCTGAGTGAGAGGAGAGGCCAAAAGTGAGGTCAGGTTGTGGGCACTTTGGATAGAAATTCACCCTTAGGCAAGCTCCAACCTCACTTTCTCCACCAAATGCATTTTGAAGGAAATCCTCTTTTAGGCCAAGATTTGTTGACATCAACTTCAGTACCCTTCCTCCTAGCTTAACCACTTCCTCACCATATTCAGAAATCACTTTCCTATTAATCATAAAACAACAATTAGGGGAAACATACAAATTTATTAATGAAATGGTTGTGTTGTTTCTCTTCATCAAAAATAGTGACAAGATTGTACAACCAATATAATGTACTCCAACCAGAAACCACATTCTAACAAAAGTCCTGCATACATTTATTATCATACAGAGACTAAAACAACTTTAGCCACATATACTTCCTAATGACATACTTGTGAAGCAATTAAGTTCTGATGAGCCTATTCTAAAACCTACTCTGCCGCCAGTGAGTTTAGCTGAGGTAGTTGATGAAAAAAACAATTGAGAAATGATATTTGCAAACAAAACAATTATACAATGTTTCCATTTTGTTTGTCTGAAAAAAAATATATAGTGTATTGAAAAGTGTGATTTTTATTTTATTTTTAAAAAGAAAGTCCTGTAAGAATTATGCATATGAAGAAAATGACATGCATGTATCGTTGAACAAATTACTGGCTTCTCTATGTATACATGGAAAAAACTCAAGAAAGTTTGAATATGCCACCATCCATTCACTGATATATAATTTATTTCCACAAGGGCTATTTCATTGTACTCTCCTCAATCCTAAAGCTTTTTTTTGTTTCGATCATGTTATTCGTACACCAACACTCATATAACTACCGTTTATACTAACTACTTTTAGAGAGAGAAAAATTAAACTAATCTTATTTTCCTTTACTTTCTCTCTCTTTTTAACTCAAAAACGATAAACATATAGGAGGTTAATGTTTTTGGGTGTAGAAATAACATCACTGATTTTATTTTATAATTTACTAAAATCGGGCATTGCCATAGCTAGATACCACCACGATTTGCATGTTGGTGTTTACGCTTGAAAAAAGTGTTCAACTACCTTAAATTACTAGAGCATATAAAGCTGCATGTATATAAAATGGATAATCTCAGCTACCTTTTTTTTTTGTTAAGTGACTAAGTGAACAAGATAAATAAACACAAAGATTATGAAAAAAAATTGTAAATTTTTACTGAGCACCCTAAAAATTTTGTGTCTATCTTCCTACTGGACCACTTAAAAAAAGTAATTGACCAGAAATCATATACCAGCTGCACAACCCAGTGGCAGTTTACAAGTCTCCAAGGCAGAGCCGAACTTGTCAAAAAGCTTTACCCCATATTAATTAATAATTTGGATATACACCCATGTTTAACACGGCTTCGTCCTACACCCTCCAATTTACAGGTCAACTTTAAGAAGTCCAACATTTATCTATGCCTATAACCTTCTCCCCCTACCCCTTATAAGACCTTAATTAGTTGGTAGCCCATTAGTCGGCTACAAATATTAATTAAATATAACGTACCCGCCTCTCCATTACCAAACAGGACAAAATCAGAAAATAAAAACGTGGGAATTGAAAAGAAAAAAAAGGACATGAATAGATAAATATCTACATCCTTTTTTGAGCCTACCCTAACCTGTATATGTAGCTCCTAATAGATTTAGAATACGTTATTCAGACATATTTATATACATATCATCTAATAATTATATAATTTTTGTCATTTTCTACGTATCTACACTTTGATTATATCACCTTTTGAATGTGAAGTAATTTGCTTCTTGGTGATAGAACACCAAACATTATTATCCATAAATTTAAGCAACTAAAAGAATAATAATGATGGGCTTAGATAATTTACTTTTGACATGGTTCAAACCTTAAGGCGAATATTTTCACAAAGAAAAAATTAGGTTATAGAAATTTTGGAGTACAAGAGATTAAAGAGATATCATATGCATTGAACAAAATTCTGTTGTCCCAAAAAATGGTGTCTTGATGTTCCCCACCAATCAAAGGTTGAGGATATGCATAGATGTTAATGAGATGATTTTATTTTATTAAATGATAAATTATCATTGATAGGAGATTTAAAATGGGATAGAAGATTTCCATCCATATGCATTATGGATCTTATTAATTAAGGTGTAATCTTGGACTTGATTTCATTTAAAGTTGTCGGAGGGAAATGTATATTCTCATATTGATGTTTGTCTCCTTTACCATGTATGAAACACTTTTGTTAGTTTTTTTGATATGGTGCAATTTTGTATATGATTTAGAGAGTACTTATTGTACTCTTTTAATAAAATTTAATTTTGTATATAAAAAAGAGGGGGAGAGAGAGATATTATATGCAAACCTCAAGGATGGTGGAACTGTAGGCCACTTAGCTTGGTTCCTAAGTGAAGGGGGCATGTAATGGAGAAAGAAGTAGTCACTCCAATCCAAAACGGCACCCTTATTCACACCCAAGCGACTTCCATAACCCTCATAAGTGGTAGGGGAATTGGCATAGTCCTCCTTCACCTCAAGTGGCTGGTTAAAAAACTCACGCCACAACTCCCTAGCACTCTTCATCAACTCATGGCTAACCCCATGGTTCACCACCTGGAAGAAACCCCACTCCCGGCACGCCTCCGAGACACGCCGGAGCACCTCCTCCCTGAGGACTTGGTCCTCACCGGAGAGGTGTTGAAGGTCAATGATAGGGATGTTAATCATATCATGATGGTGATCAGTTTGAGAAGCATGGTTGGGAGCAAAAGTGGTGTTAGTGGGTCTTTGAGAGTGTGGCTTGATGTAGCGTGCAGGGACTGAGCTTAAGCCACTTTCGGCTAAGGTTTGGACACGAACCACTGGTTCTGGCCATGCTTGACAAGTCATCATTTTTGTGATATAGAAAGAGAGCTAGCTAGCTAGTGAATTGAACAAAGATAAAGATGAGTATACTAGTAGTAGCTAGTGCTTTGAGTGTGTTTGTGACTTGTTGCAGTGTGATCGAGAGGAACTAAGAGAGGGGTATATATAGATAAATAGATAGCATGACATGCCATAATTTCGGCGACGTGATGAAATTGAGTTACTCGTGCGTTGCGGCAATGCGGCCATAATAATATTCTATGCGTCTAATAAAGAAAACAAAAGATATTTTGGGTTAAATATGTTTTTAGAAACCGTAAAATAAGCAAATTTTAGTTTTGGTCCCTCACCAAAAAAAATTTCTTTAGTTTTCGTCCCTCTCAAATTTCAAATCACTATTTTTGATTCCTACTATCATTTGACATCTATTAGTTATGTGTCTAACAGAAAGTTATATGATCATCCTAAGTTATACTCAATGACTTATGTGGTGTCATGTAGCATATGATTGACCTGGGTGAGTGTCAAAATAACATGGATATCTAAGAGAGCTCAAAAAAATTCAGAGAAGAGTGAGTCATAATAGAATAAAATGAAAAACAAAATAATGGGATGAAGTAAAGGGTGGTTTTATGCCTTGTCGATCCAACACCTATTGAGGCTTAAAACAAACTTTGTGGTGAGATCTTTTCAGAAAATAATTTTTTTATACAAAATTAATTATTTTATGCAAAATGAGGATTTGATTCCTAGACCTTGCCGCTAATGATAAGTTTTTATATCAAATATGCTGATTTATGTTTGTGAAATATCAAGCATATAAAAAATATAATATAAAAAGATACAAAATGAACTTTTTATTTTAAAAAAAAATGTTTTTTTAATAAGTTTAAAGCAAAGGCTTCACTTGCTTTATCTTTGACCGGACGTGATTTTAAGATGCAACCCACCAAAAGTGGAGCACTCGTGTATCATAAAATTAACTTATTTGGACCATTGAGATTATCACATGGAATGATTACCACCCCTAAATTCTTTGAGTTGGTCAAATTTTTTTACTTCCCCATAGGGTGTTTTTATGTTTATATTTGCAAATATAATATTTTTCTTTTAGCAAAATAAAATCCATATTAACCACTACACCCCCAGTTCAATAATTGTGCTTCCCTTGTGCACCAACAGCTTCGTCGTGCCAGCCACCATGTTCGTACCGAGGAGAAAATGGATTGTGAAATTTATGTTATTCCCTCCTTTAACCTCCCAATTTGGGCCGACAAAAATTTGAGGTCTCGAGTAACAAGAGTCCCTCTCTCATCATTTTACTCCTTTCTCTTAAATAATTTTCCGGTTATATTTTTAATAAACTTTACCATTTTATTCTCTGCCACTTCCCCTGTTTTCATTCTTCCAAATAGGATTGTTCATTCCTGTGGATCGATCCGATGAACTCGAGAATCCGAACTGAATCAATTAAATTGGTTTGGATTTTTTTGATGTTTGGATCCGAATCAAACCAAATCAAATCTGATGATAATTAATTCGATTCTCGGTTTCAAAGATTCTGAAACTGAACCAAACCGAACGAAATCAATTATTATATTTTAATATTTATATATTCTTTAATATTTAACATTTAATATATTTTAATATTCATTACATTTTATTTTTTCATATATATTTTATATTTATATATTTTAATATTAAATATTTTCAGATCAGAATCGAACAGAACCGAACCAACCCGTTCTTCAATGATTTGGTTTGGTTCGCATTTCCTGACAAACAATTGCAAATCTAAACCGAATCTGGGAACTAATTGATTTTGAATGGTTCCGATTTGTTTTTTATATAAATCCGAACCAAATCGATCCGTGAATATCCCTACTTCCAAACATACAAGTGTCACTTTAAGCAACTTAATGCTCACTTACCGAACATTTGAACTCTAATATTAGATTAAGCACTTACTAATATCTTTTAGCCACAAGTTGCGACTATTAATTAGAACGTGTATAATTCTTATTTTACTTAAGTTCATTTATAGAATTTGATTTGACTCTAACAGTACCTGAACATTGTCAATAGCCAACATGCGGCATGCAACCAACACCAAATAATCATTACTCATAATACACATTTTATTATTATTATTATTATTATGGAGAATGCTAATGAGTATTTTAATAAAGATATTGATTAAAAAATCAAAAGAAAAAAAGTTTTATTAAAAAATGATATATTTAATTTTTTGAGAAGTTATGTAATTAGCTTTCCAATAAAAAATGTTTATTATGGATTCTTTAATCAGTATCTTTACTTAAAACATTCGTTAGCAAGATCTTATTATTAAAATTATAATTATTATTATTATACAAATGATGAGGATCAATTAGATAATGCCACGGTAGAATAGTGGCTATAATAAAACTCAACGATGAGGTGAAATGCGCGTAAGGAAGTGCGGCTCACACAATATGCGGAAGCAGAAGGGTCCACTAGTTGTTGGTGCTACGTTGGTTGAGTTTTGAGTGGGTGAACACCTGCATCGACATGTTCTGTCTCTCGTTCTCATAAAATTGAAAACAAAAACAAACACAATATATATGGAGTTTAATTATTATTTATTGATAGTGTAAAAATTTTTATACTGTTAATCAATCATCAATCATAATATGAATGACTATTAAAATAATTAGGATAAGAGTCAAAGAAATATGTAAACGTGATAATTTTTAATTGGATATTTGTATAAAAAAGTTTTACACTATCAATGTATAGAAATTAAACTCATATAAAAATTACTAATTCACAATTTAATATTTATTAAAATTCATTTTACTCTTTTAAGTCCATCCACTATTTTCTTTCAATTTTTATTTATAATACTTTTTAAGTTACGGTTTTAAATTTATCTTCATTTAAATTATCATCAACTACGTGTTGAAATAAAATTTACAATCTTCTATATGTATTGCAGAGGTCAGTAATATATTATTATTATTATTATTATTATTATTATTATTATTGTATTATTATTATTATTACAGGGATAATTAGTAGTATATTGTATCTGTTTGACTGTTTGTATTGTTATTTGTTATTTTCAAAATCAGTCATTGTTAATTGTTATTCTATGACCCTATGCTTATCCTGCAATTACTTTTGGGCCAAGTGCCCAAGTGAGTAGTAATGGTGTTGTTCTTGGTGAGAGTTAGACTACAAATTGCTCATATTGTTGTTTTATATGTACTGGCATATTATCTATATATATGAAATAATCATGCATGCATTATGTACAATGCCATTTAGCCGGAATAAGATCCCCTATAGTTAAAAAAAAAAAAAAAAAAAACTACAGAGGGTTCTAATTAATCTGGTGATTAAAAATTATTTGTATTATATTTTATTGTCATTTTATGTCACAACATAAAAAATATTTAAGGCTGAATTACCTTGTAGTTTTGAAGTTACTAGGAAATGTTGAAAAATTAAGTTTAGGCCTTTAGGAAAATGGAAGAAGGAAAATAGAGATTACTACAAACAGAAAATATTATTAAAAGATATAAGGATGATGTGATAAAAAAGACAAAGGAATAAGCTCTATTTTACACTCTATTCCTAATTAAATAAGAAAATAAATCAAGAAATATAACAAGAACAAGAAATAACTCTTAAGGTTGCTTTCTAGATTAGATGACTAATTGATTTTTTTTTTTGGTTCCTAAAACGATAGGAAGTGAGCTACCACTCCTGGGCCTGGAGAGTAGCGGGGCTTGCTTAACGGGACCCGCTAATAATTAAAATATTATAATTTTTTTTTTGATAAACCAAATATGTATATTAATAATAATGGTATTGAGTATATCATAAATCATTTACAATTAAGTCCCTAAAAATTGTGACCTGCGATGACTATTAGGTGTTTAGGTATACAAGTTATATTAAACCATGATAAAAGATTAATCTATATTTTGAACTACTACCTCAGCTCTAAAACAATAAAAAACAAAAGAGTTAAGGCCCAAATTGGTCCTTGACAAAAAAATTAAGGTGATATTCCCTAAGAAATGAAAATATCAATTTGATCCTCAAGAATATAAAATGTAGGTCAAATTGATCCTTTTTAGGATAATTTTTGGGATATTTTAGTCCATGCCAGAGACTATTTTGACAAGCACTTTATATTCTTGAGAATCAAATTAGTATTTTTCATTTCTCATGAACCAAAATATCACCGTGATTTTTTATCAAGTATCAATTTGAGTCTTTACTTAAAACAAAATTATAGAACCAATGAACAGGGAAGTACTACATCACAATTCATGCATATAAAAAAAAATTGAAAAGGCTGGCTGGAGCCCACCATAGGGAGGTCCCCAAGATACTCCGCCCCTGGCCTGGAGCAACATTGGTGGGGCACCTCCTCAAAAGATTTATTTTGGATAAGATGAAGATCGATCCAAAGATCTCTTACTAAAGAGTATCTTTGTACATATTCGTCTACCTTACGAACCTAGTATGCTTCCACTAGTTCAATCCCATTTGGGTGATGACTAGTTGATTCTATTAAATAAGAAAATAAATCAAGAAATGTAACAAGATGAAGAAATGACTGGTATACTATTGGGATTTGTTTTTCCTGTTAAGTTGTTATCTCATAGTCTATTAGTTAATTATAGTTGTTGTTATCAGTTAGTTTGTTAAACTGATATTATGAAATATCAGTTAGTTAGTTGGGCTGATATTGTGAAAGCTCTTTTAGTTATAAGAAGCTTCTTTCTATTAGTTTGTTATGAGAAGCAGTACAAATTAGAGTACTGCTGTGTAATCAATTAATTCAATCAAAGAAGAGTATTATTCAAAACTATCTTTCATTATGGCATCAGAGAAAGACGATCCAAAGCAAGAAAAAGAGTTCTCAGGGAAGGAAGATGCCCCTGATAACAAGAAACCTCTCAATCCATCCTTTTTCCTCAGTTCTTCTGATAACCCTGGAACCCCTCTTGTGGCTGCAACGCTTAATGGAGACAACTACCGCACATGGGCACGGTCAATGAAGATGGCGTTGCGTGCGAAGACGAAATTAGGCTTCATTGATGGATGCTTCAAGAAACCATCACCTCAGGCAGCAGACTACTAGAACTGGGAGAAAGCCGACTCGATGGTGTTGGCTTGGATCATCAACTCCACGGATCCAAGCGTTCATGGAAGTATCTCTCATGCAACCACTGCAAGGGACATCTGGGAAGATCTTGAGGAACGATTTGCTCAAACCAATGCACCTCACGTCCATCAACTATGGCGCACACTTTGTCTGATACAGCAAGAACCAGAAGTAAGCGTAAAAGATTTCTATACCCAATTCAAAAGTTATCTTGATGAACTCAGCAAATTGCAACCATTGCCAGAATGAACCTGTGGTGCATCTAAGGCCTTGATGCAAAGAGAAGAGGAGAGTCGGGTCCATCTATTTCTTGGGAGCATTGACAATGAACAATTTGCTCATGTCAAAGCCACCATTCTCAATTCGGATGCTCTTCCCTCCGCGTTCATCTTTCAATCATGCTCTAAGGGAAGAATCACGCTTCTTGGCAGAAAAGGAAAGAAATGCCAAGATTGAATCAGCTTCAGCCTTTTACTCCAATAGCAGTACCAGACAAAAGGCGCGTGATGGACCAAAATTGAAATGTGACCATTGTGGAAAGCTTGGTCATGTGAAGTCCAAATGTTTTGAGATAGTTGGCTACCCTGCTCACTGGGACATGCGCAGAATACAGCGAGGTCCCAACAAATCTGGAGGACAAAATGGTGCCCATTTTGTTTGTGTTGATGAAAGCCAAAAGAAGGATTCAGAAAACACCACAACAGGACATGCTCTGCATGGAACCTGTATGAAGAAATGCATTGACACTCACGAAAATATGGCTGGTAATGTAGGCATGCATAAAGGTCAAAATTGGGTTCTTGATAGTGGTGCTTCACATCACATGACCCATTCCCTTACTCTCTTAGAGGAAGTAAAGAATTTTGACAAACCTTTTCATATTGTTGTGCCTACTAGTTACACAGTCATGGTGAAAACAATGGGAACTGTTACTCTTAACAAGCATATTAGACTGCATAATGTTTTATTTGTGCCTTCCTTTAACTGCAATCTGATTTCAATTCATAGATTAACACTTGACTTAAATTGTTCAGTGACTTACCATGAGGATTCTTGTCACATACAGGACCTAGTCACGAAGAAGATGATTGGATCAGGTAATATGCAAGATGGGGTTTATGTGCTTGATATGGCAGTAGCAGGGTCATCTTCAGCTGTGACTGGAAACGATCTCACCACTCTATGGCATACTAGAATGGGACATCCTTCCACACAATCTTTACAGTGTATTTCTCATTTACTTAGCAGTAGTTTTGACTTCAATAAAGTGTCTTGCTGTGATATTTGTCATAAGTCCAAACAATGTAGACTTTCTTTTAATCAAAGTAGTAATAAAGTTGAAGAGCCTTTTGATCTCATCCATTGTGATCTTTGGGGAAAATATCACACTGCATCACACAATGGCTCTCATTTTTTTCTCAATATTGTTGATGATTATACTCGTGGAGCATGGGTATACTTAATAAAAGAGAAAACTGAAACCAGTAGCCTTTTGATAAACTTTCATTGCATGATAAAAACTCAGTTTAATAGAAAAATCAAGAGGATAAGCAGCGATAATGGCACTGAATTTGTTAATTTCACTCTCAAAAGATTCCTTCAACAAGAAGGAATAGTTCATGAGACCTCTTGCGTGGGAACACCACAGCAGAATGGGAGAGTAGAGAGGAAGCATATGCATATCCTTAATGTTGCAAGGGCACTAAGATTCCAAAGTAATCTTCCCCTAAAGTTATAGGGAGAGTGTGTTCTTGCAGATATCATTAATAGAACCCCCACTGTTGCAAATAAAGGTGCAACCCCTTATGAAATGTTGTTTAATAAAGTACCATCCTATGATCATATTAAAGTTTTTGGTTGCTTATGTTATGTAAGGAATGCTTCCAAGCATCGAGATAAATTTGATCCTAGGGCAGAGAGATGTATATTTGTAGGCTATCCTCTAGGACAAAAGGGTTGGAAAGTCTATAATTTGAGAACAAGAGAATTCTTTGTCTCTCATGATGTTATTTTCTATGAGGACATTTTCCCTTATGCTGAAAGTATGGAAGAGACAGCAAAGGACTCTTCTATGATTAATTTCCAACAGTTGGCCCACAACTTGGAAGAGGTAGATTCTCCACCTGACACTAATGTTGAATCGTCAAGACAGGATCAGTCAATAGACTTGGAAACACACAATATTCCTAGTCCTGATATCATTTCTTATACTGATAAGGTTCAGAGTGAGGGGGAGAATCATGAATTACCTCATGAACAGGCACCTGTTGAACCGAGGACAAGGCAACATCCTAGTTACCTAAAGGATTATTACTGTCACGCAGCTGTGAAAAACTCTGCATATAAGTCCCTAGATTCATCATCTAGCGCAGGTCTGGTTTATCCCATTTCAAAATATGTAACCTATGCACATTTCTCACAAAAACACCAAGCTTATCTTGCAGCCATTACTGATCAAGAGGAACCCAAAACCTACAAGCAAGCAGTCCTTAAGAAGGAATGGAGAGAAGCTATGGATCAAGAAATAAAAGCTTTAGAAGAAAATAAGACTTGGGAACTCATGTTTTTGCCTAAAGGCAAGCAAGCAGTAGGTTGCAAATGGGTGTACAAACTCAAATATAAAGCCTCAGGTGCAATAGAAAAGTATAAAGCACGGCTCGTGGCAAAGGGCTATACTCAAATTGAAGGAGAAGACTTCAATGAAACTTTTGCACTAGTGGCAAAAATGACAACTATAAGATGTTTGCTCTCCATTGCAGTAGCTAAGGGATGGGAACTACATCAAATGGATGTAAGTTATGCTTTTCTTCATGGAGAGCTTGATGAAGAGGTTTATATGGAAGCTCCACAAGGATATCCAATTCCAAAAAAGGGTATGGTGTGTAGACTAAGAAAGTCTCTCTATGGTTTAAGACAAGCTTCAAGAAACTGGTATTCCAAACTATCTCAATCTCTTATTGCATACGGATTTCAGGAATCACAAGCCGATCATAACTTATTTGTTTGTTCTCATAATTCTGTTTTTTTAGCAGTCTTAGTGTATGTAGATGATCTAATAATAGCTGCAAATGATGTTACTGCTTGTGCTAGTATTAAAGAACACTTAAGAAAATGGTTCCATATGAAGGACCTTGGTCCTCTTAAGTATTTCCTTGGCATAAAATTGGCTCGAGGTCCCTCTGGTATGTTTTTATGCCAAAGAAAATACACTTTCGACATTTTAACTGAGTGTGGCATGCTTGCTTGTAAACCTGCCACTTTCCCTTTGGAACAAAATCAGAAGTTGGCTCTAGATACAGGGGAGTTTTATTCTGATCCTTCACAATATAGAAGGTTAATTGGTCGCCTTATATACCTTACTATTACTCGACCAGATCTCACGTTTTCTGTGCATGTTTTGAGTCAATTTATGCAGGCACCAAGACAGGGTCACTGGGATGCTGCTATGAGGGTGCTCCGATACCTGAAGTCCACTCCCGGGCAAGGCATAATTCTACCCAAGGATAATGATTTCAGACTCACTTCCTTTTGTGATTCCGATTGGGCATCTTGTCCCCTTACCCGAAGATCGGTTTCTGGTTATCTAATGAAACTTGGAGATGCTCCTATCTCTTGGAAAACCAAGAAGCAGACCACTGTATCCCGATCCTCTAGTGAAGCAGAGTACCGAGCCATGGCTCATGCTACCAGTGAGATTCTATGGCTGCGCAGTTTGCTCCTGTGCCTCCAAGTTAATTGTGATTTACCTACCACACTTTATTGTGATAATCAAGCAGCCCTCCATCTTGCTGCTAATCTTGTGTTTCATGAGAGAACGAAGCACATCGAGGTGGATTGCCACTTCATTCGAGAGCACTTACAAGCTGGAGTTCTCATTGTTGAATATGTGCCAACTAAACAACAACTACCTGACATCTTTACTAAGGCTTTGGGAGGAAAGTTATTTCAAGAGTTATCCTTCAAGATTGGTGTTCATAATCCTCACACTTCATCTGGAGGGGGAGTATTGGGATTTGTTTTTCTTGTTAAGTTGTTATCTCATAATCTATTAGTTAGTTATAGTTGTTGTTATCAGTTAGTTTGTTAAACTGATATTATGAAATATCAGTTAGTTAGTTGGGTTGATATTGTGAAAGCTCTTTTAGTTATAAGAAGTTTCTTTCTGTTAGTTTGTTATGAGAAGCATTATAAATTAGAGTACTGCTGTGTAATCAATTAATTCAATCAAAGAAGAGTATTATTCAAAACTATCTTTCATTATATACAAACTACGCAACTATTTCAAACGAAACAGATCGAGCAATTAAAGCTTTAGGATTAATACACCATTCAAAAACAAATAATTAAGGACCACTATTTGTTTAACCTTGATGCGATCTATGAGAAAACTTAAGCAAATCACATTAGTAATTTGAAAAAAAAAACAAATGACCTCGTTTTGAAGTTCCCAACGAGACCAAATGACAGTACTCCAAATCGTTGTCCACACATTTTTCTCCATAGACATCCATCCATTAACTAAAGAGCAGAATTGGGAATATAGAAATGAAGTAAACTTTGTGGGATAGGTACAACAACACTCAGCCAAATGAAAACACAATACCATACCTGGATTAAAAAAAATACAATGGCAAAACGAACGCAGGCAGTTTCACAATGCTGGCCACAAAAAAACACAATGAATCTATCTCATTTACATCAGGAATAACCTTTCTACAAAATAAATCTACTTCAGCTATATTTTTATCAAGAAAAAGCAGTGACCTTAGAAGAACCCAAACTCTTCCACAACTTCTTAAATAATTTTCCTCCATTTCCGAATGCCCCAAAGTCTATAATGTGACGATGTGATACAAATCACAAAGTAATTATAATCTTTATTTATACCGAAATCTATCCCTAGCTAATCAAATAATGAAATGAATGAAGAAATATAACGAAATCAAGAAATAACTACTACAATAGCTTTCTCAGTTAGATAATTAGATAATCCTGAAATATATTTCAAGAATTAATTAAAATATTTTAAAATATCCTAAAGTATAATAAAGATATATTAGAAGATATTTCATTTCCCCTTCTAGCCCAAATTGGAACAGTTTACATGTGATTGATTTGTCCATTTTCTTACTTCGTTTTTTAAGTTGGCACACCCAATCTAAGTATTTGAATGCCATATCTCCACTTATGTTTACAATATTCCCCGGTAAAGATTCAGATAAAAAGTTTAACACTAAGCTCAGTTGCCACGCACCCGAAGAAGCTACTCTAATGTGAGAAAAAATATAAAGTGAGAAAGTAAGTATTTATCCATCCATAATTAATTAAAGTGGGTTAATATTTTAATAAACTTTAATTATTTAAGGGTAGCTATACTCTTATTTTTTCACTTTACATTTTTGCTCAGTTTAGAGGAGTCTAATATGTTTTCACCACTCATTTTCATGATATATATATATATATATATATATATATATATATATATATATAGGTCTAAGATCTTATCTATCTGAATGGTAATAAAAAAAAAGAGTTTTTATACTTATTTCAATTTTCCCTTAGATATTATGCTTAACTGATTTGTGCACCTCTTAACTATGTAAGAACCTTATGCTCATGTTTGATTTATCCTGTTAAAGCTATAGCGGTAAGTCCTCATTGTGGTTGAAGAGGCAGTAAGTCTAATTCGTCCATACTTGAACATGATAAATAAAATATTGGCATACTCCGGTTGCTTTTAGTTAAGATGTAGGGCTGTAGCTATAGTTAAGAATAATGAGATCTAAAGCCTTTTGTATAGAAGTGATTTTAAATTTTTATTTTCCAAAATTTTGTAAAGACTTTATTAAAATCGTTCAGAAAGATATGACTTAGATCTATAATATTGTTATTATGTAATCAAAGGAAGGCAATGATATCAGAATAATGAAAATTATGTTATCACGCTCTTTTATATATATATATATATTAGAGTTTAATTTTGATACATTATCATTATAAAGTTTTTTACACTATCAATCAAACACAAATCATGACATGAGTGAACCAATCACAAAGGCTGGTATGAGTGACTTTTAAGGTAGTTAGGATAAAAGTCAAACATTTTTAATGATGTAACAACTTATGATTGATTGACAATATAAAAAAACTTTGCATTGACTGCACATACCAATTAAATCCTATATATTATACGATATTTTTATAAAAATATTATATATAATGGTTTTAATTGGTATGCATTGTCAGTGTAAAGATTTTTTTCAACCAATCATAAATTGCCACATAATTTAAAATATTTTACTCTTATCGTATTTACCTTAAAAATCACATATAAGATGTTTTGTGATTGATTAACAGTATAGAAAACTTTACACGATGTATTAGAATTAAACTAATAACTAATTTCACAAAATATTGTTGAATTTCTTTTTTTTTTTTTTGATTTCCCAAGATATCTTGTACGCAACTGTGAAAATTAATCCCTCGAGATAATTGACGATATTGAAAAGAGCTGACCTCTTTCAACCAGGTTTTTTTCATACATAAAAATCAGGGATCGAATCCTTCATCACTTGTTTAAGGGATTCGAGTCCGTTACCACTCGGACCAATTACATATCGGTAAAATATCGGTGGATTTGCTTTCAACTTTCAACAGCACTCACCATTTCTTTGCATTTGAATTTTGGTCATTTTTGAGATGGTTGATGAAAATTGATTGAAGTTTCACTTGGACAATTATAAGCCAGATTTGCGGTAGGGTTTGGAGATGACCTTCCTTTACTGGCTTAGAAAAAAAATAAGAGAAATGTGCTTAAGCTGTTGAGATACGGATCAAATGCTACTTGGCCATTTATAGATTTTGACCTTTCCATTATTCTTGAAGATCTAGCAAGTTTAGTTTAATATTCATTTTAAAAAAATGGGTAAAAAATTAAATTTGGTAACTAATTAAGGTATAAAAACCGATTTGTATGATTTTTTTGAAAGTTTATAGATACTTGATCACATATGCGAATTATAGAAGGTCCACCTGATGCCTGATCACAAACATACATATCAATCAGTCAAACAAAATATGACAAAAAATACAAAGGTAGTCATTGAAAGCTTTGGAAAGTTAAAACCAAGGCTTCCAGATTTGTACAAAACACATAAGGATATGGTCCCGGGAGAGTAGCTTTGTTGTCAGCCCCTCGGCCCTTGCTAGATACTTATGTTGTGATGAGCATAGAATATGCTCCCCAAATATCTAAAAGCACCAGACAGGCTAATAAACCTTAAGTGTGAACGTGTGGCTCATTTGGTTGCGCAGGCTAAGCTTACGGGGAGGACCTTGATTTAAATCCCGTAAAACACATTCTTAAAAGTAGTCGAAAAATCTTAATTGTGACTAAACACCCGAACGGATATTAGTTTCTTAGAATTTTGGGTTTGGACCTAACTCAACCCCAAAAGATAGCTCATAGGATGATGATTGCCCTTCTCTTATAAGCACTATTCAAGCCATATCATCATCCAATGTGAGACTTTGAACACACCTCCCTCACACTCATGACTGGTCATTTGAAGCGTAAAGTTTGTAGGACTGGACATCTACTGGTGGCCTAACAGATCTCGGATAGGTTCTGATACTATCTTAGACTTTTGTGTTTTGGGCCTAACTCAACCTCAAAAGCTAGCTCATAAGGTGATAGTTGACGTCCCCCATTCATAAGCACTATTCAGGCCATATCACTATCCAATTTAGGACTCTCAACAGTTTCATAACGAGTCCAAAAGGTCTAAGTGTAAAACCCGCCAAAAAAAAATGACATAAGTTATATTTGTTTATATATATATATATATATATATATATATATATATATATATATATATATATATATATATATTTTTATATATATATATGTGCTTAAGCAATTCATATAAAATTAAATAAGATGTCATGAAAAAGATAGGGACGTATTTCCCTTTTCACCCTCAGTGTAAGTTATGAGTTAACTTATGGCCAAGGGTTGTTAAGTAAAAGCAGCACAGAATAAATAGTTAGGAAAGGTGAGTGAGCAGTCATTAGCAACCCTAGCAGAAACTAGAGGAGTCCTTTGGAGAGAAGAGGGAGAAGGAGCACGATCCAAGAGCAAGGGACGAATTTTGGCGTGGTTCTGACGTTTTCGGACACGGGGAATTCATCTCCATCATCTTTCTCTCCTACAAATGTGCAAAGATCAGGTGAGGGGTTTAAATTTAAGGTTGAATTGATAATGACTTTTGGAGGAAATTCGGAGGTAAGATGATTTGGGATTTTAGGTCATGGGATTGTGTGTTTTGACATGAAATTGGTGTCAAATCAGTTTGATATTGTTGATATATGAGTAACTTTGTTTGATTAGTCAAGTATGATGTTAGATAGGGAGTTTTGAACTCTTTCTTCATGTATACGGGACTTAATTGTGCATTAAAATGGTTGGATTTCTGCAGAATTTGCGTTTCTGCAATTCTGCAGAAATCGCGCCAGCGCTGGGCACCAGGAACCCAGCGTTGAGCGCTAGGATGACAGAGAGGGATTGATAACCAGCGCTGAGCGCCCAAAAACCAGCGCTGGAGCACCCGAGAGCAAGACCTGAAAACTTGACCTCTGCGCTGTGCGCCACTTACCCTACGCTGAGCGCCAGTGTCAGACAACAAAATGAATATTTTGGCTTCTGTGCTTCTCCACTCCTACTCTTAGAGAGGTAAGGACTTGAAAGATAACATGGTGATGTTGTGTTAATGCTATTACAAGTAGGGTTAAGATATGTGTAATTAAGAGAAGTATAAATTGTGTTGTCATATAATCTTGAGCATGATTGATGAATGTGAGAATCTGTTTGAGGGTCGTACACGACTTATTTTTAGTTGGTGTAAAATAATAATATAAAAGGAGAGGAACAGGATTGCGGACCATGTTTATAGGATATGAGATTACGAAACACACAGGGATAAAGAGAAATATATGAAGACTAGAATGGAGTTATATGATGTGATTTAAACAGATGTAGTCGTAGGATTATTATATGGTACAAGATTTGAGAAATATTTATTATGTGGTAAGATTATTATATGGAAAAGATTTAAAAAATGTGTTTGTTTAGAGTGGGATAAGCAATGTTTATGTTCTTGTTGAATCTAAGAATGGTTTTTCCTTACAATTGAGTTGGTTCTTATGGAAAGAATAAAGTATAGTCATGAACATTATTTATAGTAACTGTGCTAAACGATAAAGAACGTTAGTCAAGACGGTCAATGTACACAAGTAATGTGAAGAAAGTAATAAAGTGAAAATGAAGTAGATGATTATGTGAATTATTGTTGTGTACTATGCTTATGATGGTCTATTGGAAATGACCTTTTTATTCACATGTTTACTGAATTATGAGTTTATTGTACTTTGTACGTATATGGAGTTTTAAGCTTCGAATGCGAAGTGAATGCCTATTGTGATGAATAGGGTTTACCGTGAAATTATTGACAAATGTCAAGGTAAGGTTTATTGACTCAACTATGTATTTGTGTACAAAGCAAATGTTGAAACTGATTGGTAAGATGCTCTTAGTTTGCGAATGAAATGACTATAATGCTATCTACATTTATTTATGATTGAGATCATTATGGAATTTATTGATTACCATTGTAATGGTTATGTAAGCTATGTTGAGGCACATAGTGCACATGAGATATTGTGAGTTGATTTGCATGAACATGGCATGCGTATTAAAAGAGGACATTGAGCAATACTTGGTGTATCCGACTGGCAGCGGACAAGACCGGGATATAAATGCGACCGCCGAAGAAGGGGACTCTAGTGAACAACCTCGGAGTTTGGAGGGATATTGTGCAGTGGGAAATTCCTACGAGATGATTAATGAATGTAGGTCAGGTCTCTCTAATTCGCAGTAGGTGTGTATGCTTCCCTAAGGCGAGAGCATTTGCTTCTTCGACTGACTCAAATGTCACTTATCGGTTAGCGGATTCCAACGGGGTATAAATGGGGCCGCCGGAGCGGGAGACTTTAGTAAACAACTCCAAGGGGATACACAAGTATCTGGCTCAATGGTAACTTGAGAAAACAGCGAATGGTTATCGCTAAGATTGGTTTTCATATATTGAAAAATATTATACGTCTAATTATTGATAGCATGATTATGCATGTATGTATGTGTTGCATTATTTGTTATGTTTTGTTTACCCTCACTGAGTTTTGGGACTCACCCCCGCCCTTTTGGTTTTAGCTTCAAGTACTGCGCGAGTGAAACCATCTCAGGGAGCTCATGTACATATGTAGTGCGAGCAGTTGCTATCTTAGTTTCATTTTTTTGTTCGGTTTATTGTCATATGAGGTTTCTTCGCCGATTGGAGTTTTGAACTTCTTTCTAGATTGTAAACCCTTTTGGGTTTTGTTTTTAAAACTCTTGTTGTTGAATCAGGGTCACCTTTGGCTTTCTTTTGGTATAATCTTTTACTCTGGTATTTACCTTTGATGTGCTATATATCTTGTTATGATGTGACTTACACGTTCTTGAAAGGCCTTGGGAATGGAACAACGAAGTTCTATTCTGGCCGGTCAGGGACGCCTAAGTTGGGTCCTGACACTAAACTTATGGGAATACTCTGTGGATATACTAGGGAACCAAACTCCCTAATTACGGTAGGTTCCAAACAAAAAAAAAACAAAATGATTAAACAAAAACAATAATTTCCATCAATGTCAATTCACTTGGGAAGAATAAGGAAAAATATCTTTTGCACCATGGTCATAACGCATGACTGGATATTAATAAATACAATATATAATTATAAATGTAAATTATTATTTAAGTGTTATATTCTAAATACTTAAATAATAAAATTAATAAGTTTGATTGTTGTTTCAATGATATTTTCTTAATAAGTGATTTTTTTATTATGTGTTTTAGGAAGGGTGTTCCTCAGTCCACACTCAAAGATTAATCCTTTCGAGGCAGATAGATCATTTAAGTGAGTATATTTTCTCCCAACAAAGTTTTTTTATACACACAACTAGGAATCAAACTCTGATCATCATATTTAAAAAACTTAGGTATCTATCAATTATGGCGGACCTTGTTGGTTAGGTGGTTTATTTATTATAAACTCTTGCTGAAACATGTGACATTACCTTCTGATCGTAGATATAATGGAGTAAATTTCTTTTCTCTCTAACTTTTGTTATAAAAATAAAAAAATTAGTAGTATGAAAGTAAATAAAAATGTTTTTATTTAAAAAAAAAATTTAATTAGTCTTGATATCTTGCCAACCTTTTTTTAAATATTAATTTTTTAATGGTTAGCACCATCGCCCTCCAAACGAGGCCTGTCGCAGAGCCATCATATCGCGAGTCGCGCATCACCGCAAGACAACCTCAATCAACCGCACCACCACCACGTGCTGCTTCCATCTTGTTTGTGTGCTATATCTGAAAATGCGGTGTCAGAACTGAATTTTCATTATAGGGTTTCATTTTTTTTATTAAATTGATTTAAGGAGATTTGATCTTGGATTCAATTGCCTTTAACACTTTGTATTGTTTTTAAAAAAATTGAATTTGTAGATCAAAATCTTATATAATGTATGAGAATCACATTCCATACCAGTTTCCAAAACCTGATTGGGTGAAGAAGACCCATTTGGAACGATGACCGTCACGTGGATATTGTTAGCTCCAACTCACCATGCCACCATGGAATACGTGCCAACTCAACTGTCAAGTTTGAAGCTTAACTCCACGTATTCTCAAATTAATGATGTTACTAACATAGATAACGAAAAGGGTAAATTTGTCAAACGTTTGAAACTTACAGGACTCAAACGGAACTTTTAATAATTAAATAATCAAATTGAAACAAAAAATAAAATAAAGGATAATATATTTTAGTTATAAAATATCTACAAGTACAAGACTCACTTGTCAATAAAATAAAAATCATCAAAATAATAATAATCAAAACTCGCTCATAAGCTTTTTTTTTTTTTTACTCCAACCAAATCACTTCATTTCATTATGAATAATATTCCAAATACAAATAGGTGGTGAATGAAAAACTGTGCGAGGAGCATACAAGGTTGCTACTTTCGCTAAAGCATGAGCACTACCATTAGCTTGTCGCCTAGTAAAAATAACTTTGTAATTGTTATGTAAAGATAATATGGTTCTACACTCATGTAAAAGGCAGCCATATTCGGACAGATCATATTTAGCAATGTGAGTGTCGTCCACAACTTTCTTGCAATCTATTTCAAACAGAACCTGATTAAGTAGGGCCTCCACTGCCCATTTGATTGCCTGCAATAAATCCTATGCCTCACTTTCAGCTGCTTCCATTGTGGCTTTAATCCAAGTGGTGTGCGCAACAATAAACTTACCCCCACTATCGCGCAAGCACAAGCCTGTACCCACCAGATTTTGATCCCGGAAATTAACTGCATCAATGTTACACTTTATAGTACCTTGGGGAGGCGCATTCCAGGTAGTTGGGAAGGTTGGCATCTGTGCACCCCCTGCAACTATACCACCAGGAGCGTGATCCCAAAATCTCCAAACTTCCGCAGCTCTAGCTAGGACAGTAGCAGATGTTTTAGTCACCGCATCCCATAACTGCAGATTTCTTCTTTTCCACAAACTCTAGAGGGTCATGCCAAAAATGGATTGTTGCTCCGTAGTTAAAACATTACAAACCTGGAAAAAAAGCCCAGCAAAGGAATTATGATTCAATAACATGGGTTCAATAACATGCCATAAAGAGATCGTCCTCCAACATTCCTTACTAGTTGCACATTCTAAAAAAACATGCCAACTGGTTTCAGGTTCTGCATTGCAGCATACACATAAACAAGAGCACTCAATACCCCTATTTTGCAAACACATACGAACAGGAAGGCAATTTCTACAAAGCCTCCAAAGAAAGGTTTTGACCTTTGGTGGCACTTTCATGGACCAGATGCTCTTCCAATTCCCTTCAAGTTTCAACTCATCTCTATTCACCAATCTTTCCATGCAAACCTGGTAAGCGCTCTTCACTGTATAATGGCCAGCTTTATCATAGCGCCAGATAATAGTGTCCAATCCTGATAAGTGAAGTAGTGGTTTTTGGAGAATTTCCTTTGCATCCCTTGGATCAAAATAATGATTAATCAAATTAGTATCCCATTCTCCAAGCTCAAAATTTATGAGTGAGTGAACCTTAGATAAATGAAAATTTTGTGGAGGTGCAGATTGAATTTTAGGATCATCAACACAACGGAGCCAAGGAGAATTCCATACATCAATTAAAGCCCCATTACCAACTTTCCAGTGATAGCCCTCATTAAGCAAAATTCGAGAAGACCAGATACTACGCCAAATAAAACTGGGATTATGGTAGTAGCCCCCAAAAAATCCCCTCTAGGGAAATATTTTGCACGGAAGACACAAGAAACAATAGTATCCGGGTTGGTAAGAAATTTTCAACTTTGTTTCCCCAACATTGCTACGTTGAAAGCATAAATATCTCGAAAGCCCATTCCTCCCCACTCCTTCCTCATAGTGAGCTTGTCCCAATAGATCCAATTAATCCCCTTTTTATCACCTTTCTTAGAACCCCACCAAAAAGAATTCATCATATGTTGGATCTCCTCCTCTATAGAATTAGGAAGAAGAAACACACTCATACAATAAGATGGGATAGCCTGAGCAACAGATTTAATCAACACCTCTCTACCGGCTTGAGACAACATTTTACTACTCAAACTAGATACTCTATTCCACACCCTATCTTTGATATAATTAAAGATAGATTTTTTGCTTCTCCCAGTCATGGATGGCAATCCAAGATATTTCCCTGTTCCCATGCAAACATCTATCTCTAGAATAGCAGCACTAATATTTTTCCTCTGATCCTCCATATTTCTACTAAAATAAATCTCAGACTTACACAAATTTATAAACTGACCTGAAGCATTAGCATAAGTGTTGAGAATATTTTTCATAGAGCGAGCTTCATTCTCCTCAGCTCGAAAAAAAAGGAAGCTATCATCCGCAAACAAAAGATGACTGATAACTGGAGCTCTTCGACAAATCTTCACTCCATGAACCATTCCTCTACCTTCTTCCTTTTTAATTAAAGCAGATAATCCTTCAGCACAAAGAATAAAAAGATAAGGGGATAACGGGTCCCCTTGGAGAAGACCTCTACTAGGAAAAAATTGGCCCAACTCGCTCATAAGCTAGCAACACCTCTCCATGTTACTATAATATCAGAATCAGAATAAAAATATAAAAAATAAAATGAGACTAATTGTGATTAAATAGTAAATTTTGTACCAATATAAAATAATATCTGTATACAATTATCTATTTAAAAACACCTTTCCTTATTCCTTTTATTTTTTATTTTTTATGTAATAAGTCACGTCATGGGACGTTTCAATATGCTAGTATACATATTTAAGAGTGATTGATTGCAGTAAAAGTGGATTGAGTCCAAGATGAACTTTACCTACAAGGGAGAACTTTATCTAAACACCATTCCCGGCCCGAGGGTTACTCACATAGTTGTATCCGTAGGGATAACCGGTGAAAGGCCAAAAAATACGCTAGTATATATAGAGATGAAATTTTTAGGCTTAATTGTATTTTTGGTCCCTCAAGTATTATGATTGTGCAATTTTATTCCCTCAGGTTCTAATTGCGCCAATTGGGTCTCCCAAGTATTAAGATTGTGCAATTTTGGTCCCCCCAGGTTTCAATTGCGTCAATTGGGTCCTCTAGGTATCACGATTGTGCAATTTTGGCCCCCCTAAATATCACGATAATGCAATTTTTTTACGCAAGTAGCCTATGTGACCCACGTGGGACTGATTTAGCAATTATTGATGTCAACTTGACAGCTTACGAAACATTCTTATGTGGCATCATTGACATCTCACGCACTTTAATTATCAAATGCACATCACTAAGTACGGGATATGAATGAAATGTAAGCTGTCAAGCTGATCTCACTAAGTGTCAAATCAATCCCACATGTGCTCCATAGACTATTGACGTTAAACATTGCACAATTGTGATACTTGAGGCACCAAAATTGCATAATTGTGATACCTGAGGGACCAAATTGGCACAATCGTAATACTCGGGGATCCAATAGGCGCAATTAGAATCCGATGGACTAAAATTGCACAATCGTGATACCTAGGAGATCAAAAGTGCAATTAAGCCAAATTTTTATTTATGCTAAATTATCCATAATTAGATTAAAAAAATTAAATTCCTATATCATGAAAATTAATTTTAAATATATATTTATTCATTGCTATGTTCAAGTACCTACAGGAGTAGAGAATTATGAAAAATATATTATTTTAATAATCAATGATATGTATAATCGATTATAATTAAATCAATTTTATGTTTGGAGGTGTTTGTTAAAAAATGATTTTAAGATAATTTATTTCGTTTGAATTGTGTAAAAAATCACTTTTATATAATAAATTATAAAAAAATACATGAAATTATTTGATAATTTAATAATATTTATTTTGTAGTTAGTTTTGTAGTGGTGAAAGGAGAAGGTTGTTATTTGTTTTAATATAATATAATAACTTTTTAATTAAATTTTACTAATTTTCTCGTAAAAATAACTTTTTTATAATTTAATCAAATTTGTTAAATATATTAAATTAAATCCAAATTATTCATCAAAAAAAATTAAATGCAAATTTTTTTTTCAAAATAAAGAGAAATTTATCTTTATCGACGTCACACATCCAACTAGTTTGCGGGGCTTCCAGATCGTTGTCACGTGGGAAACATTTTTTTCCGCAGTTCTAAATTCACGTGATAATAATAATAATAATAATAATAATAATAAGCTAAAGGACACTCTTTAAAGAAATTTTAAAAGTAATTTTATATTGAAAAATATATGTCATTTCTTTAAATATTAAATACATCAATTTTTAATAAAAAGTTTCTTTTCTTACTTTCTTAAAAAATATCCTAAGAACATTCGTTAACATTCTCCTAACATTCTCCTAATAATTATAATAATAATAGAGGAAGGATTAAGTTACTCAAACTTTAAGAGAGTTATTCCCAACCTTATCCATCTATTTATTCTAATCCAATGGATATATATTAACTCATTAAAGAAATCACATGACCTTTTTTAGATTAGAATAAATGGATGGATGAGATTGAGAGTAACTCTCTTAAAGTTACTCTTGAAGTAACTTAATCCCTTCTCATAATAATATGAAATATAGTGATCGAGGGGCAAGGTCCCCCCCCCCAGTTATAATATGTTTAAACGCGAGGTAAAACACCCTCCACATTCTGGATTTGGGAAACTATCCCTTAAAAGCTAACAATTAAAAGGGAGAACCAAGTTATTTAAGTATTCCATCTAATATCATATGCTACTTGATGTGAGACTTTAGACACCCCATAATATCCTAGTCTCTATCATAGCATCGTCCCTGAGAGTCAATGTCTCGACGGCTGCACTCTACGATATTTCACTCGACCTTTTTCGGTCAGCCCCTCCATAAGTAGCCCTTTCCGAGACACCGCAATCAATTTTGATACCAAATGATAAGCACTCATGCATTTGGGGAGCCCTCTCTTAATAGCTAGCTTTTAAGAAAGGGTTCCGTAAATGCTTGAATGCTTATCATTATTTCTAATATTATATTTTTTTAGTATTGTATATACTATTTTTAGATTATTTCTTATATTCAATTTGGTTTGCCATAAAATTAATCGCATTTATTTAATTTTGGTAGGACTTGAAAATATTGATGGTTGTGAAATAGCTATAGAATAGCGATGGAAGGTGAACTGTGGGAATGGATCCCCTGATGTTATATTTTTTTCATGTTTAATTTTAATCCCTCATCTAATATGTTGAAAGAGAGAGTATGTATTTAAAAGTGGGGATAAGATAATTGAATAATAATGATTAAAAATATAACTTCTTTATATTTTTTTTCAATATAAGAGGATCCACTCCCATAATGAAAATGAACTACGCATTAGCTATATATTGTATTGTTTTTTATTATGTATTTTTAAAAAGTAGTTAGGGATCAGCTATGGATTGTATATTTCTGGCTATGCAATTGCTACTGCTTAGTTACCAAACAGGTACGAATTAGCTATGCAAATAGTTACGGTGAAGTCCTACTTTTTTTTCTCCATAAATATAAAATTCATTAATAGAGTCTAGCTTAAACATTAAAGTGAAAAACTCTTTCCACATTTTAGAAAAGGTTTAAGAACAACCACCTATTATCATGTGTTCAAAGTTTGACATCAACAAAAAAAAAAAAAAAAAAATTACATCAGTCTCCTTATTACATCAGTCTTCAATCAATTACATACACCTGTAATCTTAATCAACACTAACACCTAGAACATTTTGCACATGTAGCTTAGCTTTCCAAAAAACATAATCCTAGCTACTTAATTAGCTATGGAACAAATTCACAAAAAAAAAAAAAAAAATAGCTATAAATTAGGTCGAAAAAAGCTACAATTTTTTTAAAATTAGCTACTAATTAATTTACTTTTGCTTTCGATGATTACTCTCGTTACCTTACTTTTGTTTCACATGATTAATTATTATTTATTATTAATATTAGTATTGTAAGATAATGTAGGCAAAATTAGTATTTATTTTCTCTAAGTTATTTTTTTGGTATCAAGTTAGTTCTTTAACTTTTATTTGTGACAAATTAATCCCTTAAGTGTGTATTTGATTTCACGGTAAGTAGTACCGGAATTGCTTATTCACCTGTTAAACGTGATTCTAATAGAAATATAGGTGTCTGGTTACACGTTTGAGAAATCAATTTTGCATCCAGAGTCGATTCTACCATAAGCACTTTGGAATAGCTTCGGCTTTTGTATTGAAAAATTACACTAAGTTTTACATCAAACCCGCTTTCAAAATAAAAACATCTTGATGCATTCTTTCTTGGTTTGCATCACGACCAAACATACACTTCACTTCAAACTCAATTATATTAAAATCAATTCTATAAAATCAATTCTGTCCAAAATCATATTTGTCAAACACTCATTCAAACACATACTAACTTTGTAAAGGTAATTAACAACGTTAGCCTAGTCGTCAGAAGCGTTTTAATATCGTCAACCAATTTGTTAACTTTGTGGAGCAATGGATGGTGCTATTGTCACGTAGATGCAATAATTGGCCCAGCCTTGGCATGCCTGGGGTTAGGGGTATTTATTGGTTCTGATCAATCCAATAAATCTGAAAAATCGAACCTATTTAATAAAATAGGTTCGGATTTTTTGGGAGTTCTAGTAGAATCTGAATCGAATCGATTAAAATCCAATAATAATGGGTTCGGTTCTAGGGATTCAATGTTTCTGAAATCGATCCGAACATATTATATATATTTTAATATTTATATATTTTTAATTTTTAATTACTTTGCATAATAATAGATTTTGATACTTTTATTCTCATATAGAAATTTTCGCATTGTGTCTAATTTGAAAAATTTTCTTTTAATCATGTATTTTTTTATGACAGATTTATGCATTTTTTCATATTTTTTGAACCAATTTTTTTGTAGAACGGAACCAACTCGTTCTGAGTAGGTTTGGTTTGGCTCGAGTTTCTTGATTTTTTTTTTTTTTAAATCTAAACCAAAGCGAACCAATTGATTTTGATTGGTTCAAATTTTTTCCTATGAAACTGAACCAAATTGACCCGTGAACACCCCTATTTAGGGATGTCAGGGGTGGGGCGAGAGCGGGGGTGGAAAGTATCATCCTGCTCTCCGTCTTCGTCCCCCATTTTCCTCCCCCGTGCTTGTAACAGCCCGAACTGCTATAAGGATTGCCGACTGTCCCCACAAACCAACACGGGTCTATTCAGCGTGTTTTGTCCTTACTCATACGCTTTCTGGGAAACTTCCCAGAAAGTCACCCATCCCACAAGTGCTCCAAGTCAAACATGTTTAATTATGGAGTTCTTATGTTCTGGGCTCTCGAAAAGAAGATGCATCTTGTTGGTATAGGTAATACCAATCGATTCTTATAAGCTTCCTTCAACTGTACAGTCCCATACCTGCACAACCTCAGGATCCCTCTTATTCCGATGTGAATTCGGTTCATTCATGTATCCCTTTGCCTAGAAGCCTGCGAGGAGCCACTCCTTGTCCGAGTCTCATGCACCGGAGATCACTCCCCGCCCTCGTCAGTCTCAGGCGTTACATGCCCACCAGCTTCCGCCTGGTTCGTCCCCGAACCACATCGTACTGGGAGAGATCCGCTCTGATACCACTTGTAACAGACCGACCTACTATAAGGATTGCCGACTGTTCCCACAAACCAACACGGGTCTTTTCAGCGTGTTTTGTCCTCACTTACACGCTTTCAAAGAAGCTTCCCAGAAGGTCACCCATCCCACAAGTGCTCCAAGTCAAGCATGCTTAACTATGGAGTTCTTATGTTCTGAGCTCTCGAAAAGAAGATGCATCTTGTTGGTATAGGTAGTAACAATCAATTCTTATAAGCTTCCTTCACTATACAATCCCATACCTGCACAGCCTCAGGATCCCTGTTATTCCGATGTGAATTCGGTTCATTCATGTATCCTTTTGCATAGAAGCCTGCCAGGAGCTGCTCCTTGTTCGAGCCTCATGCACCGGCAATCACTCCCCGCCCCCGTCAGCCTCAGGCGTTATAGTGCTTGTCCCCGATCCTTGTCATGTTTCTGTCCCATCCCCATTCTCCACCTCCTAGTGGATCCCCGAGGGGGCCCGAAAGGACAACCAGTGCATACCCAAATCTTAGCTTCCTCGCCATCAACACCCATATGTCCTTCAATGTAATCTCCCCTTTAGATTGCATTAAATCCCTTCAAGCCCACCCTATTGTTGTTGGGAATTTGAGGATAAAAACCATATCGCAGTAGAAAAAATCCCACCAAAAGGATCCAAGCGAATGGTCATTATTGATGTTTTTTTTTTTTCCAAGTTTACCTCTTGAAGTGAAGTGCGTTGTAAAGAACGTTGTCAACCACCAAAGCATCGCAGAGACAATGACACCTCTACGTAGTCCACACGAGTAGACTTCATGAATGTCTAACATTCACAAAGAAGGAGCGGCTTCTGTCTCACAGTGCGAGCTGTGAAATAAAAAAGTTGTCCTGTATCTCAAACTGTTTGTGCGGCCAGGGATATGACTGATGCGACCTAAACACCTTAAGTGGTCTACTTTTAGTAACGCCTCCAGGGACGGAGTATCTTGGGGACCTCCCTGTGCTGGGCTCTTGCCAGCCTTTTCAATTTTTTTTATACGCATGAATTGTGATGTAGCACTTCCCTGTTCATTGGTTCTATAGTTTTGTTTTAAGTAAAGACTCAAATTGGTATTCGATAAAAAATCACGGTGATATTTGGTCCATGAGAAATGAAAAATACCAATTTGATCCTCAAAAATGTAAAATGCTTGTCAAAATAGTCTCTGGCAGGGACTAAAATATCCCAAAAATTACCCTAAAAAATATCAATTTGACCTGCATTTTACATTCTTGAGGATCAAATTGATATTTTCATTTCTCAGGGAATATCACCGTAATTTTTTGTCAAGAACCAATTTGGACCTTAACTCTTTTGTTTTTTATTGTTTTAGAGCTGGGGTAGTAGTTCAGAATTTAGATTAATCTTTTATCATGGTTTAATATAACTTGTATACCTAAACACCTAATAGTCATCGCAGGTCACAATTTTTAGGGACTTTGGTATTCTCAATACCATTATTATTAATATACATATTTGGTTTATCAAAAAAAATTATAATATTTTAATTAATAGCGGCTCCCGTTAATATTTTAGGCAAGCTCCGCCACTGTGGATGTACTGTCATTTGGTCTCGTTGGGAACTTCGAAACGAGGTCATTTTTTTTTTTCAAATTACAAATGTGATTTGCTTAAGTTTCCTCATAGATCGCATCAAGGTTAAACAAATAATGGTCCTTAATTATTTGTTTTTGAATGGTGTATTAATCCTAAAGCTTTAATTGCTCGATCTGTTTCGTTTGAAATAGTTGTGTAGTTTGTATACCAGTCATTTCTTCATCTTGTTACATTTCTTGATTTATTTTCTTATTTAATAGAATCAACTAGTCATCACCCAAACGGGATTGAACTAGTGGAAGCATACTAGGTTCGTAAGGTAGACGAATATGTACAACGATACTCTTTAGTAAGAGATCTTTGGTTCGATCCTCACTTTATACAAAATAAATCTTTTGAGGAGGTGCCCCACCAATGTTGCTCCAAGCCAGGGGCGGAGTATCTTGGGGACCTCCCTGTGCTGGGCTCCTGCCAGCCTTTTCAATTGTTTTTTATAAGCATGAATTGTGATGTAGCACTTCCCTGTTCATTGGTTCTATAATTTTGTTTTAAGTAAAGATCAAATTGGTACTCAATAAAAAATCACGATGATATTTTGGTCCATGAGAAATGAAAAATACCAATTTAATCCTCAAGAATGTAAAATGCTTGTCAAAATAGTCTCTGGCAGTATCAGGACCCAACTTAGGCGTCCCTGACCGGCCAGAATAGAACTTCGTTGTTCCATGCCTAAGGCCTTTCAAGAACGTGTAAGTCACATCATAACAAGATATATAGCACATCAAAGGTAAATACCAGAGTAAAAGATTATACCAAAAGAAAGCCAAAGGTGGCCCTGAGTCAACAACAAGAGTTTTAAAAACAAAGCCCAAAAGGGTTTACAATCTAGAATGAAGTTCAAAACTCCAATCGGCGGAGAAACCTCATATGACAATAAACTGAACAAAAAAAATGAAACTAAGACAGCCGTAGCTGCTCGCACTATATATGTGCATGAGCTCCCTGAGATGGTTCCACTCACGGAGTACCTGAAGCTAAAACCAAAACAGCGGGGGTGAGTTCCAAAACTCAGTGAGGGTAAATAAAACATAACAAATAATGCAACACATACATACATGCTATCATAATTAGACCGTATAAAACTTTTCAATAGATGAAAACCAATCTTAGCGATAACCATTCGTTGTTTTCTCAAGTTACCATTGAGCCAGATACTTATGTATCCCCTTGGAGTTGTTTACTAAAGTCTCCCGCTCCGGCGGCCCCATTTATATCCCGGTCGGAATCCGCTAACCGGTAAGTGACCTCGGTCACTTCACAACATCCGTCCAAACTCCGAGGTTGTTCACTAGAGTTCCCTTCTCCGGCGGTCGCATTTATATCCCGGTCGTGTCCGCTGACTGGTCGGATACACCAAGTATTGCTCAATGTCCTTTTTTAATACGCATGCCATGTTCATGTAAATCAACTCACAATATCTCATGTGCACTATGTGCCTCAACATAGCTTACATAACCATTACAATGGTAATTAATAAATTCCATAATGATCTCAATCATAAATAAATGTAGATAGCATTATAGTCATTTCATTCGCAAACTAAGAGCATCTTACCAATTAGTTTCAACATTTGCTTTGCACACAAATACATAGTTGAGTCAATAAACCTTACCTTGACATTTGTCAATAATTTCACGGTAAACCCTGTTCATCACAATAGGCATTCACTTCGCATTCGAAGCTTAAAACTCCATATACGTACAAAGTACAATAAACTCATAATTCAGTAAACACGTGAATAAAAAGGCCATTTCCCATAGACCATCATAAGCATAGAACACAACAATAATTCACATAACCACCTACTTCATTTTCACTTTATTACTTTCTTCACATTACTTGTATACATTGACCGTCTTGACTAACTTTCTTTATCGTATTTTAGCACAGTTACTATAAATAACGCTCACGACTATACTTTATTCTTTCCATAAGAACCAACTCAATTGTAAGGAAGAACCATTCTTAGATTCAACAAGAACATAAACATTGCTTATCCCACTCTAAACAAACACATTTGTTTAAATCTTGTTCCATATAATAATCTTACCATATAATAAACATTTCTCAAATCTTGTACCATATAATAATCCTACCACTACATCTGTTTAAATCACCATCATATAACTCCATTCTAGTCTTCATATATTTCTCTTTATCCCTGTGTGTTTCGTAATCTCATATCCTATAAACATGGTCCGCAATCCTGTTCCTCTCCTTTTATATTATTATTTTACACCAACTAAAAATAAGTCGTGTACGACCCTCAAACAGATTCTCACATTCATCAATCATGCTCAAGATTATAAGACAACACAATTTATACTTCTCTTAATTACACATATCTTAACCCTACTTATAATAGCATTAACACAACATCACCATGTTATCTTTCAAATCTTTCACCTTATTGACGCGTTAAAACTATCCCATCATATTTATATGTTCGACATCACATCAACTTATATGTTACCTCACTCTATGGCACAAAGAACTTTAATGTATAGTTCATCAATTCTTAAAAATCACACCATCCATGTTCATACCTCTACATACATGTCAGTTCATGACAATTTCCCTTTTTCGCCAATTTCACCATAATTTTTTCTAACATGTTTTTAATAAACCTCCATTGATATATTAGTACCCCACATTTAATTTACTTTGTTTACACTTATAGTAAGTCCTTACCTCTCTAAGAGTAGGAGTGGAGAAACACAGAAGCCAAAATAATCATTTTGTTGTCTGACACTGGCGCTCAGCGCAGGGTAAGTGGCGCACAGCGCAGAGGTCAAGTTTTCAGGTCTTGCTCTCGGGTGCTCCAGCTGGTTTTTGGGCGCTCAGCGCTGGTTATCAGTCCCTCTCTGTCATCCTAGCGCTCAGCGCTGGGTTCCTGGTGCCCAGCGCTGGCGCGATTTCTGCAGAATCGCAGAAACGCGAATTCTGCAGAAATCCAACCATTTTAATGCACAACTAAGTCTCGAATACATGAAGAAAGAGTTCAAAACTCCCTATCTAACATCATACTTGACTAATCAAACAAAGTTACTCATATATCAACAATATCAAACTGATTTGACACGAATTTCATGTCAAAACACACAATCCCATTACCTAAAATCCCAAATCATCATAACTCCGAATTTCCTCCAAAATTCATCATCAATCCAACCTTAAATTTAAACCCCTCACCTGATCTTTGCACATTTGTAAGAGCGAAAGATGATGGAGATGAATTCCCTGTGTCCGAAAACGTCAGAACCACGCCAAAATTCGTCCCTTGCTCCTGGATCGTGCTCTTTCTCCCTCTTCTCTCCAAAGGACTCCTCTAGTTTCCGCTAGGTTGCTAATGACTGCTCACTCACCTTCCCTAACTATTTATTCTGTGCCGCTTTTACTGAACAACCCTTGGCCATAAGTTAACTCATAACTTACACTGAGGGTGAAAAGGGAAATAAGTCCCTATCTTTATCATGACATCTTATTTAATTTTATATGAATTGCTTAAGCACATTAATATATATATATATATATATATATATATATATATATATATATATATATATATATTTTTTTTTTGATTTACACTCTACTAACATTCTCATGTTATAAATAATTAATAACATGGCAAAAATTTCAACTTTTCCTCTCTCTCTCTCTCTTCATATATATATATATATATATATATATATATATATATATATATATATATATATATATATATATATATATATATTAACAAATATAACTTATACCATTTTTTTTGGCGGGTTTTACAGGCAGGGACTAAAATATCCCAAAAATTACCTTAAAAAGGATCAATTTGACCTGCATATTATATTCTTGAGGATCAAATTAATATTTTCATTTCTCAGGGAATATCACCGTAATTTTTTGTCAAGGACCAATTTGGGCCTTAACTCTTTTGTTTTTTATTGATTTAGAGCTGGGTTAGTAGTTCAAAATTTAGATTAATCTTTTATCATGGTTTAATATAACTTGTATATCTAAACACCTAATAGTCATCGCAGGTCACAATTTTTAGGGACTTAATTGTAAATGATTTATGGTATACTCAATACCGTTATTATTAATATACATTTTTGGTTTATCAAAAAAAATTATAATATTTTAATTAGTAACGGCTCCCGTTAATATTTTAGGCAAGCTCCGCCACTGAACGCCTCCTTAAGTGAGTGAGAGAGTTGCATTTGACCTAGCATCATGCATGCATCATACGTCTGCCCCATGAGAAATTAGAGTCTAATTACTTGTTTCTCAATGCTCCTATTAATCAGCTGTTGCGTGTGTGGCCTTAGTAATATTAAATCTCATTTAATATTACAAACATTTAGCGGTATCTGGCAACACATCACTGCTACTCAAGTAGTGAGAATGTTAGTGATTTGACGTAACCTTTCCCTGACCAATGTTTTTGTGCAGTATTATCCCTTTGTCCAGATATCTATATTGCTCTTTTCGGTCAGTGTTTTTGTATATGGGTTAAAGCACCATTTGTACTCTCTATCTATATATTTATGCTTATAAAAAAATATATTCTATATTGACTCATTTCAGCATGGCCATGCATTTTACAGTCTCTCTCTATCAAGGGGCACACAGATATCACTCCTGTTATGTAGGAGGGACTAATCCTATCTAGGTCACTCACATCCTTCTGCATGACTCACGGCGGTGCCCAATGTCCGACTTTATAATCACCTTATTACAAATGATGTTTGACGGTATTAGAACACGCAACTCCTCATGTAGGGATCTTAGTGATTTCGAGTCGAAGAACTACATACACCATTGTCACTACGAGAACAACTTATGACACTCGCATAATGTTCCATGTAGTATTCTCATGGCGGGTCAATCCAGTAAATCATTATCCTAATGTGGTCATCAATCTACGTGCATCCTAGTCTCAGCTTATTATTGTTAACCTTTTATGGATATTTAAGAATAGTGTTCTGTCAACCAATAGGATCTCACGATCAAGTCATGTACTTGATATATTGAACTTACTATTATAAAGACTTTATTATGTTTATGATAAACAACACAATAAATGAAATGTCTCATATTATTAACTAAAAGCAAGCTACAATATACACAATAAAATGTCAAAATACATTGGCCTCTAGGGCATACACTAACCATTATTGCCAGCTTCGTGGAAGGCGTTCAATAGCCCTTTCTATGCTCACTTTCGGAGTTTAGAACCCTACCCGACAAGCTCCACAAGAATATCGTGAGGATGCTCAAAGGGAAACCTTTTTCACAAACCTGACATCTAATTCACGGTTCAAGATGTTCCGGAGAAAGCCAAAAATGAGGGAATAGATGGGTTTGTGGGTGCCAATGTGGGGGAACACTTTGTGTTTGGTTGGATATCATGTCCCTAAACATAAAATATTCGAGGTTGATTTCTCATCTTTTTGTGACCTTGGATTCTTTTCTGGGAAAATGTTTTGTCTGAATACAGACATCAAGAACATGTGCAAAACTCACGTTACACATCACGTATTGATGTTAACATATCGCCTCAAGGTCCATAATCTATCATCACAGCCATGTGCATTGTGCAAGTCGTTGGTCCCAATATGACAACACTCACTAACTCAACCAGACACACAGCCTCAAGGGCTATATCTGGATAGAATTCTAGGTGGAACTTCTTTTTCCATTTATAGACACCCAAAGAAAAATTATACAATAGCCTATGTCAATTCCTTGATATTCTGTGAAGTTTTGCATTTTAAATGACTTGAATTCTCTATAAGGGTAATCACTTTGTTTAAGCTAAACGGGCAAGGATTCTTTTGGAGAAATGGAAGAAGAGAAATGTTATATTCTTTTGCAACTTTTTTAAAAAATTCTCTTCCCACTTAAAGTTGCTACACGTCACATGGTGTATTTATAAAATATTAATTAATTTTGATCTTTTAATATTATTTTTTTTTTCAAATGAATAGAAAGATTTATAAAATAAAAATTGTAAAAGGATATACAAGTACATTTCTCATTAAAGATTTTTCACTTGGTACTATCTTTAGGATCATGTCATAGAAATACTAGGCAACCATATCGCATGTGCAAATGGTTTCAGAAAGGGAGATCGACGTTGGAAATTGTTAGAAAAAGGGGGCCAATGCTCTTTACCTTTCCCCTAGAAGCTTGCTCTTTCACACAATATTATACAATCAAATTAACTTCACTTTTCATCAAAGCATTTCTGTCTAACCAACTATGGTAATCTAACTCAACATACGATAGAGAAAGAGCAAGATAAGATCAAGTATATATGAAATCAAATGAGAATAAAATTACATGAAGTGACAACTGAGCCTGAATTGACCCTCCCAATGCTACTGAAATCAGTAAAGACCCATCAAAACAATAGTTGAAGGATGACATTTACGCTTTGTTGGTTTAGGAAAGAAGGGGGAAAGGAAAGAAAGTGGCGGGAAAGAAAGAAATAGGAAATAAAATAGTAGAGAATGAGACGGTTCTTTAATTTTTTTTGATAGAAAATAAAAGGAAAGAAAATTGAAACATTTTCCCTCTCTTGTTTGATTGTTAAAAGTGAGAGAAGAGAAAAAAAAATAGTTTTGTGAAATGATATAAATACCCTTAAATAAAAATGAGATGCAATAAGATTTTCACCCAAAATGAGGCTTTCCCTTCACTTTTCCTCCCAAATTTGGTCGAAACAATTTTTTAATGGAGCCACAGATTTTTTTTCTTTTCTTCCCTTTTCCATGGGTGAACCAAAGGAGGGAAACACCGCTTTTTCTCCTTTTCTTTCCTTCTTTTTTCTTTCCTTCTACTTTCATTCATACCAAACAAAGGCTTAGATTACACTACTACTAAAATATTGGGCGACAATACCTGTTTGGATACCACCACAAAAGCCCATTTGACTAGCAAAATCTCGTTCGACCAGCCAAAATCCAGTTGCTACAGTAATCAGAGGTGTTTGGTTTCAAAAGTGTGTTCAATAAAATCAATTTTGGGTGGGTAGAATTGATTTTAAGATAAACAAGAATTTCTAACTTGTCCGTTGAGTAGAATTGATTCTAGGTGTGAGACCCACAAAATTCTTTATCGAGTAAATCATCGTTTTCGTCCCTGAAAGTATGAGCCGCTGTCAGTTCAGTTCCTGGAAGCCTTTAAATTATGAAAAAGTTCCTCAATGTTAATTTCGCTAGTCAAGTTACATGGCCTAACTTCACTAACGAAATTAACATTCAGGAACTTTTTCGTAATTTAACTGTTTTCAGGGACTGAACTGATAGCGTCTCACATTTTCAGGGACCAAAATGATGGCTTACTCTTCTTTATATTCGCATATCAAAAGTGATTTTACTTTATCATCCAAACAAAATCAATTTTTCTAAACTTACTTTTAAAGTATCATTGCCAAACATAAATCAACTTTTTAACCTCAATTTTTTTAAAATCAATTCTTTTAACATCAATTCTTTCAAAATCAATCCTATTAAAATCTAAAACAAAGCAACCCATAATATAATAATTCTACCATGCCTAGCTATAAGGATATAGGTGAGATTCTAGCCCAAATTTCAAACAAGGTAAATAACTCATTTAAGTATTTAACCTTGACGATATTCATTAGATGGCTTTACTTTTTATTTTTAAATTAATTAATACCATCGATCAAACTTTATTTAAGCTTGATTTTCTATAATGTCTTAGACTTCATATACCAAACCAATCTTTAGGACAAAAAATAGAGTAAAGGGCCCCAGTTATTTCTCTTTTTAATTGAATACTTAAATCAATCTTTTTCGTTTATCATGTGAAGAAAAAAAGGGTTAGAAATTGGGTGTCTCTATTTTAACAAGTACACAATTGGTTAATTTCTTTCTTCATATTTCTTTAATGAGAAAGCTATGTAGTTTTGGGCTATAAAAAAACTTAGGGTGAGTAGAAGCTTTCTTCATTTTGAGTTGCCAAATTATCGAGTATAGTGAAAAGTTGAAGTGAGATTGCATATTACTTATGAAAATTACAAATTACAGGATGTTATGTGCAAAATATAGATGTCCATTTAGTCTTGTAACCTCCATCGGTAAAAGGTTTTCATCACAAGTTATTATCCTTAATTTCATATTGTAAATGACTCATTATGTTTAGGCTTTCAATTAGCTTATAATTTACAAGATTTGTGTCCCATAAATAGGACTCATGTAGCATTATAAAATTGGATCTTGAGCATAATAACAAAGACTCTCTTCTTCTCTCTACTCTTCTATGTTTTATCTTGTTCTTGTTTTGGTTTATTTCATAACACGTTATCAGTACTACAGTTCATCACCAACCAAAAACTCTTGAATAAATCCCACTTCTTTTGTGACCCATCGCAGTGGGATCCTTTCACATGGTTTTGTCCAATTCATTTTTCGTGCACAATCACAATACTATATCCCTAGTAATATTTTAAGGTAAATTCTAACTAGTGCCCTTATGATTAGCAAGACCAATATTTTAAAGGTTTAATCAGTTTGTTGGTTTTGATTTTTTTGGAAAATTCAAATAGTTCCTTGAATTCTAAAAGTTTGTAATCAAGTTCCTAAATTTATAAAAACAAATGTAATTTAGTCCCTCGTATACATTTTTGTTTGGATTCCATTAGAGTTCACAAAAAGTATAAAAATTTATTTGAATTTGTTGTTTAGGATGTTGAGAAAGATGTTTCACCCAAAAGGTCGGATCCGAGAAGACTTATGAAGTTTGCTTCATCCAAGGTATTCATATAATCATTCAATTACTTAAGTTTCTTGTTTCTATTTACAATTGAAATAACTTAACCTTGTTTATTAATGTTTTGGGTATCGACAAGGATGCCGCATGTGGTGCTCTTGAACGTCTGGCATTAGCGGCTGTGAAACTTGAGAAGGACTTGACTTTTATAAATTTGGAACACGATGGCAGGCTTGATACTTTCTATATCCCCCAGAGGGTCATTATAGAGATATGCATTGATAGTGAAATGCTTTGCATGACGGTTGTCACATTATGGTGCATGTAAGTATATTTTATTTGTAAGTTAACTAATTAAGTCTTCAACTATTATAATTAACATTTATTTCAATATCTTAGGTATTTGCATCGCCTTTGTATTGATAGGGGAAACCTCCATCTTTACGAATTCCTTGACCCTGGTTTCATTCAGGGTGAGACGCTTGGGCTAGATGAGATTACCTCGTACATGCGGCGTGTGCTTGATGAAGGCAAATAACAGTGCTACCTAGCACCTTACCTCAAACTGTAGGTACAAGTTTACAAATGATTTATAATTATCTGTGACTTGCTACTAACTATTGCCAAATGCAGTAAACATTGGCAATTATTGATCATCTGTCGTGGTATGAATGTTATGGTCTTCTTCTGTTTGCTGGGAAGGAAGTTGACGAAAGAAATCAAGGGCATTGTTGAAACGTAAGCTTTTAATTAATTTAATTTAATTTGTACTATATTTGCTTTATTAATTACTTTGAAATCTATAACATACTTAAATTTTTATTTTCTTAATTATGATAGATCTATGAATGCATGTCGTATTTTGGATGGTGGTAGGCCCAGACCTATTAGGTGGATTTACCCTAATTTAAGTAGTTTATTAGTACCCGAGATTCAATTGCAGTGTACAATACTTACTATTATGTTTTTACTCATTATATTAAAATTAGGTATTCATTTGCAGTGTCATAAACAACGTGGCGGCTGAGAGTGCAAATATTATGTGATGAAGTGGATACTCGACATTATCTGCACGGGTATTACTGATGGATGAAAGGAGGTAAGTAACAAAATTTGTAAATAGTTATAGATTAATTATGTTTAGTTTCAGTTGATTAGTTATAATGTTTAATTTATCTTATGTTAATTGAACGTGCAAATTTTCGAGAATCCGGATTCACTCTCTGGAGAGGACATTAAGGATATCAAGGAGCGTTAGACAACCTTCTTTTAGCATGTTTGGTATTATGGCATGATAGTGCAAAAGCGCGTCCAAGAGGAAGCAACAATACGTAGCTTCTTAGTCTCCACCGTGCTTTTGGGAATTCCAACATAGTTCCAAACATGTGCTTTCTTGAGATGACTGAAACTTAATTAATTTGTGACATATGGTTTCTTTGTTATCTTTGTTGTCATATGTATTTAGTTTAAATTTGTGAGATTATATGTATTTAGTTGAGTTTGTTAAATCAATAGAATACTTTTGCTTAATCAATATAGTACTTTGGCTGACTTTGTATACTGATTTAGATTTTGTTATTGCTAGGATTCTGGTTGTATGAAACAGGGGTAAGGATTGCAACTGGTGGAAAATAGATTTTTTAAAAAAAAAAGCACTTTAACATCGGTTATGAGCTAGAACCGATGTGGAAAGTGTTTTTTTTTTTTAAATAAATCTGTTGGAAGATAGAACCGATATGTTGAAAGTTATCTTTCAATATCGGTTGTTAACCGAAGATCCCACATACTACATCTACTGTTTCTACATCGGTTCCAAAATCGATTTAGAAAGACATTTTTAACCGATTTAAAAAGTGTTTACTGCACTAGTGAGAACACATCAAACCGGCCGGTCTTTAACTTTCCTCTATGTGTTCATAAGTTTCATTTGTTCTATCTTTTTACTTTATATATATATATATATATATATATATTTTGTTAGGATCCATTAACTACAAGAGAAAGTTTAAAAAATTTACTCCCAATTCTCACACTTCAATTTATTCTAATTCAATAAAGACTAGGTAGCTTCATTAATGAATTAATGAAGGTGTATCATTTTAGAATAAATTGGAGGGTGAAGATTTGGAGTAACTCTTTGAGTAACTTATATATATATATATATATATGAGTAGGGATTCATTGACTCCAAGAGTAGGTTTAAAAGACTTATTTCAAATCTTCACCCTTCATTTATTGTAATCCAATGACCTATATTAATTCATTAAAAAAGTCACTTATACAACAATGCAAGTTATTTTTCGCTTAGACTCAATTCCAACCATTATGATTTTATTTTCATCCAAAGGTATATATTATTAAAATCACAATCACTGTTGGATGAAAATCAAATCAATAGTTGAGGGTGGAAATAGGAAAAAAAATGTCTTATACCGGTGTTAATCAATCCCGCTGAGCATATTATGTACTTCTCTAAGCACCCAAAAAAAGAAGAGTTGTGTTATTTGAACATTAAAATTTGGACATCTTTGTGGCATCGTATATGTTTATCTGTATCTCTCACTTATTTTTTATCTTCTAAGGTATACACGCATATCAAAAATACACCCAAAAACAAAGGGACACCGTATGATGTCCCTATTTAGATGTTCAAAAAATATTTCTCAAAAAAGAATATTATGTAGTTCTCTAAGAAACAGTCAAATGCCTACCAAATAATCATTGTATTTAAAAGGTTAAGGGAACAATTATTAAATATTGCAACAAAAAGTGTTACAAAAAACATATATTTTATGGCAATAGTCCTAACATGTTGATTAATATACTTTTAGTTGTGGTTTTGGCCAAATTGCTGGTCACATTTTGAAGTGAAGAAACAATAAGAAGATTGATAGGATTGAGAGGAGTGTATTATTGTAAGAGTGAGAGGAATAAATCTGGACCGTTAAATCATACATGGGTTATTCCTTTATATAGGGTAATGAGGTAACAACCAATTATTAACAAACTAACTAATCTCTCCAACTAACTATATATCTAATGTGGATGGTCAGGATTAAAGTTAGTAGTATGCTCATATGATTACTTAAAAAAGTTACATGACTTTATGTTTTAATCTTAACCATTCATGTATAATCCAAAGGTCCAGATTTGCTCCTCTTACCTCTCACAATAACACATTTCTCTCACTTGAATCGCTCTCATATATATGTATTGAATCACCATGTGATGCATGTGGCAATATAGCATGATATCTGAACCATTAGAGCCGTAACAAAGTTGGTTTGCTTTGCCTCAAAGGACTTTTATTTCATATGCCATACAACATTGTGGTTGCCACGTAAACATGACAGAGTCATATACATGAGATAATGATGATGCATATCTAAGGTGGAAATGGAGAAGCGCAGAAGCTGAAAATCGTGCGTTTTACGCACTCTCTCTGGAAAGGGGAGAGCTAGGTCCGGAACTAGAAATATTTCAAAAAAAACAAGTTGGAGTGCTAAAGACATACTTATTCACATATGCATGGTAACTTTTTTTCAAAAATAAAATGGGTAGAATTTTTCTATTTGAAGAGTCTCAATAAAACAAAATAACACAAACGCCAAACTCAAGTTATATATTAAGATCAATATCGTAAGTGTAACTAGCAAAGCTCAATTATATATATTTTTTTATGACTAAGCTCAATTATATATGTTGTTGCTTTGTGATTAAGATTGATTGAACCCAATTGTGCCATGCGCCTAACCAACGAGGTGGCCACACAGCCAATAATAGAGTTTTGCGAATCGGATTACTCTCTCTTTAATTATACATATTCTATTCCTCTATATCTGCTCTGTGAGAATAAAGTTCTTTGATCGAATTTGATTTTTAAACAAATAACTTTTTAAGCATTGATTTTTCACAACAATGATAGTTTCTCATAGCTAACAAACTTGTAGTTGAACTAATATTTTGGTCACATTTCATAATCGTGGGGAACAAAATTCTGTTGTCCCAAAAATGATATACCGGTGTCCCCCTACCAATCAAAGGTTGAGGATGTGCATAGGTGTTAATGAATTATAATTTTATTTTATTAAGTGGCAAATTGTCATTGGTGGGAGACAGAGAATGTGACAGAAAAATGGGATAGAAGATTTCCATCCAATCGTGGGATCCCCTTCGCGAGATCAATTGTGGCAATTAAGTCATTGATGATATTATTATTTTGTGACATTGAGAATTATATTGATAATGCTCTTATTCTATCGATTTACCTTTATTAATTTAATTCCGGATGATTTGTTAAGGGCATTGACGTTGTGTCTTAGATTTTTAGTATCATCTCGATATTAACTTTAGGAGAATAACTTAATGTCTAATGGTGTCTATTCATGTTTTGTAATTCGAGACTCTTTAGTTGAAATAACAATTGTGTTCCGGATATGTCCCAAACTCACTTGAACCAAAACTAAACAAATGCCCAACAATTCAAGCCCTCTAATCAGGAGACTAATGGCCCACTCGGACTGGCCACGTAGGAACCGGCACAAGCCATGTGCCCAACCAAAAAGACGATCATGTGCCCGCAACACGCAAAATGCTTGCTCGAACTGCATAAGGTGTGCAGTTCTACAGCATTTATCGACATTGCCACAATGGTTAGCGACTCTAGGACGCAGGGTACGAACCGACAAAACAGCAGATGCACCCCCACAGTCTGCTAAAAGCAGCCTGCATGCGTCCCTCAGACTTGGTCCCCTCACCATTCGGCTCTGTTCCAGATTATTCACTTGGGCCCATAGGCCCCAACTCACTTATAAATGGGACCAGCTAGGGAGCATAAAGGATCATCTCCTCCTTCACCATGAGGACCCCTTCTCCTACACTATGGAGATCTCTCTCTCTCTCTCTCTCTCTCTCCTATTTCTTCTATACCTGCTATTTCTCTACCAAAATATTGTGTAGCTTTTACACCTGTATCCCCTTTGTTTACATCAGCATCAGAGCGCCTTTATAGGTACACCTTTCATTGTGTGTTCCGGCATCCAACAACAGGGGAAGGATTGTAGCTTATCACCGAAGTTGCTTGCCGAACACACACCCCTCAGTCACAAGTAAGAAAGAGCATCAGAGGAGAACATCCGACCAGGATGCTATACTGAGAAAAGAACACTGTCGCCATGACCGACCATCAGGAGAATGCCCAGACCAACCAACGAGGCTCCAACTAGAACACCGGTCAAGGACCACTTCACCCAGCTACAGGTGCCTTATTGGATCCCATATGTTCATTTTTGGATCCATAGATCATTTTTGGATTCACATCAAAACAAATTGCATGAGCAAATGTTTGGTTATTGCTCATCTTGCATATTGATATGCTCCACAAGAAAATACCCCTTTCAATATTGATTATCTAGCTTATGAAAAATGAATGTTTCAGCAAAGTTGGGTGGGACTAATTATAAGGAATGAGTTTAGTCCATGAATTAATTGATGGTTGTCTCTATTGTTGATGTTCCTCACACCGAGGGAGAGCCCGATGCCCAATCTATCTTCTGTTGCGGTTATGGTGAACTGTGATAGGTGGGTTGGTCGTAATAAAATTAGTATAATGACCATAAAATATAGCAAGGACAAAGTCATTAAGGAGAATATCCATGAAACAGATAGTGCCAACAATTTTTGTAGGTCGTTAATAAATCCAAAAGGGCATGTGACCTATCTTTGTTGACAAAAACTAAGCATGACATTGTGAACAATATTCATGGATGCACCGCAAAACTTGCGAAATAGCTCAAACGAGCTAATTGAATAGAGTTTAATAATTGGACCGAGAAGGTAGATGAACCCCTTGCTCTAGTATGTTGATGTTCCTTCTAACACATATTGGCCCTTAGATAATTGGTATGAGTACTCATATTACGATATCATTTCTAGAGTTTAGAAATTGGTAAAAACCAAGTAAAGGAGAGTTGATGATAATAAGAAATAAAGTTAGTGTTAAAGTAGAGTATATAGGTGATGTTCCCTTGAAGTTGTGTATTGAATATTCTTTAAGTTTAAACGCACCATCTTTGTACCTTCTACAAGAAGTAACTTGTTTTTGGTCTCCGCTTTGGAAAATTGCACTATGATCCTTTCTATTTATTGATAAAAGGGTTTCTTTATTTGATGATTTCATTCTTGTTAGTTATGGATTTTAGTCTTATGGTCTTCATATGTTAAATATAGATCCCCCCCCCCCCCCCCCTTTTTTTTTTGGTTGATCAACGACATTCAAATGTTAGTAATGTAATTGAGAATAAGCTGAGTAGAGTTTTTTCTATGTTGGGGCATAGACATTTAGGTCGTATCTCCGAGGAAAGAACGAAGAGGTTTATCAAGGCAAAGGCTTCAATCCTCCCTCCTAATATTGGAAATCTATGACTCACATCACGAAAATCCTCGCAATGTCATGCGATCCTCTAAGATAGGGGTGGGAGAAAATTGTTAGAAGCAAGGGAAGAGCAACATGCAATGATCATTTTGGAGCTGTTGGGTTTCTGTGGTCCTGAGGTGTGGGCTTCCTTCCGGACAAAGCTTTCGTCCTAATCCTAAACCCCTCTCACTGGAGTCTTTGATGTAATCTAAAGGCCACCGTTCGTGCTTTATGTCTTTCATTCTTTCCCAAGCTTGGACCACTCATTGTGTGTACACATAAAAACATGTTTATTTTTACTATGAGAGAGGACAATAACTTGTTAGCAACCGGTTGTATAAAAATTATTTTTAATTAGTCATCACCGTCTGACTGGTTGCATCCAGTTTTACTACATGTAGGATCGATACACAACTATAAGGGGTTGGAGGATTAAAGATTTTCCCGTTTATCAAGGATAACATTCTGCATATTTGTTTTTTATGCTTGCATTGTTTGTATAAAAGGAAGCTGACTACTAGGGCTAGGAAGAGTGATGTTATTAGGTGTGGAGGAATATTAGAGTTGATTCACACAGAATTGTTGGCCCTTTTCTCCTATTGCAATATGTAGTTTTGAATATTTCATCACCACATTGGTGATTTCTTTAGTCATGTATGTGTCTACTTACTAAATGAGAGATATGAATCTTTATATGTCTTTAAAATCAGACCGTAGAGTAAACTGTAAAAAGTTTCGGTTCAAGTTCAGTTCATACGGTTTAACTGGTTAGGCCGGATGGTCTAACCGGATGATGTCATATATATATATATATATATATATATATATACATATATATACACACATCTATAAAACATAAATTTTTCTTATAAGTCATAACATACACTACTAATAAAAAACATGCATATTGCATAATAAAATTTTCAAGATTAAAGTCTTACAATCATAATTCAAATTGTTAATCACACTAATAATTAAGTTTTAAAAGTACTTAGTCAGGAACTAACTATCAAGTTTCAAATATAAGGTCACAACTCACAATCATAACTCAAAGATAATACTTATATTATATATGACTAAATTTTAAATTAGTTCGTAATTTTTTATTACAAATATTTTGCATTTGGGCTTTATATATTTTCGATTCATTATATATATATTAGAGCTGTGATAAAAGGTTAGAAATTTATTTTCTTAAGTCTATTATTAGAACAACCATCCGTGGTCTAGTTGTAGAATTGTTCCTTACTATGGAATAAACCTGGCTTCAATTTCCATTTAGTACATTTTAGGAGAAATAATATTTGTTTTTAAAAAATCGATCGGATTCCGTTTACAACAATCAACCCGGGTTTTTGACCGGTTTAACCTAATCTAACCATGTAAACGGTTCAATTACTTAAACAGAATCGGACAGGAGTTCGATTACCAGTTTTTCCGGTCTATTTTAAAAACATTGTTATGTACGGTTATAAAGAATGTGCAAACAGAAAAATAAGAATCAAAGGCAAAATTGTATGACCCTCTTGAGATTTGACTTAATTACACCTAATACGATATTTCAAAAATCACACTTAAGGGGAGGTTAATATAATTTCAATCACCACCCTTTAAGGAAAGTAAGTATAATAATAACAAATTTTAAAGGAAGTTGGTATAATTTCTAAAGAGTGATGTTGAGTATAATTAAGTTAAATCCAATTTTCCCAAGACCAAAATGTGAATATAAAAGACAAATATTGAGACATAAAAGGTAACTTTTATGTCTATCATAGCATATTATTACCATGGATCTATTACCTGTATATCCAAAGGTCCACGAGTCCAAACAAATCCTTTGATAGGTCATATCGGCTCCTAATAAAGGGCTACTGTCATGAACCTGTGACCGAACAAGAAACTGCCGATCTGAATCTCTAGCCCTGGAAAAATTTTAATGGCATAAGAACAAATAGTGTTGCGTGGGTAAAACACGCTATGACCCCTTTTCTTGTGGGAAAATCTGAGAAAGGGGAGGCAACTACTATGCGCTTACATAGTCGAAGTCTAACGATCCATTAGACCAGCCTCTCCCGTTGTACTTAGTAGCTCTCAAAAACAAGCATCCGACATGGTGTACCATAAATTCAGCATACCGGTTCCAGGTTAATGCAACAACCTTGACATCTACATAGCTCCAGAATAAGTAAAGCTTACAAGCTCATGTTACAATTAATACTAGATGTTGTAAGCATGAGTAATCTCCCGTAGTAAGCAGCCATCTGATACCTTGAAGGAAACAACCGTTTTCTGGCCAAAATCATGGGCAGTGAGTCATAGGTACGATAGAATGACCAAATCAGAGTCCAGAATACAAATTACAAGACATTCGCACTATGATAAACATAGTCTGACCGCACTAACAGTTTTGATTGAACATTGTCAAACCAGAACAGAAGGCAGGAGTGGTTAAAACCAGTGGAATCATACATGTCACACCATTGGCTCCAAGGCACCATGTTTTACAGAAGTAACAAATTGCATGTATATTTTGGTGTACTCATTCCTTCGTGACTCGCACAGCACCATGTGAAAAGGATCTCATCTAACATGGAACCAAATAATCATCACAAAGAAGCCAAGTCCAAAACGTAGGAAGAATATTACACTATTTGGAAAGACAGATCGAATATAGGCCAACACTTTAGACACCTACTCAGTTCCTAAGTTTAAAGAACCATCTTTCATCAACTTTAAGCTCAAGCTGTTGAATCTTCCTCGTGAGTAATGCCTAGATGCTTTTCTCCAATCCGTTCCAGTTTTCATCATAGCCACAAATTCGTCATAGCTGATACGTCCATCCTGCAATTGTTGGGAGTTTTAGAGGGTAAAATTCCCTAATCAAGACCACATGTAAAGAAACAACCACGGAATATTTACCTTGTCTGTGTCTACTTCTTGGAAAATATCATTTGCTACATCTGTACAATCATCTGCTCCATCTTCCATCAATGCATTCCGTAGCTCATCTGGTTCAATATATCCATTCCCATCCTTGTCAAAATAGGAGAAGGCCTTGTGAAGATGCTCATCATTAGCCATCCTTTTTAAATGAAGGGAAACAGCGACAAATTCTCCATAGTCAAGTGTTCCCTTCCCATTACCATCGACCTGTTGTCAACAAAGAGTGGTTTAAAGGCATAACAAGAACAATTTCAAGCTGGAAGATTATAGTTTTAGTACCATTCAAACATAAAAAATAGCATAAAAACGACATAGTAAAGAAAAAAGAAAAATAAAAAATGTGAAAAGGCAGAAAAAAGGCCTTGGTTTTAGAATGATGTAACTGAACATGCCCAATCAAAATGATAAATAGAAATATATCAGACAAGTAATATACCCCATGCATTTCAACTCTCATTTGCATGTGGGTATGCAGAGATATCATATTTTGTATGTCAATATGATGAACTATGAGATGTTGCAAGTGGCACCTTCAGACGCAATCAATTAGAGGAACAAGACGAAGTTAACCATATTTTATGTTTTGACATGCTTTAGTTTACTTATGAAGGAGGATCTTCAGTCGTTCCAAGCTACATCTACAATAGGAGGATAGGGATTCTTTTGTTTTTGGTGGAATTTTTTTAAGTCTCTGTATACAAGTTGTTGCGTCTGATCAGGATGGTGTTTGGATGTTTTTTTTTTTTTTCCAGTTCTTTTTGGTTTTTAGAATCTTGTTTATGGGTTTAAGCACCCCTTGTGCTTTAATCACTATATTCACTTTGTTTATTAAAAAAAAACCATACTCACAGCTTCAAAAAGCATCCGAACTTCAGAATCAGCAAGTTGGGATCCAAAATTTTGAAATCCAGCTTTTAGATCTTCAATGGAAACAATACCATCATTATCACTATCCATCTTCTTGAACATATCTTTGATGTCTTCGACTTCTTCAGTGGATAAGAAATCAGCAATGACCTGTTTTCAAATGTACAATATTAGCTCTAATATACAGGGAAAAAAACTGGCTAAAGATATCACCAGATGCAGTGAACCAACCCTAAGGACTTTTCTTTTGAATCTGTTCATCATTGAAAACTGCTTAAGCCTTGACTTGACAACATCTCCAAGAGGAACATTGGGAGCCTTCTTAGCATTTTGGAGCCAAGGATGCTCTGCAAGACAAGAAAAGAAAAAACATGATCAAAATCATGCATTCATTCTGATAATTCATTAACATAATCACCATAAGTAGTTTCGAGTCAAAATAACTCAGAACTACTTATTACAAAAAAATGTCCATACATAATTCTATCTCCTTCAAACTTCTACTTTGTTTCCCTTTTTGCTTAAGAAATCAAAGTTACAAACAAAAGAGATATCTTGGGATTTAAAATTAAAAAAACAAAGAAAAAGGTCATAAATCAAGCCCATGTAAGGAGATATTTCGATTATTAAAACCCACAAAGGAGATAGTTTTTAGCACTTTTTCACTTGAATTTCTTTAGAAGATATTAAACAAACAGCACTAAATCATTTCAATTTCGAAGCGTTCAGCATTCAAATGAGTTTTTAAACAGCCCCTTAGAGTAAGATGTAATAAGCACGGAAGGAGATAAACATACCGAGCACTTGTTTGGCAGTTAATCGAACCTTAGGGTCTGGTTCTAACATTTGCCTAACAAGACTTTTAGCACTTTCAGAAATACTGGGCCAAGGTTCCCGTTTAAAATCTATTAGCCCTCGAAGAATGGCCTGTGCAACCCCTTGTTCAGATTCTGCATTAGAATTAACCTCAGGGTAAGATATAGAAGTTTTCGTATGAACCAAAACAAAACAAAACTTGTCAGATGAAAACCTTGCCCACAAGCATTAGTATATGTCAGCCTTACTAAAACTAGAAAAGAAAAAGAACAAAAAATATAAGCATGCAATGATGCAAGCATTGGTACAGAAAACCGAGGCACGCATGAAAGCCCACGGATGCTCACACATGAGTAGAGGAGGGCATGCATAAAGAGCACCATAAGAATCTCAGAATTTACGAATGTAATTACCAGCCCAAAATGGGGGAACACCACATAATAAGATATAGAGAATTACTCCCGCACTCCATATATCTATTTCCGGCCCATAGTTTCGCTTGAGCACCTCTGGAGCCATATAATACGGACTTCCAACAATTTCTGAGAACCTCTCACCTGGAAATTCAAATATTAACATTATGAAAAACATGTCAAATACTATAAGCAATGAAAAAAGATTGAAACATAATGCTTAAACATGAGTAAGCAATGGCATACAATGTCCTATAAGATGACAAAGCATCAACAAGATTGTGTTTTCCCAGAAAATAAGCCAACATTAGTAACTGAATCACAATATGATCCACTACTTTGTGTCCAATTATTATAGCAGCATCCTAAAACTCTTAAAATTGTTAAAGCGACATACAGTTAATGAGGAATATGAAACAAAGATTCCATATGGTTTTTGCACCAAGTGTTTTTTCCAATTTATAACCATCAAAACAAAATAAAAAGCACTATCTGTTTTTTGTAAAGTGACGGAAAATCAGTAGAAACCACATTACTGCTAATGTCATTATTGCTGATCCAAATTATGTGTGGCAACTCCTAGTATAGTTGCAATAAAAAGATCACATTTATGCTACAATTGGCAGAAGGGTTTGGAGGGAAGGTAAAAGAAAAGAATTTGTACATTTGGACAACTCAGTCGACACGATCTCCTTCCTTATGCTTCCCTCCAAATCTTTCAAAACATGGTCTAACACAAACAAAGCAACTACCAAGCTTAGGTTTTGCTGATCTTTCACAATCAGTACAGACCCAGATCAAAGGCAGACTCCATATTTCAGATTTTGTTTACAACGGATTAAGTTAGGGTTCCATCAACACAAATGATGCTCAGGGATTGAGATTTATAGACAGCATGGAGATTTTATGCTTGTCAGTTGAATACCAACCCTCCTCTTAATTTTCCTTATATGCTTCAGATGCAAAAAGTAGATTGAAGAGAGCTTAATTGTATCAGGTATGCCTGACTAGATAGGCATCGCCAGCATCCCAAACAGTAGAATCACCAAAACTGAATAAAAAGCATTATCTGTTGTTCGTACAGTGCCATGCAATGGCCACTGATAAATTAGTAGATAGGACATTACTGTTTATGTTATTATTGCCGATCTAAATTATGTGTGCAATTCCTGGTACAGTTCCAACCAACACCACACTTTATGCTATATTTAGCACGAGGGCTTGGCGGGAAGCAAAAAGAAAAGGGTTGATACTTTTAGACTAACTTGTAGACCAGACAATCTCCTTCCTTTCATTTCCCTCCAAATCTTTAGCCTACGCTTTGCTGATCTTTCATAATCAGTACAGACCTAGATCAAAGGCAGACTCCAAATTTCAACTTCGTTTACAACAGAGTAACTTGGGTTTCCATTATAATACAAATGGTACTCAAAAGTTGAGATTTAAAGACAGCAAGGAGATTTTATGCTTGCCGATTGAATACCAACATTCTCTTACTTTTCCTGGTATGCTTCAGATGAAAAATGTAGACTGTAAGTTTAATTGTATCAAGTTTGCCAGAAAACATAGCCATCACAAGCATCCCCAACAGTAGTACAACAAGAGCTAAACAATTTCAGGCATTCCACCTCATTATCTATCAAGTAGAAATTTTAACTACAAAGCATAGATCTAGCTACAAGTAATCAATCCTTATTCGTTTCCCACACAATTATGGACTTCTTATTTGGGTTGATTCAAATTCCAAACTGAATTCATCAATGCACTCAATTTCAGGCATTCCACCTCATTATCTATTATCTATCAAGTAGAAATTTTAACTACAAAGCATAGATCTAGCTACAAGTAATCAATCCTTATTCGTTTCCCACACAATTATGGACTTCTTATTTGGGTTGATTCAAATTCCAAACTGAATTCATCAATGCACTCAATTTCAGGCATTCCACCTCAATATCTATTATCTATCAAGTAGAAATTTTAACTACAAAGCATAGATCTAGCTACAAGGAATCAGTTATTCGTTTCCCACACAATTATGGACTTGTATTTGGGTTGATCCAAATTCCAAACTGAATTCATCAATGCACTCTTTTCCGCCACTAATTAACAACTCTTAGTCCAATGCAGGGCATTACATTTACTTCAGTACCCACCTTTTTTTCTTCAGAGTTTGGTACTTAGGGTGAGTTGTCAGCATTATATTGGCTATTATTTAAGTATTTATACTTACGATGATGCTATTAAGCAGTCAAGTGTTGACATACTCAACACTTTTATCCTTTAGGTTTGAAAAACAATTTTGAGATATGTGCATTTTTTAATTAATAAAATAAAAAATAAATAAATAAAAGTACATTTTGCCAGAGGAATCTGCACATCCCTTATATACTTAATAGATTTTTAAACATGTATTATGAAATCAACAATTAATGAATGCTTGACGACTCACCTTGGGTACCATACTCATCAGGTTACCATAGCAATTCCCATCAGATGCTAAATTCAAATTGTTCACATCTCATCTTTCCTAAGTTACAAGGTATTCCTTTCCGACATAATTAAGCATTTCTTATTTGTGTTTATTCAAATTCCAGTTTGAATTTACATAATGCACTTAGTTTCCCCACTAATTAACAACGCCTAGTCCAATGCTAACATCCAGATCGTTCAATATTCATCTTTCCTTACATTCCTATGCCTCTACGCCTCATATACAGGTACAATAACCACATTCCGCACCTGGCTTGAAGAATATAGAGAACCCAAAATCAATAGAGCTAGCTACAAGTAATCAATTATTATTCATTTCCTACCCTACTAGTTACGGTTCAAATTGCGGTTATTTTTACCGTCATTGTGGATATTTGCGTTCGGCCGCAATCGGTTGTGGAGACTACCAAAACCACAACGTTATGGCCTCAATTATGGGCAGTTAAGGTCGGAATCAGATTGAACAGTTACTTAAATAAAAAGAGTTATGCACTCACTAATAAGAGTTATAACTTTTGGCATAGCGGAAACCGAATTAACAATCAATAACTTTTGGCCTAGCGGAACCCAAAATCAATAGATCTAGCTACAAGTAATCAATTATTATTCATTTCCTACCCTGTTGGTCAAGGTTTAAATTGCAGTTGCGGTTACATTTACTGCCATGGTGGATAATTGCGTTCCATCACAATCGGTTGTAGAGACTACCAAAACCACAACGTTGCGGCCTTAATTGCGATTGCGGACCTCATTTTAAAACTCTGCTGCTGGTTCTAGGCACGTAAGGTCAGAATCAGATTGAATTGTTACTTAAATGGAAAGATTTATGCGCTCACTAATAATAGTTATAACTGTTGGCCTAGCAGAACCCAAAATCAATAGATCTAGCTACAAGTAATCAATTATTATTCCTTTCCTACCTTGATGGTCAAAGTTTTAAATTGCGGTTACATTTACCGCCATTGTTGATAATTGCGTAATCGGTTGTGGAGACTATCAAAACCACAACATTGCGACCTCAATTGCAGTTACAGACCTCATATGATAACCCTGTTGCTGGTTCTGGGCACTTAAGGTCGGAATCAGATTGAAAATGTTACGTAAATGGAAAGAGTTATGCGCTAGTTCATTGACACCTTAAAAAACTTTCATTATGTGCGATCACTAACAATAGTTATAGCTTTTGGCCTAGAGGAAACCGAATTAACAATCAATACTCCAATGCCGCATCCAAATTGTTCACAATTCATCTTCCCTATATTTCCAAAACTGCAACAAACAAATAAAAAAAAAAAAGGTACCTGGCTTGAAGAATATAGATAGGCCAAAATCAATAGCCTTGAGAGGCGAATTCTCCTTCTTATTAGCAAACAAGAAATTCTCAGGCTTCAAGTCTCTATGAATCACTCCATGCTTATGACAAAGCTGCACAACCTCCAAGATCGTCCTCATCACCGCAGCCGCGGCGCGCTCCGTATAGTGACCCCTCGCCACAATGCGGTCGAAAAGCTCACCTCCCTCACACAGCTCCATGACGAGGTGAACGGCATTGTCATCCTCACACGCCTCACGGAACGCGACGATGCTCGGAGACTCCGGCAAGTGGCGCATGATAGCGACCTCGCGGCGAACGTCGTCGACGTCGACGGCAGTCCTGAGCTTCCGCTTTGAGATGCTCTTGCAAGCGAGAAGCTCTCGAGTTTCGCGGTCGATGCAGAGGTAGGTTACGCCGAATTCGCCGCGTCCGAGCTCGCGGTCGACGAGGTACTTGTCTTCGATGTTGGAATTGGGTACGCCGGTGAGGACGGTGATCGGAGTGGATTGTTTTTTCTTGTTGTTGTTGTTGTTGTTTGCGGCGGCGGTGGTTTTGGCGGCGGAGAAGGCGGAGGCGTGGGAGGATTTAACGTCTTCTCGGGCGACGGCGGCGGGAGATCTGCAGCAATTACCCATGGGAGGTAGGAATGGTGGATCGTGGAAGAAGGAAGGGTTGGGAGGAAAGGAGGAGTTAGGGTTTCACATGATAATGCAGAAACCCTAACCCTAATTGTAGAATTTAGGGAAGAAAGAATGAAAGAGTGTGATGGTTATGAAGAAGGAGTGGAGAGGAATGGAACGGAGAAGAAGAGAAGAGAGTTGGAGTGAGTGTGTGATGTGAGAGTCTCTCTCTCTCTCTCTCTCTCTCTATGTATGGTAACGGCTAGGGATGCGGTGTTTTTAGGAGTCAGCAAGCTCCTATCTTTTCCCCCCTATTTAAATTTTTATTATATATTTTTTTTTGTTTTAGACATTGTTTTGTTTTTTAGGAAACAGTTGTTACTCTATTGGAAGTAGACTGTAATCCTAGACGAAGTTCATCCACAGTATCAGGGATTCAAATCCTGGAGTTATCATTATGAAAGGATTTTATCTTATTATCATCCCGACTCGAAAATTAGTCTCACAGTTATGTTCGTCGAATAACGGGTCAACAAAAAAAAAGACATTAGTTTGTTTTTTTTTTCAACTTTGAATTAATTTTTAATTTGTATGTTTTTGTTTTTACTTTTTACATTGAGACTCGTGGTGGTAGGGATGATTTTTTTACCAAACAGTGGTTAGTTTGTTTTTGTTTAATGATAATAAAAAAATTTATATAAGTTACTAGTAATTTCATGTACAGGGGTACTCGTGGATACGTCCTCGCCTTAGTAATAAGTAAGTGGAGAAAATAAAACCATTTATTTTACGTGTGTACCTATTAAGTTATCCGAATCAAACTCATCAGGGCCGGCCCAAGCATAAAGCGGCCCAAGCCCTTGCTTTAGGCCTCTCAAAAAAACAATTTTTTCTTTAGAAAAAAAGTCCACTTTGTATTGTTTTATATTATCTTTTTGATATGTTTCATATAACAACAAATATAAGTTAGCCCATTTGGTATAAAAGCTTATTATTAACTGCAAGGTCCAGGGATCAACTCCTTGTTGTGTACAAAATAATTAATATTTTAATTTTTAAAAAGGCCTCATCATAGAGTTTGCTTTAAGCCTCAATAGGTGTTGGGCCGGCCCTGAAACTCATAACACGTTTTCTCCACAAGTAACCACGAGCATGGGCAATTTCGCTTTTCCTACCTGGTGGAGGTGGAGTCCTATTCAGCTAAGTCTAATCAATTTAAGGATAAAGATTTTTTAGCACTTGTTTTGTTTATTTATAAAATTTAAATTCAAGATTTTGTTTAAGGGAAAACCAAATTTACTTTTTTTTTAAATAAAAACTAAATTTACTTTTATATGTACCGGTGTTTTAAAATTAATGGGTTCGTCTTTAATTTTTATTATATTATTAATATAATCACTAGTTGAATCATGATTACTTAAAGCTCTAGTTAATTCAATCTTTGATTTAATTTTTAAAACAATAATACATACAATTAAATTGTTTTTTTATATTTTTTTAATATTGATAAACAAAATTATTTTTTTGAATGCATATTTCAAAAAATAAATGAGTTTCTTTAATTAAAGTTAATTGGATTTTGGAGTGAAGATATTTCTTATTGTAAAAAAAAAGAGTGAAAATATTTCTTTAGACCTGGATCTATTGTATTTAAGAAAAAAAATTAGATACTTTGAAAGTATAAGTTAAATGTTTTGATCCATATCATGTAAGGCATAATATATCAGTTTTGGTCTTTGACTATATATCCCTACAGGCATAGTTGTAAGACTAACCTTCGAGTTGAGGATATTGATTAGGTTAAACCCTCCTCAAAGTGATGACTCTAAAATTTAAACCCCTTATATGCAGGTAAGATTCATCTGGGGTTGCAATCCAGATCATCATCATTGCAAAATAGTGCAAAAATATGTTGAGCTATTTCTTCTTAAATGCTACTTGAGCCTACCTTCTTTTATATTTGGCAAAGGAAAAAGTTTTTCGTATCATGAGATTTTATATTTTGTGGGATATTTAGATTTTTATGTGACTAAGGTTGAATATTGTCATAAATTATATATAAAGTTAAAATATAATATATACAAATGTGAATGAAGTATAGTTTATATATACAAATCCAATGATATTAGATATAAGATATAAGCTAACTTATTGAACTTATCAAATAGAATTAAAATATGTACTATAGTTTTTAATAAATAGTCCGGGGCAAAATGAAATCCTTGGTATACGACAAAATCAATAATTGAGCTTAAAAAATAAAGGTTGGAGTGTGTAATTAAAAAAGTTATTCGGATTCACACCATGTATTTATTGGCTAGAACAATATTTTTTAACATGTGGCAGACAAACACTCATCTAAGCCATAATATTTTCGTGAATGCAATTTATTATTCTTTTTATACCGTATTCTGTACTAAAATATAAATTAAATATTATTTGTATATGTTATTTAGGTATTTAAATAACATAACTTAATCAAATATATTGTGAATGTGAACATACAAACAACATTCCGATGTTTTAAAATTGAAATATTTGTTTAAATGGACATGTGCACAAGCCCCTAAAATAGAGGAGGTTTACTGTCTTAAGGACAGGTAGCATCACTTAAAAATAATTACAAAGTGAGACCTATGTGTCTGCATTTAAAATAAAAATAATTAAACTAAAAGTATATGAACATTGTAAATCTCAACTATGTTTGGGTGACACTAAGCATCATAAATCTCAAAACAATTTTTATGTTATCAATGATTTTATTCCTTAACAGCATGCAACATTTTTTTAGAAACACATCAAGTTTGATCTCTGATCATAGTATCCTTTATGACCAAATAAATATTCTCATTGAGTTTTAGTATATGGTTTTATATAACATAAGTCCAAATCAAGAATGTTGAAGGGCATCATCAAGATTAAGTTCAGTGATGGGAGCAGACTGCAAAAAGCAGGAACAAAAAGAGAAAAGAGTACGAGAAATAAGAAGAGAAAGATGCCATGTGCTGTCTCTTTAATTTACAAACATATGAAAGTATGAAACCAAAGGGACCTTCTTGTCTGTCTTCTTTCAGTGTTTGTTTGTGTCAAATCTGAGTAAGTGGGCTCATGGGGCACTCTACCAACCAGCTTTTCCACTTTCATTTTCTGATGTTGCTTACATTCTTAGAGTACTTGTTTTAGAAGCTGCAGATAATTGTCACTAGGCCTTTAGATCACAAACAAACATTGAAACCGAGGCATATTATATTATATGGTCCATTATTAATTGGGGTACAACAGTTATTATGCTTCATTTTGTATTAATTTCCTTCTCATTGGAAGCAGAGAACAAAGACAAATATCATCCCAAAAAAACTATGAGAGACACACACAGACAGAGGAAGGCCACATAGGCAAATCTTATTCAGATTTGATTCTCTAGTGAATTTAATTACTCAAATAACCTTAACTAATGCCATCACATGAACGGAATGAAAAAAGGCATTAAGAAATTAGTGATTGCCAATAGAGGAAGCTAGTAGCAGCTGGCATATTATAGCATATTAAAACATTATTAGAAACTACACAAGTAAGGGAATTTTTGCATCCAAAAGTGCATTTGAAGAACTTGCAACTTGAGGCCTTCCATATTGTTTTTGTTAGGCTAATCACTGTTCTGATCATGTTGCTAAATTTGGGGCCTTCCATGATTTTTCTTTCTGCAAATGACCAAAAATTCTCTAACAAATATGAGTTTTCTTCTCCTACCTGATTGGTCTGGTGTTTGTTTCTTGACTCTCTTTTGCTTATCTTGTACACCAAAACAAAATCATTGGTCCACGGTTATGGTAGGAGGATTTCATTTTGAGAATAGTTAAGAATACAATATCTAGAATGATTTTCCACCCTTCAATCCAACATATCCAAAAAAAATTATCCAACCCTCCAATATGAATGGACACACATGTGAAACCTACAAACATTCTGATTCACTTTGACATCACAAGGAATTGTCAAGGATCAACTTTCTCCGGATCTTGTTAGGTGCAAGTCTAAGAAACATGTATTGTTTTTTTTTATTTCTAACTTGTCTAATCAGCTATTTGGCTTAAGGTATGGTAGAGAAACACAGGTACACCCTACTTTATGCTTATGAATGTAGAGAAGAAAAATTGTACCCTTGACCACTAATTAGTCGAAAAGGGTAAGAAGCTATATTCATCAAGAACTATAATTATGTATAGGGTATGACAATTTCTTCTATTTCTCTCCACCATATTTATGCCATCATTATGTAAGTTACTTGTATTGAGGTAACTTGACTTTTAAACAATGAATGATAATTAGCATAAAAAAGAATAGATGTTCCTCTCCTAAGAAAACTATACATTAAAGTAGGGGCAAAAATAGTGTACACGATTAAAGTTCATATCTAGAAGAACATTGTAAGTCAAGCCTTCCTTTTAACTTGGTTGTTTGCAATTAATGATAGAAAAATAGATCGGTTTGGTGCAAAAGGTCCATTTGTCTCCTTTGGCACACTAATATTTCCAAAGACTGTTTGTTGGTTGAAAAGAGACCAGTATGATTGAAGAAAAAAAGAGAGAATATATAGAATTAATTGTTGGTTTAAATAAAGAGGACCATTTCTATCTAAAAGAAGTCTTCTTCATGTAAAACACATTGTTGGTTCAGAAAAGAAATTTGATTGGACACAGTTTCAACATTAAACAAATCATGTCAAAGTTAACAATGTCTTCTTTTAAATTCCTAAATCTTGCTATTTTTTTGGTCCGAGACCAAAAATATAATATTGGATTCCGACTAATACAAGTTGAGTCGAGAAGACCCATTCAAGGGACAAAACTCTCTCAGCGTCTATGTCTTTCATTCACAAGATTCGAATCCGAAACCTTGTTTCCTTAATCTTGCTATAATCAATATAGATATTTTTTAACATTTTTAATACATAACAATGTTTTTAAGTTTTTTTTTTTTTTTTTTTGAAACAATGTTTTTGGATATATAAGGAAATCTGAAATATGAATGCTCAATCCACAAATTTAATATGTCTCTTTTGATTTTAGATAACAAATCATCATTCTTAATTTGGTGAGAATTAGTTCTTCAATTACTATCCCGATAAATTAAAAAAAAAATGTCAATCATATATTTCTAAAAAACACGCGTAACCTCACATACGAAGTATATCACGAAGTTAAAATATAAGTACATAAAAAATGAAATAGAACAAGTTGTAATTAAATTATAAAAATTGTACTATGAAGTAAAAATTCAGGGCCGGCCGAAGCATAAAGTGGCCAAGCCCTTGTTTTAGGCCTCTCAAAAAATAATTTTTTTCTTTAAAAAAATGTTCACTTTATATTTTTTTATATTATCTTTTTGATATGTTTCATACATCATAAACATAAATGTATGATTGTGTAATAATCAACATAAGTGTATGTAAGTAGTAGTACTCTAACTTAACACTTTGTTTGGTTGTAGGGGAGAAAGAGGGAGGAAAGAAAGTGAGAGGAAAGAAAAAGAGTAGAAAATGAGAGGATTATTTAGTTGTTTGGTAGGAGAGAAAATGAGAGGAAAGAAAACCAAAACTTTTCTCATCCTTTATTTAATTGAGTAGAAAGTAAGAGGAAATATATTTATGAAATTATCAAAATATTCTCATACAATAATTTTAAAAATAAAAAATAAATTTTATTTTAGTCTTTTTGCTTGAGAATCACATTCGGCAGCATCTTTTTTCTCGGTTCACGTGTCCCCTCACATTTCCATCCATTTTGAGGGAACTAAAAATAAGTGGGTCCCACGTTTTTTTTTTCTCTCCCCTCTTCCCTTTCTTTTGAAACCATACGGCAAAAATATTCTTAATTAGCGTGTTTTCTATTCACCATTTTTCTTTCCGTTGCCTTTCTCCCGTTTCAAACGCGGTGTAAGTTTAGCTTTTTATATCTAGTGGAGATCCTCTTCATTTTTTCCTCTGTATTTTTCTTCCATTTAGGAGAGTGATAGATATATATTTTTTTCAATGATTTAATTTTTTTAAATAAGAAAAAGGATTTAAAATATAAATCTTTCTTTTATGTCTATTTCTCTCCTAAATGAAGATTATCATTTATCCTCTAAATGAAGAGGATATGAACTCTTCTATATCTTCTTGCTTGGGCGCCAGCTATGACCATCAACAACAATGCTTCTGTCCTTTACTATAAGATGTACTACCTACACACACCTCCCTTGTTGCTCGAGGGTTCTGGCTTAATTCATAACGTTTCCCTCAAAAAACTGACCCCCCCTATCCACCTACTTCTATACGTTCTGTCCACGTTTTTTACTTAGTCTTGCTTTTCAATAACCATATTCTCCATAATCTCGTTAAGTCAGCATCTGTCTAGCATGCTAGCTTACTTTTAACTCTTCTGTCCCAACTTCCGGTCACATTTCATATTTTTTATCAATAATAATTTGACACTTAAAAAAATAAAATCATAATTCATTAATATTTATGTTCATTCCCAACATTTGATTGATGGGGGACACAGGTCCGGCCCAAGGATAAAACAAGTGAGACCATTGCTTTAGGCCTCTTAAAAAAATATTTTTTGTTTTTTAAAAAAAAGGCTTATTTTGTATTTTTTTTATATTATCTTTTGGTATATTTCATACATCAACAAACATTAATTAATCTATTTGGTATAAAATCTTACTAATAATTGCAAGGTCTAGGGTTCGACTCCTCATTGTATACAAAATAATTAATAATTTATTTTTTTAAAAAGGCATCACCACATAATTTGTTTTAGGCCTCAATAGGTGTTAGGTCGATATTGGAGAAACATCGAAACACTATTTTTTTGATACACGAAGATTTTGGCAAACTAATGTGCTACATGCAATGCACCATGAGCTAGATGACTCGTAACCAATGAATCATCGCGGTATATCACACCACTCCTATATATCCATGACAAGACTTTTTGGATTTCGAACATTCACTGTAGCATTCCTTAACAAGTGCCAACCATATATAAAGTCTGTGATATGCAACAGAAAAACAACATTAATAACATTTTTCATTGCAACATCACCATCGGTTATTAATTACAGCTTTGACACATTTCCCCTGTATTGCTTGTAAAAATTGCTCTAACAACCACGTATATGTCTCTTCCTTTTCATCTGAGACAATGGTAGTACCAAATACACATGCATGTCTCCTTATGATGGTTAACGCTTGAAAATACAACCAGTGGACACTTAAATATACTCCTAACTTTTACTTTGCCCTCAAAGTGATGTGAGATATTGGACTACTGCATTGACCAGTTGGAATACACCATTTTTATTGCTGCATTTGCTACTCCATTTTAAGGATCTAAGTTTCTAATTTTCAATTTATTTAAGGATTTAATTAGTATGTATAAAGATTTTTTATAATGTCAATCATTCATATATTATCACACAAGTAAAAATGTTTAATTCTTATCCTAACTATCTTAAAAGTCACTCATAGTGTATTGCATAACAATTAAACTTTTTATTTAATGTCATCTCTTTTGTCTTCTATCAATAATACAATTCTGAATTCCCCACCTTTAATTTTTTTTTCCTCAGCTTAGTCTAGGATGCGAAGGGCTAGCGCATCCTTGCTCCAAAACTTGACAGGAGCATTTTAAACAGATAGAAACAGAGACACATAGAGAATTATTGTCAAAACAGCCCAATGCTCATTCCATCAAATATTTTTCTGTGGTTTTCCCTTATAAATGTAATTGCATCAAAAAGTAGCTACAGTTCCGGATATTCTTTGCATTCGCATTGATGTATATTTGATACAAAAGAAATCCATCAGAGGGACAATATATAGCTTGAAATGACACTTCTTTATATATATATATATATATATAAATGACCCTGTTTTTATCACCGAAGAGATATTGGTTTGAATTTGATGCGTGCAAGAGATATCAATTGAGGTGGTATTATATTTGATTAGATTAGGCTGCCTTCCATTTCGATGTGTGCTTATTTAAAATTTCAATAATTTCAATATCGAAAAAACATAATAAATAAGTACTATTATATATGAGGTGCATTCTCTAATACTTCAAAGATAACTTTATCCTACCTAGGTGGTCCAATCATATGTTAAGAGTCATTTGACTTGACCCATTTAATTGAGATGACGCATTCTGATTGGCCAGGATAACTTTTATCCCAAAATTACTGGGGATACCGGAGAAGACACCTATATATGTGCTCGATTAAAATAAAGGTGAATTCTATAGTACCCCAATAATAATTTTATCCATCCTAGGTGGTCATATAAGATAGTGAGAATCATTTGACTTGACTCACTAATATGAGTCATTTAATTGAGATGACACATTTTGATTGAGCAGGATAACTGCTACCCCGAAATTGTTGGGGGTAAGAGAGAAGTTACCTAAAATAAAAAGGGTCTACAAAAACTGTTTATAATACATAACTCAATGAGAATATTAACACATATTTGTCTTCAGTTTTAAATTTTTAACACCATTAAAGTGGGAAAAGCCGTCATCAATGTGGATTTAAAGAGTACTCTTCATTTAGGATGTAAATGATAATCTCTATTTAGTAGAGAGATAAACACAAAAAAATATATTCATATTTAAACTTTTATTATTATTTAAAAAAAATTAAATCATTAAAAAAAATTGTGTTTATCTCTCTCCTAAATGAAAGAAAAAATGAAAAAAACAAAATGAAAAGAATCTCCACTCGGATTTAACATTTTACCACACTCATACATGACAACTTATGAAACCCTTCTTATATCTTTCATTATCATTTCTCATCTCATGTCATAGTCAATTTTTCTCTCGTGCTTTTTTGATAATTTCTTTCTTTTTCGTGTCCATTCAATTACTTTAGGTGTGAAAGGTCATTTTTTATTAGAGTTTAATTGTTATGTGCCGTTAGTTTTAAGTTTTTTTATACTGTCAAACCAATCAGAAATCATGATTTGAATGACTTTTAAGGTATAAATTCTTTCAATTACTCACTATTCATAGATCTCAAATGGATCTAGTATTTAAAGATGAACTAATTAAAGTGGGATATGCATCCTCTAATTGTAGGGCGGGAAAGTTATGGTGACTTTGTGTCTATAGAGGAAAGAGAAAGGTGATTAAAATGGAGATATAAGGATGAGATAGAAAATGAATAAAGAGAGAGATAAAAAAAAAGATATGTGACTTTCTCATCCTAAAATTAGAGGATGCAAATCTACTAAAGTGTGGAAAAAGAAACCATGTCTCAAGTGAAAGTCTGTTTCTGAATGTGTGAACGAGGCTTTTAGTGGGCCAGTTTGAGAGAGGGAAGAGGGCTCAAAGGATAAGGATCAATCCAAGACACTTGACTTGAAAATGGACTCAGACCCTTTCGGCCCGGCATGCTTTCTTAGGCTAATACTCCTCAACACGTGCATAGAAGCATGTGAGGACTGAAGAGACACCATACATTCTTTTTGGGATTGGGTGTCAAAAGTTTTATCTTGAAAAATCATATAACTTTTTTTTTACTTTTGTCACGATTAAATATGAGTTGTGTTATTTAAACATTAAAATTTGGACTCATATGTGATATCGTATGTATTTATTTTTATCTCTCACTTACTTTTTATCTTCTTAGATATACACGCATATCGAAAATACACTAAAAAACAAAGGGACACCATATGATGCCTCATTTCTGCTAGCAAAAAAATGTTTTCAATTAAATATATATACTTATTTTTATATAAAAAAAAGTAAGATAGATTAGGGTTAATCAGGAGTAATTTTGTAGATTGTCTTAGGGACAATTTAGTAAATTCAATAATAATTATTATTAATTTTTTTAAATTTTAAAATAGGTAAATAAAAGCAATATAAATTAAGATATCTTTATATATAAAAGTAAGATAGTCTAGGATTAATATCATAAATTGATTAACAAATAATTTATAACAACTTATTCTTTTTTTTAAAAAAAAATTGATTTTTCTTCATTTAAAACTAATGCTATTTTTCATTGAATTAGAATTCTATTACATATTATATTCCAATGTTAGTTTTCCAATATTATTAAATTGCCTTTAAGAAACACTAATATTATTATATACTAGATGTTGTACTATCGCACGAGCGTATTGTGGGTCTCCACAATAAAGTAAGTAAATTCAATAATAATTATTATTAATTCTTTCTAAAAATCTTAAAGTAGGTAAATAAAATCAATATAAAAGTAAGATATTTTTATATATAAAAAAGTGAGGTAGTTTAGGGTTAACTAGAAGTAATTTTGTAGAGTCTAAGAACAATTATCAATCTTTCTTGGGAAAAATGAATATAACCCCCTGAACTTTAGTCATTTAAAAATAGACATCTTCAACTATTTTTTATTTCCAATTAGTCTTTAAACTTTTACTATTAATAAAATTTATTTTTCAACTATTTTTCCGTGACAATTAAAACTTGAATTTTTATTATTAATAAAATCAATTCTTCAATTAACTTCAGGTACAGATACAACACTAGCCTGCAAGGCATCTAGTGGTTTTGATGCCCCAACACCTGGGATCCCACCTTTGAATTGCTTCTCAGTCGTCCAAGCCTCGAATTACATAAAAAACACTTAAAGAAGGGAAGGAGATGAGATTGCAAAAGCAAGAGTTCATGAAGAATTAAATGGGGAGAGTTATTCTGAAACCCTTTTGCGTTTTGTATGGGTGAATTGATAAATTTTTATTGACTAATGATTTTATAATAAATATTTGCATGTCTATTAAATATAAATATTTCAAAATAGTTTATCAATAGAATATTTGATAATCCACCTTAAACACTAAACAAAAAAAAAAAACTGAGTGTCAAAATAATGTTTAAAAGATCGAGAATGAGAAAGAAGACTCGTGTTTTTTTTTATTCTTTTATTTTGGTTTCAATATTACTTTTTTAAATTTAGGAATTTTCATAACAAAAATTGGAATTAAAAAAATAATCAGTCAGGATAATGAACATATGAAGGGCTCAAATTTTGCCACACCACTCCTCAATTAATGGAGATATAAGGGTGACAAAATGAGTTGGACTCGACGGGTCAACCTGTTTAACTCGTCAATTTTGACGGACTGAGTTGGGGTTTTCAACCCATTAACCCTTCTGACTCCCGTCCCGCTTAACCCATCAAGAAGGAGAGTCAAAGGCGGGCCAGTGTGGATTGGCCCGTCAACCCACCTATTTTGAAAAAAGTTATATATTTGAATCGTTTTTCAAATTTTTGAAACTTTTTAGCAGGTTAAAAGCGGGTTGGGCCGGGTTGACCCGTCAACTCATTTCGCGTTGTACGGTTATTTTTTTTATATTTTATAATTGTTTTCAAAAAAATTATTACTTTTTAACGGGTCAACCCGTCAACCCATTTTCTAGTTTTTCTGCTTCTGGCGGACCAACCCGTCAAACCACCATTAAATAAGGTGAGTTAGGAGGTTTATACCACTTTATCTAAACAGATCAACCCGCTTCGTCCCATTTTTTGACGGGCCAATGGCATGGCGGGTCGAGCATGCTCGGGTTGATCCATTTTGCCACCCCTAACAAGATGGGCGGAAGGATCTATTAGTGTATTAAGATAACTTTATAAAGGGAAAAGTATATACAACCCCCAAAACTTTAGCCTATTTGCAAATAGACACTTTCAACTATTTTTTTTTCTTCCCAATTAATCCTTAAACTTCTACTATTAGTGAAATTGATTCTTCAACTATTTTTTTTGTCCCAATTAGTCCTTAAATATCTACTATTAGTAAAATCAATCCTTATATTAGCTTCTAGTATAGATACAAAAATAATTTAATAATTTTATACCACTTTATATATTTGAAATTTATGTGTATTTAGTACTTTCCTAAAATAATTGAGCTGGTTGAGACAAGAAAATATTTGATAAACCAACAAATTCATGTTAATATTTTTAATTAAGTACGAGTATAAGAGCTAGTTGAGACAAAAAAATAATTAAAGTGTCAAATTCACTAATTAATAGTAAAAGTTTAAGGACTAATTGGGAAGAAAAAATGATTAAAAATGCCTATTTATAGATGAGCTAAAGTTTAGGAGGACTATATGCATGTTTCCCGTTTTATAAATCATGGTAACAATTTACAGATTGACCAAATTAGCTACTGGTATTTTTCTAAAAGAAAATGTCGCTGTCCATTTATATATGTATCTTCATGAATTCTCCTTTGTCCCATCAATTATATACACGTATTTTCAGTAAGAGGGCGGTGGACTTGTTTTTTGGATAGTTAGGGTTTGCACTTATTCACCTCTTTTCCCTAACTTTTTACATCACACTGCATTTTTTCACCACCTACCTGAGACTAAAGAATACCACGTAAAGACTTCAAACAATTGCACAAGTTATATTTTATCTATTTGTTGGTAGTTTAGGATTTTCATTTTCATTTTCCAAAATATTGACTAATTTACCTTGTTGACTTAATTACAGATACAAGGTTGACAAAAGTGTTAGTGGACCATAATATTAGACAAGAATTGAAGAATGACATGTTCAGAGGGGATGCAAATCTTTTGTCCTATTTTTCTGTCACATTCTCTCTATTCCCACCAATGAGAATTTACCACTTCATAAAACACTACAACAGAAAAGGGTTAATTTTATCAGCGTTTTTTTTAGGCCTTCGCTAGCGCTTTCGGGCGCTAGCTATCTATCCGTTAGCAAAAGGGGGGAAAAGTTCGCTAGCGCTTGAAAAAACGCTGGTAAAGGTGCACAATTGCCAGCGCTCCCTTGGAAAAGCGCTGGCAACGGTGCACAATTGCCAGCGCTTTCTCAAGGGATCGCTGACAATTGTGCACCTTTACTAGCGCTTTTTCAAGGAAGCGCTGGCAATTCCCTTATTTTTTTTTTTTTTTATATATTTACATTTGTTTTATCTATTTCCCCGCCTGCAAACCAAAACAATTTGAAAAATCAACACAAGCAAAACAAACAATTAAGATACAGATGATTTAAAACCAAACAGGTGAAATAAATTGACACAAGCATAATGAATGTTTAATAGGTGAGAAAACTATGGCAGTAGTTGAGAAACTCAAATTTGCTAATAATCAGAATCAAAAGCATTGGGTGGTAGTTGAGAAACAACCAAAATTTCAAGCATAAAAAAGAACAAAAAAGGGATTTCTAATAATCAAAATCAAAAGAACAATGGCAGTAGTTGAGAAACTCAAAACTCAAAATTAAAAAAAGGGAGAAACTCACAAAGAGAAACTCAAAAGAACAAATGGCAGGAGTTGAGAACCCAAGCAGAGAGGAGTGAACCCTCGCAGTGGAAGCAACAATGGCAGCGAGAAGAGAGAGCAGTGAGCAGGAGGTTGCGCGAAGGAAGAATGGCAGGAAATTAGGGAAGGTTTGAGGGTCGCGGTGGTCCTTTTGGTGCAGCGAGCAAGACGATGGTGGGGCGGTTAGGGGCTTAAGGTCGCGGTGGTGCACGAGCAAAACGACGATGGGGCGGTGAGGGTCGCGAGAAGGAATACGGAGCTCTAGGCGCGCGAGACTAGATTGAAATTGAAAAGTAACCTGTAGGTGGGAAATTGAAATATTAGAAAAGGGACATTGCCAGCGCTTTCTAAAGAAAGCGCTAGTAAAGGTTCTACACCTTTGTCAGCGCTCTCTTTAGAAAGCGCTGACAATTCCCATAATAAGAATATTCCCAGCGCTTTCTTAAGAAAGCGCTTGTAAAGGTTCTACACCTTTGTCAGCGCTCTCTTTAGAAAGCGCTGACAATTCCTATAATAAGAGTATTCCCAGCGTTTTCTTAAGAAAACGATGGTAAAGTCTCCTAATTTGCTAGTGCTTCCTTAAGAAAGCGTTGGGAATACTCTTCCGCCTCATATTTTCTAGCGTTTCACGGGGAAATGCTGGTGAAGGTAGAGTCAATTATTCCCTAATGTGGCGTAGTGAAAATAAAATCATAACTCATTAATACTTATGCGCATCCTTGACCTTTGATTGGTGGGGGACACCGAAACACCATTTTTTGGGATAGCAGAATTTTGTTTGCTCAGAGGATTTCACAATTGACCCACGACTCGCTCGGCACTGAAGAGCATGATCTTGGCTTGAAGCGATTCCCCCTGCCTTAATGCACGACATCCAGCCTATAAGAAGGGGGAAATTCTAAGGTCTTCCCTTTTGTTAGGGAAAGGACCTCCAAACCTTCAATATGTTTCAACCCATTGATTTACAATAAAAATAAATACAATTAAAGATTTAATATAAATCAACGATGTTGAATTGCAGTTTTTTGGTCCACACTAACTTCTTTTGGAGGATTTAAGACTTGCCTAAGAAAAAGAGCCTCTACCAACCTTGTAGTGACTTAGTTACCATTGCCCTACACTCGGACCGGACACGAGCAACCATGATTCCAATTTTAAAAGAGTTATTTAACAGAAATAGGTGACAACAGTCGGTATATTGTGCACATTACAAATTTTCCTACATTAGATGGCAACATGAAGGGTGGGTGCACTGCATATAATTAGTGGATTCTCTTATAAATAGTGATGCACCGAACATAATTAGTGGATTCTCTTTTTAATTTATGCACTTATATCATTCTTCGTTGCATACATGGAAATAGCCACTAGAGTTGAAAACTTCTTTAAAGTTAGCTTATCTCTAAAGTGAACAAATAAGAATATAATTAAATGGAAAGTCAAATTGTCATCCCTACAGGAAAGTGCATGAGTGTAACCAACAACCCAAACCTAAAATAATGGCAGGCTTTACCTACGCAGCTCGTGTTCATGAACATCGATGCACACTATTAAATGAATGATGGATAAAAAGGTAAAAAAGAAAAAGTAACAATGAATGGCTGAGATTTTGTACCTGGTAATGGAAGTTCTGGTTTATTGGTGAAAAATTATGTTTTTAAACATATCCCTCTATGGAATTTGAAACTCGATCAGTTCGTCTCCACACCACTGCCCAAACTGGTAACCTCGATGTTGCTTATCCTTCTCTGCAGTCTTTGAAAGAGCACTTCTCTCTGAGCTTCCTAACGGTGTTCTGATCTTCACCCTACCCACTCCGCTTGCCAATCTGCATCATACCGCTATACCACAGAACCAGGATGGGTCATGACGGTGGTGGAGCCCGAAGGGCAGTGTAGTGCCAAGAGCAGAGAAGTGGAACAATGAGCGCCAATATTTCGTTGCAAATCTCGAGAAACCCTTTCTGGTCTAAGTCATGGGACCTGAGACGCTTCAAACTCGAGAAAGCACTTTAGATTTCGAGGAATGGGATGAAGAGAGCTCAACTTCTTATACCTAACTTCAACCATTGCTACATTCCTTGTAATCCTTCACTTGCCGAAAATTCTATTTTCTTCTTTGACGAGAATTAGATCTTCTGCTGCAGTTTCAATCTATTTGATTTCTTCGATCGAGAGTCTTTGTTTCGGATCTCTGAATCTGAATCGTAGGTGATGAAGAAGCAGAGATTTGTCAGTGAGAACCATTCTTTGCAGTGTGGCGGTCGACGATGGAGTGCGGAGGTCGGTGTTCTCCTGTGATGAGGATCCTTTTGAGTGGCGACGAAGTTCATAACTTTGGTGGTGAGGGGCGACGAGGTTCATAGTAATTCTTTGCGACCTTCCACCTCAATCGCCAGAGATGGTTGATAGATCTCTCCTGTCTTGAAAGTAGCCAAGGTTGTCGACACATCTTCCGGTAGTGGCCATTTTCAACCTTTTAGCTTGCTTCTTCTATTTTGCCACAGTTGATCGGGTTCATCTCATGAATAAGGTCTGGTCTTGCCGAAGAGGGTTGGTCAGGGAGCTCTCTTCAAACTTTCTACAAGGTTTGAAAGAACTAGTCGACCGACCCATTAGGCGGTGTTCGTTGGTTCTTTCAAATCTTGTAGGAGGTCGGGAGGAGCTGTATGATGACAACAATCTCCTATGTGATTGATAATTTGAATAGAAGTGACTCCAACTTTCTTTGTTCCTTTTTGCTTGCTAATCGATAACCTGATGCGTCATTTATTTAACTACTTTCACTCGTTATTTTTGTCAGATTCTTTGCCCCCCGGGTTTTCATCCGTTGAGATCTTCACTCGAGTGATATTGTCGAGCTCTTCGTTCGTCAGACTCTTCATCCGTCGAGCTCTTCACTCGAGTGATATTATCAGACTATTCACGTGTCGAGCTCTTCACTCAAGTGATATTGTCGGTCGGTACCTTGCATGTTAGGAGCCGCCAACCAATGTAGCAGTGTCAATTGGCGTTGCAGCACCGCGTCCCATATGCGGTCCAAGCAGGCGTTTCGCATGTTGCAGGGCACGCGATCTTCCTTTTGGTCGGACACATGGCTTAAGCAAGACCCTACGTGGTTTGCCGAAGTGGGTTGTAGGTCTCTTGACTGAAAGAATTGAATTGTTAGACTTGTATTTGATTTCGGCCCGAATAAATCCTATGATTTATTTATTTTGAACTTGAGTATATTAATAACTGTAATAAGTATAGTTAAAGGGTCTTCTTGAAGATATTGATTAAGTAATTCAAAATAGTACTTTTTTACTAATAATCTAAGTATATTAATTTTTATGTGAATTTTCTGATACCCAAAAAAAGGGAGGGTAAAAGTTTATCTTGCTTAGGTGATCTCATCAAATGGTGAGAACCATTTGACATGACTCACTAAATTGATTTATTTAATTGAGTTAACACATTTTGATTGGATAGAGTAACTTTTACTCTTCCGTTTTCTGGATACTGGGGAATTCAACTAATTTTTAATATATTAGATACATTCCTTCTCAAATAATTTTCTCTTTTTTCTTATTATTTTTCCTGTATACTGATTAGCATTTATCATAATTAAAAAAATAAAATACGTCAGAAACTAAGAAATATTTAATGTCATTAAATCTTAAAAAAAATATAAAAATAGGAAGGAAGGAAAAAAAAAAAAAAAAACTTGGCAACGAAGTTGTTAAATGGTGTTGGTCGTAGAGAATGAATATACCCACCGCCGGGAAGACTTTTACCGTCAGCATGACGATATGTTGACGCAGTGGGAACGCCAATAAATAAAGAGACATTAAAGAGAGAGAAACAAAGTTTCCGCGTAGATAGATGAGATTGTGAGTCTCACATCATTCAAAAATTAACAAAACCAAAAGAGAAAGAAAGAAAAAAGGTTGGATCGTTTTTTCAATACTTAAGACTAGAAAGAACTGGATAAATATATGGATTTAATTGTTAATAGTGAATCAATCATAAATGCTCATCTCATTTAAATGTTTCATTCTTATAATTAAAAATAACCTTTAAAGTCTTACGATTGATTGATAACATAAAAAAATTATATATATATATATATATATATAGGAAAATGTTTCTATATGACTGTAAGCTGATTTAATTCGATCCACGAATCTGATAAATCTAAATCAAAAAGTGATTCTATTTTGATAATTTGGATCGATTCCTTAGTTTGTGAATTGAATTTAAATTATTGAATCCTAATGTCATCATCGGCTCGAGTTTCAGTGTGACCCAAATAGAATCAATTATTATTAAATTAGTATATCATTTATCATTACTTGAGTATTTTTATACAAATCACTTACTTCCCTTCGAATTTACCATTTTCATGACAAAAAAATAACCTGAATTCCTAAAATCTTCTATCACTCCCTGAAACATTATTTTTTCTATTTTTTTATTTTGGTCACTGATTTTTTATAATATTTTTAATATTTATGAAAATTACATTTAAATTAATTTAAAAATAGGATAACCCGATAAATTGATCTGAACCAACACGAATTTAATCTGATTGGTTCGGTTCGAGTTTTATGTATAAAAATTACAAAATTTGATTCAATCCAATCCTATTTCATATTAATCCAAACTGATCCAATTATAACCCTATTTCTATCTCATATTTTTCTGTTCCGTATAGGAAACAAAATTAGTATATTGATATAAGAAAATAGCTAGTAATAAAATTAGTTATAATTAGATTATAGAATTTGTGTAAAAATAAAGTAATATATGTATAATATTTATACTTGTGCAACGCTATGTATATATATTAATGGAATTATATTAAATACACATATTTATAAATACACTATTTTGTATTTGTATAATTTCATTTGAATTTACTTTATTTCATTTGTTATCCGATAATATTAGTAACAATATTTTATTTACATTTATTTGTTTAATACCTACATTATATACGGGTTAGAATATCATTTGTACTCGCAATTAATACACTTCTTTGCTTATAAAAAAAAAATTATGTCACTTTACACAAATATAAGGTAAGGTAATTTGTTTGATTTTAGAACATGTGATTATGCATTTTCCTAATTTATGAACTTTTGTTGATGAAATGTGAACTTTGATTTCAAGAATTGTGTATTTTTATCTTTTTGATATGAACTTTATTAAACAGAAAAGAAAAATGTATATATATGTAGATAGGCTACATTTATTTATTTTTCTTCTATGATTAAATATAGAAGGGTTCGGATCCTTCCCTCTCTCCATTTAAATATCAATCGTTGGCCGGATTAAACGACTATAACATGGTATCTCTAAGTTATTAGATTAATCTAAGACATTTGGCTATAAAGATTATGAAAGAATATGATGGAGATGCAAAACCATTGTCTTTGACGGATGAGAATCTGCTGTCTCATTTTAGATATGACAATATATTATTAGTTGAGATATGGTGTGATACATCAAAATGGTATAAGAAATCCTCATCCATCTTTGACACCTAAGCAAAAGAAAATATTTCTTTGGTTTTCTCTTCTCAATTACGCTATTCACACCAGCCTCTTGTTCACACCACACCCGAACCCACCATATATATTATTCCTTAATTCCCTTTCTCTCTCATCTTTAGTTTTCTCTCTCCTCCATTACCACAAAAACCTCAACTTTTTCTATATCATTCAGAGCTGCTTCTTTTTCTTCTTCTTTCTGGACTTTGCAGGATTGGACTTTGAGTTCTCACCTTCACTTTGTTATTTCTTTTCAATTTCAATGGAGGGTCATCATCTCCATCATCATCAAAGGCAACAACAACATCAACAGCACCACAACCCTCATAATATCACTGCTAGTGTTAACGCGGATGTAACAGATAGGTTACCCCAGTGGAGCATCCAAGAGACAAAGGAGTTCCTCATGATCCGAGCAGAGTTTGATCAGGCTTTCATGGAGACAAAGAGGAACAAACAGCTTTGGGAAGTCATCTCCAATAGGATGAAAGAAAAAGGTTACCTTAGAAGTGCAGAGCAGTGCAAGTGCAAGTGGAAAAACCTCGTTACCCGCTATAAGGTATTTTTATTGATCTATAGATATATATCAACCGACTCAAACACAATTCTATAATAATCAAAAGAAAAACATACATGTCTTGTTATTATTTAAAGGAGTAATCAATTTATATCGGTCTAAATCATTTTTTTTTGCTTACGTTAGATGAAAATAAAATCAACGATCGAGGGTGAGTGTAAGAAAAAAAATTACTTACACGGATGTAAATCGATTGTGCTCCATCTATTATTAATCACATACATATATAACTTTTTTTTTGGATTTTTCCACAAGATAGGGGTAAACTTTTCTCTCTCATGATATAGTCGATCAGATTCTTTTTTATAAATATATAATAGTTCAAAGTATTGTTTTGTATACACTCTTATAAAAAATATTTATGATAAAAGTTGGTGTTTGTGATATAGTTAATAGTATGAGTTTTTTTAGATCATTTTCTTATATAATAATAGTACCTTTTTTTGTTATTGAGATTTAAAGGGATGTGAAACGATGGAGCCAGAAGCCATGAGGCAGCAATTTCCATTTTACAATGAGCTTCAAGCGATATTCACAGAAAGGATGCAGAGAATGTTGTGGGCTGAAGCATCAGGAGGGTCCAAGAAGAAGGCTATGCAACTCTCATCAGAGGATGAAGAAGATGGTAATGAAGAGAGTGAAGGAGATCATCATAACAAGGGTAGTAGCAGTAGAAAGAAGAAAAAGGGTAAGATGGCAATTGGTGGAGCAAGTGGTAGCGGTAGCAGTTTGAAGGATTTGAAGGAGATTTTGTCGGACTTCATGAAGCAACAGATGCAAATGGAAGCTCAATGGATAGAAGCATTTGAAGCAAGGGAGAATGAGAGGAGGTTGAAGGAGATGGAGTGGAGGCAAGCCATGGAAGCATTAGAGAATGAGAGGATAATAATGGATCAGAGATGGAGAGAAAGGGAGGAGCAAAGAAGGATGAGAGAAGAAGCTAGGGCTGATAAGAGAGATGCTCTAATCACAGCACTTCTGGACAAGCTCAGAAGAGAAGAGATGTAGTTTGTTTTTGGCTAGCTGGCTAACTTTTATGTGTTTCTTCTTCTGATGATGATGATGATGAAGCAAAAGCTTAATTTGAGAGGTTTGTTCTTAGAACTCATCAATTTATATATCTTTTGGAGATTAACTATGGTTCTTATGGTTTTATCTTGTTATACTATGATATCTACTCCGTCTGTTTTACCTGTGAGGCTTAATTAATTTGTCATAAATGATATTTTGACAACAAAATACGATAATAAGTAGGGATATTATACTTTTAGTGATATTTTGAAATACTAGATTAGAAGGAGAGAGGATAAAATAAGTTACATCAAATAGTGCACCGTATAAACCTACGATGTTGAACAATAATTTTGTTGTTTAAATATCACAAGTCTAATTTTGTTTAGTCAAAGCAATGCAAAAACTAAAATGGTTTCTAATTTTTCCCCACTCATTTTTTTTATTTGGCAGTTTTCTCGTAATTATGGTTTTTGTCTTCAAGCAATTCTATTATCATTGAGAAAGGACCAATGTCGTTTCATATATCTAAAAAATGATCAATGCTCTTTCATAAAGATTCTTATATGATAGTAGGTGCATGTGGATAGATATATATACACACAGTTTGCATTACCTAACTAACAACCGATAACGGGCAAAAGATTGTCCACGAGATAATGCTCATCATAATGTCTATCCATATGGAGACGCACAGTTTTTTAATGGAGCATTAATTTGCTATAAAATGGTTCACTACACAAAGTGCTGTTACTTTCACTTTTGATTATAAAAAAGAAAAAGAAAAAAAAAGAGGAATTTGTTATATATATGTATGATGCTACTCTTCCTTGCATATATACTTCCATTTATACATTGGATCCGGAGCTGAAGTAGGGTTTCATTTTAGTGATGAATTGTAAATGTACTTTAGTCCAAGCTCATGTTCTTAAAGATGTCGGCATGCAAATATAGCCATATGTGTCATCGTTTAGCATTGGAAATGACATTGAGGTTGAGATTGGCTCAACAATGAAGAGCAATAGTGATTTATGTGCTGGCAATCTGGCCTATTGTTTTCAGATTGGTGTTTGAACCCGATAGAATGTTTGAAATATATGAATGATTAGCACTAGTGCAATAAACATGTTTAACATCGGTTAAAAATATCATTCTAAATCGGTTATGGAACCGATATAGAAACAGATGATGTAGAATGTAAGACCTTTTAACATCGGGTTTTAACCGATGTTGAAAGTTAACTTTCAAGATCGGTTATAAACAAAACCGATTTTGAAAGTTCTCATTCAACAGATTAATAATTATTGAAAAAGATATTTTAACATCGGTTATAATATAGAACCGATGTTGAAGGTTATAATTCAACATCGGTTTTGTCGTGTAACCGATGTTTAAAGTATATTTTCACATCGGTTGTAACTCAGAACCGATTGAAATTGATAGTTCAACATCGATTCTCTATTGTAACCGATGTTGATAGTCCAATTTTTTTTTTTTAATACTGTGTTTTAAACCAGTGACAATCCTTAACCCTGTTTCATATATGTATAACCAGAACAATCCCAGCCAAAATAGAATCCCAACAATAACAGAATCCATCCAAATCACTATATATACTAAGTAAGCCAAACTATACTTTATTGATTATGCAAAAGTCAGCTTTTGATTCAACAAACTCAAATAATTATATAATGTAATAAATTCAAACTAATTAATTAAATTAATACATAACAAAGAAACAACAAAGAAATATAACAAATTAAACAAATTAAAGAAATAAAATGTCATCCATATATTAATTAATGTTCAGAAGTCATCTCAAGAAAGAAGTTTGCCCAACGCTCCTTGATGTCCTTAATGTCCTCTTCAGAGAATGCTTCCGGATTGTCGAAAATCTGCACATTAATTATAACTAATCAACTATAACTATACATAATTAATCTATAACTATTTACAAATGTTATTAGTTAATTACCTCCTTCCATCGATCTGTAATACTCGCGGAGACAATGTTGAACATCCACTTCATGACATAATATCCGCACTCCCAGCCGCCACGTTGCCTATGACACTACAAATGAATACACAATTTGAATATATAATGAGTAAAAACATAATAGTAACTATTTTACACTGCAATTGAATCTCGGGTACTAATTAATAAACTACTTACATTAGGGTAAATCCACCTAATAGGCCTAGGCCTACCACCATCCAAAACACGACTTGCGTTCATAGCTCTATCATAATTAAGAAAATATGAATTTAAAGTATGTTATATATTTCAGAGTAATTAATAAAGCAAATGTAGTACAAATTAAATTAATTAAAAGCTTACGTTTCAACAATAAGCTTGATTTCTTTCGTCGGCTTCCTTCCCAACGAACAAAAGAAGACCACAACACTCATACCACGACAGATGATCAATAATTGCCAATGTTTACTGCATTTGGAAACAGTTAGAGACAAGTCACAGATAATTATAAATCACTAGTAAAACTTGTACTTACAGATGGAGGTAAGGTGCTAGGTAGAACTGTTTTTTGCCTTCATCAAGCACACGTCGCATGTACGCAGTAATCTCATCTGACCTAAGTGTCTCACCCTGAATTAGTTGAGGGTCAAGGAATCCATAAAGATGGAGGTTACCCCTATCAATACACAGGCGATGCAGATACCTAAGATATTGAAATAAATATTAGTTATAATAGTTAAAAACTTAATTAGTTAACTTACAAATTAATTAGTTGAAATAACATAACTTACGTGCACCATAATGAGACAACTGTCATGCAAAGCATTTCACTATCAATGCATATCTCCATAATGTCCCTCTGGGGGATATAGAAAGTGTCGGGCTTGCCATCGTGTTCCAAATTTATAAAAGCGGACTCCTTCCCAAGTTTCACGGCAGCTAATGCGAGACGTTCCAGAGCATCAAGTTCAACATCCTTGTCAATACCCTAAACAGCAAATATAGAACATTAGTAAACACGGTTAGGTTATTTCAATTGTAAATAAAAAAAAAACTTAACTTATTGAATGATTATATGAATACCTTCGATGAACCAGACGCCACAAGTTTTCTCGGATCCGACCTAGGCCTTTTGGGTCGATGATCTTTTCCATCATCCTAAACAATAGAGGTAAAGCATTAGTACACAAGTAAACACAATTAAGTTATTTCAATTGTAAATATAGAAAAACATATGTAAGTGAACAATTACATGAATACCTTGGCTGAAACAAAAAACCTCACAAGTCTTCTCGGCCAAGGGATGAAATTACCGGGGGCCTGGCCAACTGTAATAACCTCCTCAGTGGGCACAGAGAGACTAGAGCATCAACATCTAGAACATCTTCAACCACCACCCTCACATGATCATCCTCTAATGTCTGGTGGTGTAAGGTATTTCCCAAGTTGTGTACCCTCCCAAATGCCACTACCCGGCGATCATGATGATCATCAACATACAACTCACATTGATCGTCCTCCTTATCAGGCTGACACTACAAAAAAACAGCGTTTTAGCCACCGAAAAATCGGTCCCTAAATGCACAAAATCGGTCCCTATATTTATTCGCGACCGATTTTGGGACTGATAAGTGAGGGTCCCTAAAACAGTGGTCACAAATGGTTTAGGGACTGATTTATAAATCAGTCGCGAATTTAGAGACCGAATTTGCGGTCTCTAAATCCAGTCCCTAAATGTGGTCACAAAGGCATATTTCGGGACCATATTTCGGGACCGAAATATTTAAACTTAGAGACCGAATATGCGGTGGCTAAATATTTCAACGGCTAGTTTTAGCCACCGCTAATTCGGTGGCTAATTCGGTCTCTAATATAAATATTTTAAAAAAAATAAAATTAAATATATTTTTTAAAATTAAATTATATTTTTTATGTAAAAGATTAAAAAAAACTAAAATAAAATAAATTACAGAATAATCACTTAGCCCAATAATAAAATAGAAGAGGTCCAAAATTATATATATAATCCAAAAGTTTAATATATCATTTGATCCATCAAAATATAACTATTAAATAAAGGTATCTCCTAATCACGAGGGGGTGAAGGTAATGGACTCAAATCATCATCGGCGTCCTCATCATCGACATCCTCATGATCAACCGCATCATCGTGCACGGGGCCTGAACCTGAACCCGAACCACTAGCCCGCATCATCTGGTAAAGCTCATCAATCCTAGAACTCTGATGCGTTAACTCAGTCCTAATCGTCAGGATCTCTTGGTCTTTCGCAGCTAGCTCCCGATTCAGGTTGAGGATGACCTCTCGACAGTCCACGGTAGGGCAGGGTTCGGACTGAGTACATGGCGTTGATGAGGCCACAAAGTCATCCCCCATCGGCCCTAGTCCATAAACATACCCTTTCTTGTTCTTCCCTCCTGCCGCCTTCAAGAAAAGGGCATTATCAGAGGCGGCAGAGTGCTCCTGCCCTTGATTATCAGCCTCTCCTCGGAGGCGATGAAACTCTTCCTGTATAATATCACAAACATTAGCACTACTGTAATTATTAAAAATAATTTTTTTATAAGCAAAAAAAAAATGAATTAATCAACGCACTAAGGTTGCTCTAACTCATATATTAGGGGTGAACGTAGGACGGGTTGGGACAAGACCGGATTGACCCGACATGTAATGAAAAAGTAAAACAATCAAAAATTAATTCAAAAGTGTAAGAATTTTCGACAATAGTAGAGTTACACCATGTGTCAATAAATAGCAGTGCCAACTCTACTGTCCATATAAGTAAACAATATTAAACTGTTAACATACACCATGCACTATGTGTGCAGTTCGCCCTTTAGGGTCCAGCTATAGCAAAAATATTACTACTAAAATGTCCAAACTCATGTCCAACATAATTCAAGAACTACAAAACAGAAACCTTATTATAGTCATGACAAGCAATACAAGTGGACCACATTTTACCACTTGGATGGTGCACCACCACACCACTTTGGTGGGTGGTGCACCTTAGACAACACCACACATAAGTGACTGAATGCACAAAGAAGCACCCTTGGACAATGGACCTTTTGTATTTTCATACTAAGCAAATCTACAATAAGAACAGTAACAGAGAAACTCGACCTAAAGTAATGTTACACAAACAGCAATAAAAAATAGTAACAATTTTGACAGAATAATATGAAAGATAGTTGGGGAATGAAATAAAGTGATATCTCACCTATCGAGTAGTCAATAAACATGTTAATCATTCTGTCAAAAAAATTCGGGCAAAAGTTCTGATTGTCTAGCATTTTTCTTAATTATATTGATATCTCAATGAGAATATATTTATAAAGTTTTAACTCTAGAAATTTCCGAGCATTGGATAATGCATGACTTGTTGAGCAAATTGATTGTGTTGTGAGATCTAGTTAATTAATTTCATCCACAAAAGTATTTCTAGCTTCATGAAGTTAGGTTCAATAGCACAAGATGAATGCCTTGTATATATGATCTGTTGGGTTATATATGACTTATGTCTAACATATTGAATTTGCTATAATTGAATTGCTGATAATGGCTTGGCCAAGATTCTCCATGAGTTAATAGAGATCAATCACGGATACAAGAGAATAATTCTTTCACTATGTCTGTATAACAACAATATGAAGACACAAAACCAACCTTTTATCATTCATGCATAGGGAACTTGAAACAAGTGATCTATTAACTTACTCAGCCTCTAATATGTATGTACTAGTACAATTCAACGCATACTCAGATACCAAAACTGGTCAATTAAAATTAATTATAAGTTGATATTCTAACTGCTGAGTCCTGATCCTCAAACCATGATTAACACCCCAAATAAAAAGGAATAAGCCATAAATTTTCAGGCAAATTCCATCATGTTCAGCAGGGTCCGTGACGGCATAGGTAGGTAATAAGACCTACCATGAGCCTACCTTACAATAACCAACCAGGAACTGGAAGCACATCCTCATATGAATCAGCATGCAAACTGAACTCATATGAAACTCATAATGCCAGTAATTGTTGACACCATTGTACATTTTTTTACAAGGTGGTACTTAATGTTTTTGTGATATTTTATCCCATTCCACACTGGATAAATAAACAAATAAGGCCACATAAAATATTTCACAACTTTCCAGATCTCAGTATTTCGAATGATCAACATGTCTAGTACTTCCATCATCTAAACCTATGTTAGGGTCCTAAAGTAGAATAAAGGATACAAAGAGAAAACTGAAGAAGAATAGAGAGAAAGATTGTTGTTCAAAATAGGAGAAGGATCTCCACAAGGGTTTCCCCTTACAACCGATCTATTGCTCTAGGTTCACTCTCACCGAGCCACTGCTCAAGGTCACACTCTCAATACTAACAACTAACTTCCTTCCCTGATGCAATTCTTCCCTATTTATTCAACTAGCTAACTAACTCCTTCAACTAACTATTACAATTCTCCTTATTTCCTAGTTGGGTTGGGCCCTAACAACCTGACTAGGATTTTTTGGCAATCATTGAGGAAAATTAAGTAATAATAACATCCTGTCAACTTAGGACCACAAATCAAATCTGAAATAAATTCTCAATGACTCTGAAAGGTAAAAGAAAAGGTCCATATAAAATATATGCACATGCAATTGGGACCCTATTGTGACTTATCATTAAACATTTGTAACATTCTTAGTATGTTAAGTGATTTCTTCTAGGAAAAGAATGTTGGCCACAAACACTGAACAAATACCTTTATATGTACCAATATTGACCACAAAATTATGATATGAGAATGTTGTTAGTGTAGGTATGGTAATCAATAAGGGTATTATCAGTGAATTAAATGCCAGTACCAATGCACAGAATGCTTGAAAAGATAAATGCAGCATACGATAATTGACTTTTCTTTTTCCCAAAAAGATGTTGAAGATCACAGGGACACTCATTCTATACTAGAGATCATTTACTCTCCAAGACTCGTCATTTACCAAATCCGTCAAAAGCAGAACTAATATATTACAATAAGATTTCAGATATTTATCCTTATAGTCAAAAGCAGATTTTCTGTTTATATGCGACCAAGAAAGTTCACAAACACATAAACACTTCCTGCAAGCATAACATTGCTCTAGTGCTTAAAACATGAGATGTAGAATCATTTTCTTTTGTAAATAACACTAGTACCAAAACTAAAGTTGAGAAAGATGTGGTGGACATTGGGAACCAGGTGCATGCTGTGTCAAGTAATTCCCAAAGGAAATCTACATGAACAAAGAACTGTTTGCCAATAGAAACAGTCACTGTCCCCTTCTCTCTCATCTACAAAACCCATTAGCTGAACAACACATAGATGCTAAGTATTCATTATTTGGCTCAGATAACTGTACATAGAAGGGGGAATTTGGGGAGGAAAAGAAGCACCAATAAAGACAAAGCAAAAACCAAGCACCAAAAGGCCCTGCTTCAAGTTTCCACCGCTACAACGGCATCAAACTTCAATACCTTTAAATGGGGTGTGATCCTTTCACAGAGAAGAAACATAAACATAGCAATAATTTCCCTACCACCAATTCCATCAATTCGTAGCAAGCCACAAGAATACAAACTCACTTACAGCAAAGCTGATATGAAACAGGACATGCGAAGAACACTTACAGCAACTCCCGCGGACTTCTCGTTGACCCACACCCCACTCTTAGTCTTCTTGGTCACCTCCATGACCTCGTATGCAGTGGGGTCTCTCTGAAATTTCTTCTTCTGCATATATAGAAGCAACACTTAATGTTTATAATTAATAATAAAAAATAGCAAGGTAAGCTAGAAAATAAATTTATTGAGAATTTTACTTACCAACTTTTCAAAATGACTAGGAATAGACCTGGAGCCGCCGGTGTACCGAGGAGCAGTAGGATCCTTAGCACGGTTTCGCTTCCCAATCGCGCTCTTTTGGAGGAACTTCGGGTCCTCGGCCCAATACTTCCGCAGGCCCTCTAGCACATGTGGGAAGAGCCAATCACCGCTATCCTCGCCACTCCGGATCTTATTCATGGCATTCTTCACCAGCCTGCCTCCTCTGGACTCGAAGGCCTTCCTAATCGCCTTCAGGTCTGAAGGTAACCACCTAAACTTCCCCTGCAAGAAAACATCATATTAGGTAACGATATTTAATTTGACAATATGAAAATGAAAATAAAAATTAAAAAACCTACTCCAAATTCCCTAAACCACACGTCACGAACATCCTTGTCCACTTTTGTCCATGTGGGCCACGGGTGGTCATATTTGCCCCTGTATAGCTTCGCAATAGCCTCCGCAGGTGCTGATGGGGGGTCAAAGCTGTGAGCAACAAACAATATATATATATATATATATATATATATATATATATATATATATATATATATATATATATATATATATAACTTAATCAGTAAACATAATTAGTAACTAAATTAATAAACATAAACATTATGAATAAATGTAAATCAAAATTACTCTAGTTTGCCGGCAGGGCGAATCCAGATCCTCCTATCTGTGGGATCTGTCGTCCCTGGCTCAAAAGGCATCCCCCCATGCTGTGCACAAGATACATGTGTGGCTGCTGTGGCCGGCATGGCAGGTGTGGGTGGTGTGGGCGATGTGGGTGGTGATGGTGCTGCTGCTGGGGGCCCCACGGTAGACCGTGATCCTGTCGAGCTCACATGAGGCGGGGCTGATGATGGTGTGGTTGATCGTCTCCCCCGACCGCGACGACCACCATGACCGCCACGAACTGGTCTATCTCCACCTGTGCCGTCTGCCATCTGTTATTTAAGATAAAACAAATATCACTGTTATCAATTATATATAAATATAAATATAAATATATATCATTAATTGATAGATATTTGTTGGATCCTATCCTGTGGTTTTCTAGCCTAAAACAAGTGAGTCAGCTTCTCACTCATGTTCATTGTTTCTTGTTTAATGCACAAGCATAATCAGGTACTTGACACATACAACAAATAAGAAATCATAGAAAATATTTTTTTCATATACAAATTACCTAAGTGGAGTCTCCATCACTGAAATCGCTCTCACTCTCTTCACCGTCGGATGAGATACTTGTATTCTCGCTTTCTTCGTCCAAATCATATTGATTCAGTAATGATGTGTTAACTACCTCGTCGCCACCCCCAACATCCACAAGAATATCATTATAATCGTCTGGATCAATATGTAGCATTACTTGGAGCCCATCAATTTCATGGACTTCTTGGTATGGAGCCTCTGTCTCGGCCGTACTGTCTACATTATCTGTAATCGCACTACGTGCCTTTATCTTAATTACACCCAACCAGTCTTGATGTCCCTCAGGATACGAAGTGTAATAAACTTGCTCCGCCTGTTGTGCAAATATGAACGGGTCATACACCTGATATCTTCGTGATTGTCTGACTTCAACAGTCCCAAACCTATTGTCTACTTTTGTGCCTCTATTGGGAGTATTATCGAACCATTCACACTTGAATAGGACTAACTTTTTCGTTGGACGACCATAGTACTCTATTTCAATAATATCAGTCAATATTCCAAAAAAGTCATCCTCTAATTGACCGTTGGTCCCTCGTACACAGACACCAGAATTAGAAGTTTTCATGCCTTGACCCCATACCCTTGTGTGAAACTTATAGCCATTTATAATGTAAGTTTCATATGTTGTGACCGTTCTAAGTGGGCCCCACGCCAAATCTATCAAAAGCGGATCTTGAATATGATTTGTCGTATCTTGAACCTATACATAATGAATATGAAATTGAGTTTAAGAATATACAACATGTTACAAGGACAAAGTTAGTAACTGACATGATGTTTGAACCACGTCGGAAAATGGTTGGCAATGTCCAGTTGAATTTGTGAGTTAGATTTGTCGGCATCAAGCTCTCTTAGCCATTCGGTATATTCACTACATCATAATAAAATAAATAGTTTAAACAAAGTACATACAAAAGAGGGTAAATGCCTGAAAAGATGATTTGACATCAACTTACTTTAGATATGGCTCCACCTCTTCGCAATTTAGAAGTACGTATAACTCGGCAACTTTAGCATCACGTGCACTCAAGTATACTTTATGGGATGCACCACACGCACGACCAGGATAATTAAAAATTGATATTTGAGGACTAGATGAAGGACCTTCACTTGCGTCAACATTACGTGAGATTCTGGTCCTCCTTGTTTCTATTTCGGATGGATAGTAAAAAGAAGCAAAAGTAGAGGTCTCCTCCACTAAGTACGCTTCACAAATGGAACCTTCTATCCTAGCCTTATTTTTTACTTTATCTTTCAACGAACGCAAGAACCTGAGAAATAAGATTGTTTAGAGATATGCTAATTGATGAAAACATATATATTAAATGATCTAAAAGTAAAAGAGATGTATACCTCTCGAAGGGATACATCCAACGATATTGTACTGGACCACCAATTCTTGCTTCATACGGTAAGTGGATTGGAAGATGTTCCATAGCATCAAAGAAACTCGGAGGGAATATTTGTTCCAGTTTACATAACAAAATCGGAACCTCACGTTCCATAACCAGTAATTGTTCAACATTTAAGGTCGTGGATGTCAACACTCTAAAAAACTGACTGAGCTCAACAAGCGGCTTCCAAATATCATTCGGTAAAGAGTCGAATGCAATTGGAAGCAATCGCTGCATGAATACATGACAATCATGGCTTTTCATTCCATGCAATTTTCCTTCCCTCATGTTGACACATCTTGATAAGTTGGAGGCATACCCATCAGGTAACTTGAGTTGTTTAACCCATTCACAAACAGCTACCCTTTGGGGTTTACTCAATACATATTTAGCCTTTGGTTTTTGAAGTTTGCCACCCCCGATATCCTTCAACTCAAGCTCTCGTCGTTTACATATTTCTGCTATATCCAATCGAGCCTTAGACGTATCCTTCGTCTTACCATTGACATCCATAACCGTGTCAAACACATTCATAAACACATTTCGTTCTGTGTGCATAACATCAATGTTATGACGGAGCAAATGCATTTTCCAATAAGGCAAGCTCCAAAAGATACTCTTTTTGGTCCAATTATGTTCATCGCCATACCCAGGTATCGGTTCTCCTCCAGATTCATGGATGAATGGAAATGACTCAATTTGGTGCCATATCTGCTCTCCAGATAAATGTGGGGGAGGGGGAGCGGTCTCAACACGCCCCTTCTTGAATGTTGTTTTATTCCTCCTATAAGGATGATCTAAAGGAAGAAATTGGCGGTGGACATCAAAATATGAAGTCTTGCGACTGTGCTTAAGAGTGAAACCCTTTGGTTGCCCCATACAACAAGGGCAACCAAGCCTCCCCGCAGTCATCCAACCCGACAACATCCCATATGCTGGAAAGTCGTTGATTGTCCACATCAAAGCTGCTTTCATCATGAAATTCTGCCTCAAGGATACGTCATATGTTACAACACCATAATTCCATAAATTGTTCAACTCTTCTATCAGAGGCTGCATGTACACATCAATCTTACTTTTTGGATTTGACGGACCTGGAATTATGACTGTCAAAAACATAACCTCCCTCTTCATGCACATCCCAGGTGGGAGATTATACGGAGTCACAATAACTGGCCAACACGAGTAAGCTTTACCATACTGACCAAAAGGATTGAATCCATCCGTACATAACCCCAATCTCACATTACGAGCTTCTTGAGCAAACTCTGGATACATCCTATCAAAATGCTTCCATGCTTCTCCATCCGATGGATGACCCAAGATAGTCGGATCTCTCCGATTGTTAACATGCCATCGCATATGGGATGCAGTTGCCATTGAAGAGTACATTCTTTGGAGTCTAGGAGTGATCGGGAAGTACCACATTTTTTTCAGGGCGGTCTTTTTTACAATGCCTTTTCTAGTGGTTCTGAACTTGTACCGGTCAGCGCCACAAAATCTACAACTAACAATGGATTCAGTCGCATATTCATTACGATACAACATGCATCCATTCTGGCAACATTCAATTTTCTCAACTCCCAAACCCAATTTTGCCACTGACTTCTTTGCTTGATAAAGATTACGAGGCATTCGGTTGTCAGACGGCATGGTCTCGCCCATCAACTCAACCACACGGTTGAAACAACCTTCCGACATGTTGAAATCGGACTTGATGCTAAGAGCAACCAGAGAAGCCGACAATTCTGAGTAATTCTGACATCCATCCCATAACGGAGCTTGTGCAGCCTCCAGCATCTCATAAAATCTTTGTGCATCCTCATTTGGATCCTCTTCTATATGTTGGTCTCCCGTTGCACTGTCCTGTTGAATGGCTCGACCAACTTCGGGACCAGCATGATCCATAATCATCTGCTCGAAAGGATTGTATTGTTCTCTCTGTTCACCACCACCGTAATATGCATCGTTCACCACAATCGGGGGAAGAGATGGCATAGACTCGCCATGGCTAGTCCAGTAGTAATAATTAGGCATGAACCCCCTCGTGTACAGATGTGTCATCACATCGTCCCCAAAGTGCATCCGTCTACACTGACATTTCTTACAAGGACACCTCATTTTTGGGTTTTGTTGTATTAGAAAGTTCGGGTCGTTGCGAGCAAACGTAACGAACTCCAACACTCCCTCCATGAACTCGGTTGTCAATCCTCCATCTTCCAACCTTCTATCCATCCACCTCCTATGCTCGGGAGCTTCCATTACTGCTAACTAGAACAACAATACTTACTCTAGGATCCTCATTTGGATCCTCATTTCGTTTAATTAACTAAATTACTAGCACACTATTGAGCTCTGCTCTCTACTAACAAACAACACATCATTTAAACAAACACATGCATTTGATTTATTTTTCAGCACATATTGAGCTCCGCTCTCTACTAACAATCAACACATCAATTAAATAAACACAGCATTTGAATTATTTTTCAACACACATACAATATCCTGGATATCAACATACACCCTATTGAGCTCCGCTCTTTACTAACAAACAAGAAATCAATTCAAGGATCACACATATTGAGCTCCGCTCTCTACTAACAATCAACACATCAATTAAATAAACACAAGCATTTGAATTATTTTTCAACACACATACAACATCCTGGATATCAACATACACCCTATTGAGCTCCGCTCTCTACTAACAAACAAGAAATCAATTCACATAACACATTCACTTAACAAATATCCAATTAACCAAATTCAACAATAAGACATACACAGTGATCATCAAAGCTTCAACTTGTAGCAAGCATACACAGATTTCAGCAATAAGATATACACAGTGATCATCATTATAGCAACCAAGTACCATTATAGCAACCAAGTACTCATTTTTCATACATATTCTCATAATTAAACAATGAACTGTTAGTACCTGCACGTGTGTTGTTTGTGAAGAGTCTGAACACTAGAGCAGCTGGGACAAGCGAGAGTTCCTACCACATGGAATAGAATTCAAGTCATGAGTATAGTCACGTAAACCATATCATGTAAAAGTTCAACGCCGACATTACTAGCGCCAACACAGTTGCAAATTTTGACATACAACATAAGCCGGTTGTTCATAAAAAAAATATAACACTTCAACACTCACACTTGACTTTCCATTATTGTCTATATACCTGAGTTTATGAGTTTTCATTATTTTTATTTCAGAATAAAATGTTTTACCAAGGAGAAGAATGCCTACCAATGCCAAACTTCTTCTTGGAAGTACCTTCACCATCATTTTGAATTAGGGGGTGTGTTGCGAGTAATTCAGAGTTGGTTAGAGTTTGTTAAATAAGCAGTTAGTTAGTTTATAACAACTATGTAGAAGTTGTTAGGAGTATGCTATAAATTGTTATCCATATGAAAGTTAAGCAAATAATATACAAACAGAGGTATATTCAAAGAAATCATTTTTCTGTTATCTTCTATACATGAGAGTGAGTGTGCATCATTGTGAGAGATAATCAAAATCTGTTGGAACAAACTACTCACAACACAAGTAAGCCCATAGCTTAACAAACACAAAGCATAGAAAAATAAAAACAGGATTTGAAATGCACCAAACTAGGAAAAACAGGGCACAATAAAATAATAAAAAGAGGCCAATGTTAGTAGAAATCAAACACCAGTGGTTTCCCTAAACCATTACGAGGACCTACATTAATCCACCCTAAATAGTTTCTCTAAAGCTTTAATTGCAGATAAAAAACTCAGTGTCCAGCAAGGCTTTAGAAGAGATTGATGAATACTATATAGGCTTCTAACTTACAGCACACTTAACAACATAGTTAATGATAATGTAAGATTGATGAATAATTGAATATTGTACATCAATCTGATTTGTCAGTATGCTAAACTTTAAAAGCATTCGTTGTCACCCTTTCTTTGGATGTGCACCTTTATTGGAGAAGTAATTAATGTCTTTAATTAATATATATTGTTAATATAAAAATGTTTTACCCATGAATCGATTATAATTTTTATATTATCATAAATATTTGATTTTTATTATAATTATCTTTAAACAATCAAGTATACATTTTCAAAGTAGGGTTTGTTAGACGCGTTAGAATGGGTTCTATTTTATATTTAATAATAATGTGTTTTATAAATAGATCAATACAGTACATGAGATTAAAGGGTGGAACTATTGAGAAAATAATAGGTGTTCCATCATCCTATTATGTCTGCACTCAAATGCCACCCAAGTAGATAAGTTTGCAAGTATTGAATTGCTGTACCTTGCATGCCCCTTTTGGTATGATGGAGGAGTAAGAAGCAGAAACCAAATCCAGAATAATAGCAGTAAAAATAGAGAGCAATTTGAAAGATGAGAAGGGATTTTATCGAACTTAGTAACTGCGAGTTGGTCACTCAATTACAGAACAAAAGTTAACAAATTGCATACTCTATTATGCAGTACCTTTGTTTGGATGACCTATACTCTATTAGTAACTTTTAATCTTGTAGTAATGCTGTTTGTTTTCTACACTGGTTTTAAATTCATTCTGCTGCACCTTAATTGCTCTTCTTTTGGATGTCACTCTACTGGTTTGACACTCTTCTTCTCTATTCCTTCTCATTCCATTTTTTTTATGTGTTGTGCTGCATACATACAATAAAACAAACCTTGGTGTGATTTGTTTTATTTCTTAGTTCTAATAGCATTCTATTCTCCTGTTATTGCAACTCAAGGTGCACAATAACATGCAGCATAATAACATCCAGCATAAAAAAAAAAACATTGCACTCTTGATGATTCTTAAACCGTGATTTATGCTAATATTTACGATAGTCACTTAACTAACTGAAATCTTGGCTGGTCTTTAGTGTTACGGGAAGCATTTAAATGCAACTTGTCATCTCTAATCTACTAATCGTTTTGCAGCAAATCGTATAAATATTTTATGTTTTGTAAAGGAAAAGAAATGGAGCTCACATAAGTACTAAATTTGTTAATCTGCTTCTGCATAAGCTACTTTTTGACGTACTACCAGTACAGATTGCATATCTTCCTTTATACTGGTCCAAACTGAGTGAAACCAGTTTTGAGTGAAATCTATCTTCCCCATCTAGGTATGGTAAGAATAGTAGGGTATTGGGTGCATAATCTGCTCCCAATGGCAGAATGAATATCACTTAAATTCTGCAAAACTTGCCTCCTAACAGCCTGTGCGATTTTCTGCATAACTTATGCTATACTTATCTAAATCAAGTGAAGCTAGTTTCATTTGAAAAGTAACATTTTGGAGGTTTTGTTATTAAAATTTCAGAATTTTTGGGCCTGTATATTAACAACAGTTTTAATTTGCACTCGGGCCAAATCCTGGTGAAGTTAATTCTAAGGCAGAGTCTGTATTACAGATTGCATATGCAAACTCTTGCTCTTGATACCATAAAGTACAACAGAACCTAATCCAGTCATTACATGTCATCTTTCCAGTCATTACTCTAATTACTTGTATTAACAAGTAAACCAAAAGGCAATTGTGAGAATGTATCAGTTTATTGTGAGAATGTATCAATTTATTGTGAGATTATTGCGAGAATGTGAGCAGTGCCTATGGTGCGTTGTGTAACCTATGGTGCCATTCTGGGAAGAAGAGAGAAAGAGGGAAGAGGGCTTACTCCGCCGTCGGACGAGCGCCGCGTTGCAGAGAGAGGAGGTGGGGACGAGCGCCGCGTTGCAGAGAGCAATGAACCACGATTCGGTATAGTTGACTCGAGTGAGTGAGTGAGTGAGTGAGTGAGTGAGCCACGAAGATGGAAGGCCCACAGCGGCCGTTTTCCGGCGTGCTTCGGCAACCGAGTCACTCCCTGAGGATGGAAGCTCCACAGCGGCGCAGAAGAGTGAAAAGAGAGAGCGTGAATATAGAGAGAGTGAAATGTGAGTGATGAAGGGGGGAAAAATCCCGCGTAGTAATTAGGGATTTAGTTTTAGGGACCGACTTTTCGGTCCCTAATTTAATCTTTAATAATAAAAGGTTTGGCCACCGAAAATATATCGGTCCCTAATAAAAAGCACGTTTATCGGTCCCTAAATCAGTCCCTAAACGAGGCAACAAAGTTGACTTTTTATTTTTCAATTTAGGGACCGAATTTGAGACGGATTAATTTGCGACCACTACTTTCGGTCCCTAATTCGGTCCCCATATAGGTATCAATAACCAATTTCTTGAGAATACCATTCCGGTCCCTAGATCGGTCCCTATTAGGGACAGATTCAATTCGGTCCCTAAATTCGGTGGCTAAAACGCTGTTTTTTTGTAGTGTGATGTGAATGATCACATGAACCCATAGTGCTCACAGGTACAGACGGTTGGGCACTTGTGTTTTGCTGGGAAAAACCTATAGATGCCAACTCTGAGAGAAGATCTCGTTTTATTTCTTCTCGAAGCTGCGCCTTGATGGACTCAATATCATCCCTCTTCCGATGATGTGAAGATGGTCCATGGTATTGGGTAATGCCAACACCCCATCCAACACCAAGGACACGGCCTGGGTGGTCCTCTTTACCAATCGCAACAGCCAAGACATCTTTGCGTCCAGTAGACACAAAGGTTCCTTGTGTGCTTTGTTCGTCCAAGGAATCCTACAACATACAATTGTCACATTAATTTGTGTAAGATGATGGATAAGCATGTTACAATTACAAATAGAATTGAATATATACTTACAATTTTTTCGGCAACAAGACGTGCCTCCTCAGATGTATATTGTCCCGATGGTCCTTGTCGGGCTCTCTTCCATGTATGGTGGCGTGGGGGTGGAGGTGGATCAACAACTTCTGGAGGTGGATCAGCCGTAGGATCAGCTTGGGATGCTTGTTCCAAAAGTTGTTTCTTCTTCTCTTCAATCATCTTCCTCCTCAGCTTTTTATATCCCCCACGAGACAAACGATGGGGGTAGAGATTCTTACTCTGGATCTCCTGCGCCTTTTTCCTTTTCTCCTAATATAAATAACATCAACTAAATTCAGTATATTAATAAAATCAATTTGGTTGGTAAAGTTAAACAATATAACTCAAGTTAACCTGAAAGGCGGGATCCAATCGGATCTGAACAAATCTATCCCATGTCTCTTGATCAAGGAACGGGTACATCTCAAGTGGAGATTTGTCTGCACGCCCATGTATGTATTTCCCGCTTAGTTGTGTTTTAAATGCTCTCCAACGCTCACCCGCATACGAAATCCATTTTTTCTTCATACGCTCGGTATCCGGCACTTCAAAGGTGAGCTATATTTACAAACAGAATGGAGAAATTAGTGTATATGAAAATAATATGGTGAAATAAAATATATACAACCAAAGAGGGTAAAAGTAAAATACCATGATACTATCCCATATCTGATCCTTCACGTTCGTCGGTACATGGTCCCAATCCTCAATAAGTATACTAGCCTTGCTTTTGGCAAGGACGGCCACAAAACTCTTAAACTGATCTTCCATTGGCCCTATAGGTAAGCAATCTCCATCAAACTCAACCCTCAACCTTTGATTACCACTACGGTTGATGGCCAATTTTTTTAATCGTGTGGCGCGTCTACCTTTTTTACTTGTCAATGGGGTATCCGACCCGCTGCGTGTAGGAGGGATGCCCGAGGGATCTGCCATGTATGCCTGTTTATACAAAAAATAATAAACTATGTCAGTAAAGATGGATAAATAACAAATATCACTTTAAACATAACTTACACAATAACTTAACAAATAAATATCAAATTAAATAACAAAAAAAACTTAACTTATATTTATCAAGATAAACATAAATTAACTAATAAATATAACTTTAAACATAACTTACACCATGGTCAAGTAGTAATGTTCTCCCATATCCCTTCATGATGATCATCATGAATGGCATGTACATCGTCCGCTTCATTTTCCTCATTGAAAGTAGGCATCCGTGTTGAGAAAGAAGGAGTATCGGAAATATCGAGAGTTGAATCTTGATTTTCCTCACTACCATTATGCATGTTTTTTCCTTGGAGAACCACCGACCACCTTTTGTTAGAAGGATCATGGATATAAAACACTTGTCTTGCTTGGAAAGCCATGATAAAAGGCTCTTCTGTATGACCTACCTTGTCAAGGTCTACCAATGTAAATCCTAACTCATCGGTTTGTACACCACTGTTACTGTCAACCCACTTACATTTAAAAACAGGTACTCTAAATTTAGTGTAATCGACCTCCCAAATCTCTTCAATGACTCCAAAGTAAGATATGGATGCCATAACGGGGTTTGTATCTTTTGAACTAGAGAAGTGCATCGACTCGGCTACAACCATAACCCCACTGTTTTGCATGGTACTCTTGTCATCCTGGGACTTTGTATAGAAGGAAAACTTATTGATATCGTATCCACTCCAACATATGACATCAAAGTTAGGCCCGTGTGCTAACCATTTTAATGTATCAGAAGCAGTATTATCCTCCGCAATTTGATCTTTAAACCAGTTTAAGAAAGTCTTATTATGCTTGTTCAACAACCATTTTTCGTTCATTCGAGGGTAATTTTGCTTGACAATGGTTTTGTGATCACATAAGTAAGGATTAACCTCATCGGTGTTATTCAATATATACAAATGTGCTTGAAGCACTTCCTCTCGACCCATGCTCTTAACAGTAATACCTCGTGTACCCTTACCATCACATCTTCCCTCATGACGAGACTTAGGAAGCCCTACAGGTTCCGCTTCTGACATGTAGTCTGTACAAAACTCAATAGTTTCTTCTGCAACATACCTTTCAACAATAGATGCTTCAGGACGGTGTGGATTCTTCACATACCCTTTTAGTATCTTCATGTATCGCTCAACTGGGTACATCCACCTTAAATGAACGGGGCCACACAATCTAATTTCCCTCACTAGATGAACAATTAAATGAACCATGATGTCAAAAAATGAAGGAGGAAAATACATCTCCAACTGACATAAGATAATAGCAGCCTCAGTTTCCAACTCATCCAGTTTTTGAAGGTCAATGACTTTGCTACATATAGCATTGAAGAATAAGCACAACCTTGTTATGGCATGTCTCACTTTTTTAGGCAAGATGTCACGAATAGCCACTGGTAGTAGTTGTTGCATCAAGACATGGCAATCATGAGACTTTAAACCAACTAATTTGAGATCTTTCATTGAGACAAGCCTCTTAACATTTGAAGAGTAACCCTGTGGCACTTTGACGCCCCGCAGACACTCACAAAAACTTTTTTTTCTCTTTTTTCGATAAAGTATGACATGCTGGGGGCAAATAAGTCCGCTAAACCCCTACTGATTGTGGAGCTAACTGCTCTCGTATGCCCATCGCAACTTGATCTAAACGAGCATTGACACCATCCTTTGTTTTGCCTTGAATGTTAAGAAGCGTCCCGACTACACTATCACACACATTTTTCTCCACATGCATCACATCAATACAATGTCTTACATCAAGTTTGCACCAGTATGGAAGATCAAAGAAGATCGACCTCTTCTTCCATATGTTTTTCTCAGTAGCCTTCTTATGGGTCTTTCCAAAGATAATATCCATGTCCTTAACCCGTTGATAAACTTGATCTCCGGTTAAGGCCGTCGGAGCAATTTCATTCTCCTGGCATCCATTAAAAGCTTTTCTCAATCTACGATACGGGTGATCAGGTGTGAGAAATCTTCGATGCCCAAGGTAAACTGTCTTCCTTCCATGTTGTAGTTGATGGTAGCATGTGCCTTCTTCACATACAGGGCATGCTTTATGGCCCTTAACACTATATCCGGACAAGTTCCCGTATGCTGGAAAGTCATTGATGGTGCAAAATAACATGGCACGCATCTTGAAAGTCTCATTGCAATACCCGTCAAACAGATCAACGCCTTCCACCCATAGCTTTCTCAAGTCTTCAATCAAAGGACTTAGATAAACATCTAAGTCATTTCCTGGTTGTTTTGGGCCCGAAATCATCATAGATAACATAATGTATTTGCGCTTCATGCACAACCAAGGAGGTAGGTTATAAATTACCAGGAGAACAGGCCATGAACTATGAATACTACTTAAGGTGCCATAAGGATTCATGCCATCGGTAGCAAGTCCAAGCCTAAGGTTTCTTTTCTCATTGGCGAAATCCGGAAATAAACTATCAATTCTCTTCCATTGCAAAGAATCAGCCGGATGGCGAAGCTGTCCATCACATTTTCTCTCATCTGCATGCCACCTAATGTTTTTTGCGTCATTTACATTAGCGAACAATCGCTTGAACCTTGGAATTATTGGAAGATACCATAACACCTTCGCAGGAGGACCCTTTGTGATCACCTCACAATTTGAATCACCATCGTTCACTTTGTAGCGTGATACCCCACACCTTGGACAGTCGTGCATCTTCTCAAAGTCATTCCTGTACAATATGCAATCATTAGGACATGCATGTATTTTCTTATACTCCATACCCATCGGACACAATATCTTCTTCGCCTCATAGTTACGGTTCGGCAATGTGTTACCTTCTGGAAGCATCTCTTTCAACAACTCAAGCAATTCGGTGAAGCTTTTATCACTCCACCCATTTCTCGTCTTCACAACTACCAATCTTAACACCGCTGACAACCGTGTGAAATTAGAGCACCCAGGATACAAAGGCTTATCTGCATCACTGCACAAAGTATCATACACATTTGCTCGTTGAAATGACTCTTGTCCAATATCGCGGATCATGTCCTCTAGTCGATCGTCCATATCTACGTCATCAACCTCCTCTCTTTGGGACACACTTGGTTTGTCTAACAATTCACCATGCCATATCCATCTTGTATAACTCTTACATATCCCTTCACAAATAAGATGCTCTCGTATTTTCTCAGCTTCCAGTCGTCTCTCATTCAAACAATTAACACAAGGACAATAAAACCTTCCATTACTATCGGGAAGATTTCTTATAGCAAATTCTAAAAACTCTTCCACTCCATTCTCATACTCATGACTTGTGCGTCTAGCATCGATCCAATTACGATCCATAACTACAACAACACCAACTTCACTTAGTCCAAGATCTTCAACTCCTTTTTATCACAGGGTATGGCCCTATCCCATTCGAGAAGAAACTTCTTCAACACTCAGTTAACAATTAGTCCTTAACTTTCATGCCCATACTTAACGAAATTTCGGCAGCATTTCCCATTGGTCTCCGACGTACACGACTTGACCGCGATGACATCCACCGCGACAAAGTGTGCACCCGGAGAACAAAAGGAAATGCAGCAGACCGAAATTTCTTCAAGTATAAGATATGAGAATTAAGGAATAAGTATTAACCAAATGAAGAATAAGTTTTTCCCCAAACTGTCCAACTTGGACAATTCAAGATTCAATACAATGAGTAGTACCTTAATAAAGTACACATATGCTCATTAATATTGAATCTCAAACGGGAAACTAAGGTTTTGCTAATTTATTAACACTAAAAGATAATCCAACAGTCCAATTAATCCCTAAGTTAAAGCAGCAAATAGTAAAACTAATACATTAATACTTTTTCTCTTCCTTTCTCCCTTTAATTTCATAAGAAAATCTAATCAGAAGGAGAAGTGTTTTTCTTCATTAGAATGTCACGTATGGATTTCCTGCCAAGTTACATGCGATATTGTAAAACTAATCAAGTTACATGCCATATGCATACTGTAAAACTAATCAAGTTACATAGCAAAACCAAAGTAACAGGTAGCAGACAACAACAAAAATGTAGAGAGAAAGAAAGAGAACTGTATGGAAGTTTCACTCAGTTTACTAAGCAGACCACTGCATGGAAACACTAATATAAATGTCATGAGCACACTAACAGAGTGAAGCATTGGGTTCAGCAGAATAGAATGGGGAAGCAATTAATAATCAAAATAAGGATATTAGATACGTACCTTCAAATTTTCCTCAGGTTAGGGAATATCAAGAATGGATTCAGATCTTCTTCAGGTGGCTTTTCTGGAGTAGCAACAGGTGCTGCCTTGTCCTAAGTAGAATTGAAAATAAACTATAAGCCAAAAACGAAACGAAAAAATAAAGCCATTACGAATAAACTATAATATCATAAAACCTAAAGCCAAAAACGAAAAAATAAATGTAAACAAACTCACCTCAGAGGTGAAGCCGTGGGCAAAGTTTGGTACAAAGGTTCAGAGGAGAGGGTGAAGGATGAAGGAGAAGGAGCAAACGAGAGAGGTGATGAAGGATGAAGGATGAAGGAGCCGTGGGCAGTGTATCAGCGATGAAGGAGCAGCAACGAAATGTGAGGAGAAGGAGAAGGATGAAGGATGGTGCTAGGTTACGGTGGTGAAGGATGAAGGAGAAGGAGCAAACGAGAGAGAGGGCAAACAGTGAGGAGGGAAAGATATGAAAGATTAACGTTGGAGAAATGGGTTTAATGAAGATTTGAAATCGGTTAGTTAATAGAACCGATTTTGAAAGTTTAATAATGAGATCGGTTGTAAAATAACCGAGTTTGAAAGTTTACTAATGAGATCGGTTGTAAAATAACCGAGTTTGAAAAAATTGGCGGGAATAAATAAATAGTTTTTTATTTAAATTGTATTCATCGGTTGAAATATTTAACCGATGTTAAATGTTTTATACATCGGTTTCTTTATGAACCGATGTAAATAATTTTGAACTTATTTTCAAAATTGCCACCGCCTCTTTTTTTAAATCGGTTCCTTTTCAACCGATCTAGAAACCTGTTGTAGAATCCATATTTTGCACTAGTGTAGGATGGGAAGTTTCTATGGCATAGAGCCTTGTATTCGATTATCAGGACAATCTGACCTATTGTTTTCAGATTGGTGCTTGAACCTGATAGAATGTTTGAAATATAGAAATGAATAGGGTGGAAAGTTTTTATGGCATAGGGTCTTGTATTCGATTTTCAGGGGTTCTGTGGGTGCTTTTGAGGTGTGCTGCAGATGAATGTTAGAGGTATGTGGTGTCTACATAGTTGGATGACTCTTCTCTTTATGATGCTTTTGCATGCCTCTTTATCTATTTTTATGGATTTTCTTGTATATGGGTTTGAGTATCCCGTACTCTTATCAATATATTCTTTTTGTTTATAAAAAACAAAATAATGATTTATGCGTGTGTTTGTGAACTTATATAGGAAATGCTTTGGTAGTCGATATTGCGGTCTAGGTGTACAAAAATGATGTCAGATAAATTGTAATTAATTAGATGATGAAAATTATAAATACAAAATGATATATTTTTTTTGACTAAAAATATAAAGTGATATATAATGTCTATAACTGTATGTATTGTGGTATTACCTTTGGTGGGGTAAATGGACAAAACATTATTTATAATAATTTGAACAATTTTCTCATCATTTAACTTTTAAAGGTGAAATTAGATCTATTTATTCTAATATAATATTAGACCCTATCCTTATTGAGTTATGGATAATTGTGAGTAAATATTCAATTTAGTCCCTGAAATTGTAGGATCGTATCAACTTAGTCCCTCACATTATCAATATTCCACAATGATCCCTGGAATTGCAGAAAGTTAATCAGATTCGTCCCTCCGCTGGTATTCTGCATGGACTATAATGATATTAAGTTGGTAATGTCAGAGATGCATTTGAAACTAAGTGAATAATGTCAGGGATGCATTTGCTACATTTTGCAATTCCAAGGATCATTGTGAAATATTGATAATGTGGGGGACTAAGTTGATACGACCTTACAATTTCAGGGACCAAATTGGATATTTACTCGGATAATTATCTGCATATGTCTAGTCCAACAAATTTTATGTTCTAAATGTTTGATTTTTAAACTTGAGGGGAGCGGGTTAAGGTTGTTTGGGTGATATACATTATTATAATAGATAATAGTATATATGAGTTTGGATCATCTCCAACAAGTCTCTCTTCAACATTTCTTCCGCGACTATCTCAACCATTGAATGCATGCAATGATTTTTTTTCGATAAGTAAAAATATTTATTGTAAGTATCTAGTTCTAACATCACAGTAATTATCTTCCTCACCTTCTAGGAAGAGTTAAAGAATATTCATTTTATCATTTGCTCCAAGCTATATATGAATGCAATGATTTATCAAGTCTATTAAATGCACATGTAAACGCTTAATACCCATTATTATCGCATATGATAGCTGTACAAAAATTTTGGCTGTATCGTTGGAGAGGATATATATATATATATATATATATATATATATATATATATATGTATATATATATATGTAATGGTCGACAACAACTTGATACTATATATTGATATGTAGACCCTAGCTATAATTAGATAACAGCAAAAAAATATTGTTTACACTTTAGTTCAATCATGATCTCTGAATTATGGATGGATGTCATAGCTTAATTTGTATGCTCATGAGGTTTTTGACAGCTAGCTGATTGGGTTTTTGCATGCAAGAGCCATTGAAATGATTATTGACATAATGACCAATGCATGTGAGAGAGCTCCCTATATTAGGAGCAAAAAAGGTTTTCAGGCTCACGTACGTATCATCCTGTGACTTTAAATTAATATCACATTGTTAAGTCGCAATAATGTTTTTTTATCATCAAATTTAATATTTAGCAATATAATTATGTTTTTATATGAGTAAGATTAGAATTTAAAAAAAAAATGAGTAAGATTAGATATTATTATATATTTTATATAAAAAACTAATAAGTATATTGTATGTAAATATGAATGCCCCTTGGACCACTTTTCAATAACTTTGCTTTATCCAAAAAAAAAAAATGATGTTGTCTGAATACCAAATTCCATAATGCAAATACTTGATCTCTTTAAGCCGTGAGGTCTTGTTTAATTATGTTGATTTTTTTATTGAGAAAATATTTTTAAGATATAAATAGACCATAGAGATTAATGATCGAAAAGAATCTGTTTATGTTAAAAAAAAATAGAAAAGCCAAGCACTGCATGATTAATTAGCATTTTCAATTTGTACTCAGTGTGAGTGGTGAGTATAACTGAATGATGACATGATATTATTAGATCTATAGATTTCTTAAACAAATTTCTTATCGATTTTAATGACATGGTAACCTAGTGAAATGTATGCTATGTTGTTAAGGCCGGATTGGACAACAAAACGGAAAAAGTTTCGGTTCAGATTCAACCGTTTCAATCGAATGGTTGATCTGGATAAAGAAATATAACACATAAAATTTCTTCATAAGATCTAACATATAATACAAATATAATATTATAATTATTAAAAGTTAAAACAAGAATTTAAAAACTGAACTTACCAACTCTATGATATAATAATATTATTATTATAAGAATTTAATTGTTATGCGTTGTCAGTCTAAACTTTTTTACATCATTAACTAATTACAAATCATGGTATGGATGACTTTTAAGGTATAGTTAGATAAGAGTCAAACATTTTTACTGATATGATAATTTATGATTGATTGACAATGAAAAAAATCTTTGCACTGACAGTGTATACTAATTAAATCCTTATTATAACTTTAATTTATACATTTTAACTTTTAACTTTGCAAGGATTGAGGAGGGAGAGCGAGCGAATGAGTGATTGCGTGTAGATGCACTGATGATGGTCGTTAGCGGCTGATGACAGAGGGTCGAACAGACTACGTACAACAAGGACAGACTTAGATGGAGACTGAAAGATGGGTTGGACGACTGAAAGGAGCAAGAACTATTGTTGTTCTGCACTGCTACAGTTATATAAGAAGAAATATTATCTTTGGAATAGAGGATTAGTCAACCGAGATACAATTTTCTCTTTTCTGTTTCACTTTTTTGCTTTTTGTTTTTTTATTCAGTTTTAAATATTTTTTTTTCTAAAAGATCGATCGGGTCAACTTTAACCTGGTCCAACCTTATCCCAAAATGGACTGACCGTAAAAATGATTTTAACCAAGAACGGACATGATTTCGGTTAACATGTACAATGCACATGTAACTGAATATAAACTTGTACATTATTGTAGTTACATCATTAACGGATGCAAAAATAGTGTAACCAAAATAATGAAATAAATAACACTGTTGTTTGTTTTAATTGTAATTCCATTTATGCAAGTGGCCTCAATAATAGTACTAATATACTATAGATAGACCAAAACGATGTTTGGTTCTCTGCATGCAACATGTGCACCGACACAAACACAGCCAGGTACATTTACAACCGCACTCATAATAAGTTGTGTTGTGTATACAACATGGTATGCGTAAGAAGCTGTTCCCAGTTCATTTGGTTTTGGACTGTCTACCACTTTCTTTGTTTCTTCCATATCAAAAGCTCAAAGTACAAACGCAAACGCGTTTCAGACAGAATATTTACCAATATTCACCGACTCTATGTAAAAAAAATTGATATTTTATAAAATAATTCTTGACATTTTCTTCAACATTATTCCAAATAGGCAACTAGGTTCAGAACTTAGGTTCAGGAAAAATTCTTTTTTTATGCAAAAGAAAAAGAAAAGCAAATATCGAGAATTGAGAATTGAGATTTGAGATCAACTATGTATCAGAATCTGACCCACATTTTGAATTTTCTTTCTTCTTGCTAATGCTTTATTTAATTTCTCTCTCTTTTAGATTAAACTATAATTTACATTTCCACTAGAATATTTTATGTTTGATCCTGTGACTGTTTGGACTTTGGAGGAACTTGACATGCCGAGCCTTTCTGCCCAATTCGTCCCACAATATTTAATATAGTTTGAGCTTTTGAGAGGGCTCCAAGTTCCAACATTATACCAAATGTCTGTTTGCATGTCCACAACTGTTTTCAGCAAAAGAAAACTGAAAAAACAAAGTCAACTGGAGTCTGGCACTTGATGCCATATGAAATATATACTCCTTTCAAACTCAATTATAAGCAAAAATATTTACTTGTATACTGATTAAGAATTATAGTTAAATACATTTAATTTTCTTAGTTTGATGTAAAAAAATAAATACATTTACTAAACTATCTTAATTATAATGGTGCTCACAACATTAATGAATTAATAACTTAAGGGTGTTTTTGGAAAAACAACATTAAATATGAATAGATTAATTAACATATGCTTATATTTAAGTCCATCACATTTGATTATTTTTTTGCTTATAATTGAGTCAAGAGAAAGTACAACAAAGAGTAATTATGCTGATGGCACTTCAATTGTGGGAGAGGCCCATTGGAATAATCTTTGGGCGATTAAATCAATTTTAAGATGCTTTGAACTAAGGTATAGTCTCAAGGTCAATTTTCACAAAAGCAATGTGATTGGGATCAATGTGGGAAAATGTTTCTTAGATGCAGCATCTTAGTTCCTAAACTTTAAGTGTGGTGGTATTTCCTTCAAATATCTTGATTTACCAATAGGAGCTAATTCGAGGAGTTTGCTCACGTGGCAGCCAGTTGTTGATTCTATGTCACGAAGGCTTTCTTTTTGGAAAACGAAACATCTATCATTTAGAGGTAGAATCACACTTATTAATTCGATCTTGCACAATTTGCCTATTTATTTCTTGTCTTTTTTTAGAATTCTTAAAAGGGTACTGAAAATTATTACTCAGATTCAGAGAGATTTTTTATAGGGTTTAGTGGGGAAAAAAAAGAAGATTTCATGGGTGAGATGAGAACTTGCCTGTAAACCCAAAATGTTTGGGAATTAAAAGGTTTGACTTGTTCAATTTGTCGTTGTAATTAGCTAAATGGAGATGGAGGTTGTTAAAAGAAGGTGGGTTGTGGGTGGCGAGTTTGCATTCAAGATATGAGGTTTTTAATAAAGGATTGTATGGCTTCATTCGTGGAGATTGGTATTACAAAGTTTCTGCTTGGAAAGGTATTTGCACGTGGGGTTTGTAACAGTCTTACTTGGACTGGTTTGGTGCGGGTTGAAAAGGAGGTTAGAGAAAGAAAATGAAATAAGAAGTTGGGAGGATGTTTGGGTGGGTAATAAAATTTTAAGGACTTATTCCCTAGGCTGTTCTACTTGTTTGAAGATAGGAATAAGGTCATAGAATGCCTAGGGAAATGGTCTAATGTTGATTGGGGTTGGTCTTTCAAGTGGAGAGATTTTTGGAGATGGGAAAAGAATGTTATCGCCGAATTATTTAATATTTTGCAATCTGTGAGTTTGGTTAGAGAGAAGGAGGATGAGTGGGTTTGGAGTGGGGACCCTTCGGGTTCCTATTCTACAAAGTCAGTGTATTCTTGGCTCTTTTCAAAGTTTGCATCTTCCCATTGCCCATGGATACATCCCCCAGGTTTTAAATTTTATGTGGAAATGCAAAGTACCTACAAAAGTCATTGCTTTTACTTGGCACACGCTTTTGGAGAAAATTCCTATGAAGTGTAACTTGTTCAAAAGGCATGTGTTTGTGGCATAACAAGATTTGAGCTGTGTGTTCTGTAATAATTTGCAAGAAGATTATGTACACCTTTTGATCTTTTGCAGGTTTGCTTATCTTGTGTGGATAAAGGTGTATGCATGGCTAGGTGTTAAGGTCGTCACGGGACACCGGGGGTCGAAGAGGGCGGGGAATGATCGTCATGTAAACGGAAGCAAGTACAAGGAGTGGCTCCATGCAGGCTTCTAGGTGGAGGGACATATGAAATAACTGAGTTCAAACCAAAACGAGAGGGATCCTGAAATTGTGCAGGTATGAGACTGTACAGTTGAGATATTCCGAGACTGCGCAGGTACGAGACTGTATAGTTGGGGAAGCTTAAAAGAATTGATTGGTACTACCTATAACAGCAAGATGTATCTTCTTTTTAGGAGTCCATTACTTATGAACACCAAGGTTAAGCGTGCTTGACTTGGAGTAATTCTAGGATGGAGGACCTCCTGGGAAGTTTTGCCAGGAAGCGTATGGGTGAGGACAAATACTACAAGAAAATGTGTTTTTAGCGACCGAATTTAGCTACCGAAAAACATCTGTCGCCTTTAGCTACCGTATTAGCTACCAATTTTGAGGTTTTAAAAAAATGATTACTATTTCTATTTAGCTACCGAAATATTGGGTCGCAATACATTCGGTAGCTATTTCAGTCGCCAAATCTACAATTTTGGAAGTCAAACTTGTTGACCTTTTAGCTACCGAATCAGCGAGCGATTGGTTACTATTTTTACATTAGCGACCACTTACGTATCGGTAGCTAATCACTTAAGAGATTAGAGACGCATTTAGCGACCGATTCCTTTCCATAGCTAATCTAAAATCCTAAATGGTGTGTTTCCCCCCATTTTTCACTCTCACTCTCACTCTCCATTCTCGAATTCTCTCACTAACTCTCCCCCTTCTCTTTCTTGCAATCTGCGTTTCTGATCTCAGCAGCTAGTGGCAATGGGAGCTCAACCATGCCTCTGGCGGCTCCGGCCGTTCCGTTGGCGATAAGCAAAAGGTCGGCGACATTGGCGGTGGAAGCTCGAGCGATGATGACCCATCCTCCAGCAGGGCGGTGATCCTGCACGATGGTTAGATCTGGGTTCTATGACGGCGGTGCTGCGTGGTTGGACTCGCGATGGCGTAACGGCACTGTCTGGAGGGATGCTAGGAAGAGAACGCATGTGTGTGGTTCTGGGCAAGGAAGCTACGGTGGAGGAGAGGAGTGCTGAGAAGATGGGTTATTGTTGACTCCTGAGAATTCAAAAGAAATGAGTTCCAACTGTTTGTTCTTTTGTTTAAATGAGTATGTAGGTTTGAAGTATATCTGAATTCTGTATATGAAGCACTTTAGTAATTTTATGAAAGTTGCTAAAGATGTTGTCATGATGGTTGCTTGATCGTATTGCTAATTTTACGAAAGTTGCTTAATGTTGCCATGTAGGTTCTCTTATGAAAGTTGGGATGCAGGTTTGTGATTTAAGGGGGATATGGAGATGATAATGCAAGAAGACGGTAGCTTGAGAAGTTAAAGGACATGCTTTAGGAGATGGAGGTTCTTATATGATTTTATTATGCTATTTATTTCTATTTTTGGGTTCAGCTTATATATAAATCCCCCAATTAAGACATAGAACTTGAACCTTAATTGTTGTTAAACCATTCCTTCCTAAGTTAAAAATGTCCTTAATAGCACAAGCACCGAACTTTCTTCAAGTCTACTCTGATGGTTCTGTGACACGCTTTGAACCTGAAACTACCCCAGCCTCATTAGAATCATCCAATGGTTACAAGTCCAAGGATGTGATCATTGACCCATCAAAACCCATCATCGGAAGGCTTTTCCTTCCTGATTCTCCTTTCTCCTTAGAGAAACTTCCCATCTTAGTTTATTTCCATGGTGGTGGCTTTTGCATTGGTTCCACCACATGGCTTGGCTATCATAATTTTCTTAGTGACTTCTCTGTCACTTCCAAATCCATTTTGGTTGTAATTTTGAGAAAGCAGACTTGTCTGAAAGTGTATGGTGTAAATTCCCAGCAATTGAGGTTTATGTTGCTGGTATGGATTTTTTGAAGGAAAAGGGAGTCATGTATGCAGAGTTTATGCAGAAGAAAGGGGTAAAAGAAGTGAATCTTGTGGAGGCTAAGGAAGAGAAGCATGTGTTTCATGTATTCTATACTGAATCTGATGCTACTCGATTGCTCCAGAGCCAGATGATCCAGTTCATAAAGAGATATTAGCATCAACTATGGCTATCACTCACACAAGTTTAGTTGTTACTTTTTAAATGATATCAATAAGAAATTCATTCAGAATAGGAAAGGTTAATAATTAAGTTGTTTTTTCATTGTATTAAGTGTGTAATGGAATATTTGATAAATGATTTGGGCTTCAAGCTACACATTATAACGCCTACACAATGGTGCTACTGCTACCTAAAGCAAACTACTTAGCTTTCCACAATTGCTAGAATGATTGTATTTGTGCCTTACATCTTTCTGTATTCATTTTTAAGCAAATTCTATGTGTACAAGTGAAAGTTTAGAGAAAGAATTACCAAATATGAAATTTAGAGAGTAAAAGAATTACACAATTGGGATGGATCATTGCTTTTCACTTTTGTTGTTAGCTTTCTTGGTCGATAAAGGATTAATCTGAGTATTAATCTGAGAATTGGCTTTATTTTCTCTTTTTTTGTTAGCTCAAAGTATTGTTAAAGTTTAATAATTTTCTTGACTTTTCTATTATAACAAAAATATTAAATTATCAGCATTTTGTTATGTTTTGAAATAATACATAATTATACTCCCTCTAGATTATTTATCCGTGCATCGCACAGGTCCATCGTCTAGTTTGGATGGATTTTACATGCTCCTGTAAAAAGAGGAAGATGTTATTGATGTATTTTCCTTTTCTCCAGGTTTGGGTGTTTGCTATGTCTTAATCTCACTATAATTTCAAAGGGAGAGCATGTGAATAACCTTGATCTTTCAAAGGAACCCATTGACACAAGGTTACATGATAAATTTGGGTACTTCAGATATAAATATTGAGATGCATCATTTAGAAATTCAGCTTATGATTCATCATATAGTTGTGATTTAAATTTATAGTTTACCATTATTTTGCTAATGACCCTTATGTTGACTTCCAGCTTTGCCACCAAGTGTTCACTTTCTTTTCTCTTTCAATATTTTTTCTTTTACAAATAGAATGTGGTGACATTATTTTTTTAATTATTATTATTAATTTTTTTAGAATTTAGATTAACTTTGTTATTAATTATTACTTGAGCTTTAAATTTACAGTAAGTGGTTTGAGATGCATCATTTAGAAGTTCAGCTTATTATTCATTATATAAGCTTTGATTTTTTATCAACTTTGATGGTGTATAATTTCTGGTGTTTTCAAAGCTAAGAAGCATCTTCTGTTGATTCCACAGGATGACTCTTTTTTCAAATTCTTGAATGTAGTCGAGTATGCACGGCTGAAATTTTTTAACTTTCCGAAGTTTTCAGCAGTTGAAATTCTTGACAATAACTTCTGGTTACTTTGGTTTGCTTATAATCACTTTGTAGGTTATTTGACCATACAATGCGGCATGATGTTAGAACTTATTATATATTTACTGCATTTCAGTATCGATGTTAATAATTATTTTTAATATTTAAAAATGCTAATATGATTTATTATGCAGGAAAAGTTTCATGAAAGGCGAGGTGAGGCCACCAGTCAGGGGTAGGAGCACTCTGCTGCCTCTGACAACGCCATTTTCTTGGAGGTGGTGGTTGGTAAAAACAAGAAGGGTGTTGTGTATGGGTTGGGTCGGATGGTGGATGAGTACGATGGATCAGACACAGAGAGAGGTGTACGCGCTATTCCAACACTTGGGATATAGGCCTGACTCCTCCAGTGCTGTTTTCCACAGGATGATTTGCATGCTGATCCAGGTGCCGATGATGAGGACGATGATAGCTGGATTCCCCCACCCCCTCATCACATTGATATTACATGTTACATTTTATTACTACCACCATTGTATTACACGTGTGTTATTTCTACTTGGATATTGTATTAGATGTTTATATATATATATATATATATATATATATATATATATATATATATATGGTGGATTTATATTGTTGATTGAGTTGAGTATAATTTTTATGCAATTTATTTCTATTTTGTATGATTAAGCAGGTTGATAATTTTGGTTAAAGTTTGGTATTTCTGCAAAAAAAAAAAAAAACATATATTTAGCTAAACAAAATATATATTTAGCTACCGAATTTTAATGTGGTCGCTATTAGCTACGACTTTAGTCCGTCGCTAAAATGGTAACAGAACATGATTATGGACCACTTTAGCGACCACAATATTTTTACTTAGCTACCAATATTTTCCGTAGCTATTGGCGACCGGCTTGAAAGTCGGTAGCTAAAGCAATTAGCCACCAGCACTTTAGCTACCAACTTCATGTGGTAGCTAAATCGTTTAGCTACCGAATTATAGATAATAGCTACCGGAAAAGTCGATAGCTAAACAACACTTTTTTTGTAGTAAAAGCATGCTGAAGAGACCTGTATTGGTTTGTGGGGACAATCGTCCATTTCGAAAAGTAGCTCGATCATTACAAGTGGTATCAGAGAAGCCAAGCTGAGGCTGGTGGGAATATGACACCCGAGACTGACGAGAGTGGGGAATGGTCGCCAGTGGAAAAGAGAGCACGTACAAGGAACGACTATTGGCAGGCTTTTACACAAAGGACACATGAATGATCCGATTTCACACTGATATAGAGGGGTCCTAAGACTGTGCAGGTATGAGACTGTACAATTAAGGCATTCTGAGACTTTGCAGGTATGAGATTGTACAATTGAGGAAAGCATAAAAGAAACGGTTGGTACTATCTATAACAACAAGATGTATCTTCTTTTCAGGAACCCATGATTTTATGTTATTAAGTATTAATACATAAATATTATGTTATACATAATCATAGTTCGCATTTTATTGATCTCTTTTGGGATATGTATTAATGGATACAAAGTAATGAACTTCCGATTTTGGATTGTAGTAGATGTTTTCTAGAATTATTTTCTTGGTATTGTGAATGTTACAATAATAATTTGTACGAAATGTTGATGAGTAGCTTCACCTAGCTCCTGGTTTATCAATTTTTATTTGATTTGGGGGTAAGTGATGGAGATTGTGTGTCATATATCTTATGAAGATAGCCTAAGGCAGTAGATTCTGAGTGAATACTTGGGCTAAACCTATATATATCACCCTTAAACTTGTAATTCTTATATTTTATTATTGTAAATAATTGTAATATTTATATTTAATTATATTTTGTGGGAAGAGTATATTCCACATCGAGACGAGGCTCTTGCACGTGTCAAGGAGGATTATGTTTCTAGTTAGGGGCAGCATTCTCCGACCTTTAACAACATCATCCTTATGGAGGTTGTTGGAGGTAGGAATAATAAGGGACATGTTAGGACAATTAGGCGATGAGTTCCTGGACTCGTCGTCTAGTTAATTATCCGACCCTGACTCAATGCACATTAGATGAGGGAGACAATCTCCATCCCCACCATTGAGCTCACCGCAAAGGAAGCCAACATCTTGCAAATAACGACACAATTGGAATAGTAGCGAGAGTGCGTCGATTGGGTTGAGGATTTGGTGCAGCAACAACAGACTAAGATTTAACTGTTGAAACACTAGCACTAACACGCACTTAGAGAGAAATATAGAGAGGAAGAAGAAAGTACACTAACAATTTTTATTCATATCACTTGTGTTCACTAATCACAACACTAAGTCTAGTTATAATGCACACAATGATAGTTATTCCTCACTAACAACCTAACTACCATCTAACTAATTCTATCAGTACTTACTAATATACCTAATCTGAATTATTTCCAACATACCCCCTTAATTCATATTAGCCAAAAATACAGTAAAACACAATATCCACCAGGATCCCATTGCAATTGTTCAAAGAATTGAACTGGGTTCATTAGGTTTTTTAGACTAATTCCCCACTCCAGCAAGGCCCACTTACTCTCAATTTTTCTGATGCAACACTGCCTCTCTTCATGTAAGTGGGTCATTGTCGAATGAGCCCCAACACTTTTCCTTTCTGCACAATGAAAATGGGCTTGGCCCATTAGGTCAAAGCTTTCCATTTTTGCCCCTGTATACAGCTTTTTCTCCAACATGACAATTCCTCCCGCACCACTGCTGTGCACCGCCACACAAGGCCAGGCGCTGCCATCCGAAGCGCGCACCACCGCGCCGTCCAGATCCCCTGCACGTGTCGAACCCGCACACCACTGTGTCTTCTTTGCTACCCAGAAGCCATTGCACATAACACCGCCCCAACTGTGAGTCACCCACTTGCGACTGTGATACACCTGAGCCGCCTTGCCCTCGCGTCCCTTGTATGTTCCTCTCATCACCATTGCTTTCTGCATTTGGTCTCGAACAAGTACCAAATCGCCACCGCGTTTGGATTCCTTGAAATCGGAGACGCGAGTTGCCGCCGTCGTCCGTGCGTCGGGCCCCGTTCTTCTCCAATCGGGTAAACCATAAGCTCTCTTCGCCTTTCCCGGTCCCTTCTCACTCACCGCATCGATCATCTTCTGAGTTGGTATCGGCGATCGGCGATCGGCGATCTACAGTGTCGACGGTGGTTAGAACCTTCATGCACCTCAGTTGCATCTGACTCCACCACTTCAACCATGGCAATATGAAATTGTGAAGAGGCTGCGATCTCTGAGTCTCAGAATAAGACATATCTGCAACGCTATTCTTCCCGATCAACAACGACGTTGTCTTAGATGAGCACTCCTCGTCCTCTATCTTTGCCTCATCTTCTTCTTTGCCCTTTACAGCAAAGGTAATGGCTTGACTGGGGAACAGAGATTCGATCCCTTTCTCCTTCAGCTTCTGCGCCTCTTAATCGGCCTTATCCGCAACTTCTTGTTCTTCGTCTTCTTCCTCTTCCATCTCCAACATCGCGTTCTTGTTCTTGTTAATCTTCAGTTTCAAACCCTCAAAAAACTCCGATCTAGTCTCTCTCATCTCCTCCTCATCTTCCTCTGAAGAAGAAAAAGAAGCCTTCTTCCACCTCTTCGACTCTTCGGGTTCAGAAATGACATCATGCAGAGGCTTGTTCTTGATTTTGATTGCATCACCATATGCCTGCTTCAGAATATCCAAGCTTCTTTTGCACTCCTTGCTGTGGAAATTTTTTCAAGATGGACAAAATCCATACATTGATGGATGATAAAGAGAGCTTTAGAATCTCTCTCATAGGCTGCACTGTCAGCCTCATCCTGCACAGCATCAACCACCACTTCTAATATATCTTGAAACCCGAAGATCACTTTCATCTTCGCGACCCACTGATCAAAATTCTTGTCATCAAGAATTGGCAAGGAAATCGGAAAATCTTCATCAAACCCAAGCACAGCAGCCATGGACATACCCTCGTAGGTCCCTAATCGTATAGCTCTAGATACCATGTTGAAACACTAGCACTAACACACATTTAGAGAGAAATATAGAGAGGAAGAAGAAAGTACACTAACAATTTTTATTCATATCACTTGTGTTCACTAATCACAACACTAAGTCTATTTATAATGCATACTGTGATAGTTATTCCTCACTAACAACCTAACTACCATCTAACTAATTCTATCAATACTTACTAATATACTTAATCTGAATTATTTCCAACATTAACAACTTTTCCGGCGCTTGATGAAAAATAAAAAGAGATTTATTATGTATTAAATTCAACAAAGTTTTGACTTAATTTATTATGAATAAACATAATCATTACATAATTATAAATTATAAATATAATATTATTAAATTCTAGAGCCTAAAATTTTAAAATAAAAAATTGGGACGTAAAGATTGACCTTATCCTTGATCGGCCCCTACCATCATATAATTTTACAAGGATAAGGCTTCTCTAAAATAAATTTTTCTCTAAAGTGAATAATTAAGGGTGTTTCTACCCTTGATTTAATAAAGTACATAAAGATTTTAAACTCACTTTATTAAATCAATTATGAAAACTGAAAACACTCTTACTTGCTCACTTTAGAGAGAAATTCATTTTAGAGGAGCTTTTTCCATTTTACAATTTTACTTGTCTTGTGTCTATTCTATGTTTTTTAAACTTAAACCAACTTTTTAGTAATTTTAATTATGTTTAAAATTGATTTTACTTTATACTATCCAAACATCAGTTTTTATAAAATTATTTTCTAAATATTATTACCATTCGTAAATTAATGTTGACTTTTTAATCAATCTTTTTGCAATCTAATCCAAACGAACTGGAAGATTTTTTTCCGTCATTGGACTTGAAGAGTTAGATTCGAATATGATTTGGGCTTTGCTCAGGGCACCCCCCAAATTATTAAGGACACCTCCCATAAACAGTATATTTATTAAAATACCCCCATTAAGTACTCTCTCACAAATAAGTATACCATTTTCGTAAATATCTTCTTCATTCGCAAATTAAGTATTTGCAAGTATACAAATTTTTGTACTCTCGCAAATAGCTAATTTGCGAGAGATTAAAAATTTTTAAATCACTCGTAATTTAGCTATTTGCGAGAGTACAAAAATTTGTACACTCGCAAATACCTAATTTGTGAGTGTAAACAAAAAAATCGATATTTGTGAGTATGCAAAAATTTGCTATAGCAAATAACTAATTTGCGAAAATTTACCTTCTTTCGCGAATATATAATTTGCGAGCGTCATGTATAATTTGTGAGTACTTGCTTTACTCGCAAATATCATATTTACGAGTGAGCAATTCTCAAAAAATAACTCATTCGCAAATATAGTATTTGCGAGTCTCGCAAATATTTGCGAGAGTGTAAATATTTTTCCTCCTCGCAAATATTTGCGAGTGAGCCAAATGACAAAAAAAAAATTAAGGACGTATTTTGATAAATATACTGCTCATGAGGGGTGTCCTTAGCAATTTTAGGGGTGTCCTTAACAAAATTTTTGTACATTCTCCTTCCCCTCTATTGCGAGTAAGAACTAAAAGGAAATTGGGCCTAATAGTGGGCTTGGCCTTTCTCACATAATATGTGCTGTTACACGGAAACTTGTTGTGACAGAAAAAGGGAAATCTTTTATATTTCTTTTATTCTTTGCGGAGCCTACGATATACTTAACTTTGCAAATGGTCATAATTATATATTGTTTTAAACTATAGGTGAATTGATTTTAAGGGAATTGATGGTAAACTATGACGTTTTTAAATGAACTGATTTTGAGTAAATCATCATTTTGGTCTTTGAAAATGTGAGGCGCTGTCAATTCAGTTCCTGTAAACAGTTAAATTATGAAAAAGTCCCTCAATATTAATTTTGTAAGTCAAGTTAGTCCTTTAATGTTAATTTCGTTAGTAAAATTAGTCCCTAACTTGGGTGATTGTTGGTACTAACTTGACTAACGGAATTAACATTGATGGACTTTCTCATAATTTAACTGCTTTCAGGGACTGAACTGACAACGTCTCACACCTTTAGGGACCAAAATAATGATTTACTCACCGTAAAAAATGTATATGAGGACTTGTTCCGTATAAGTGTTGTCTAATGTATGTATGGTAACCAAACGAGTCTGTGTGGGGCAGAGCGAATCTGGGAGTGGGAAAATGTAAAACAAGCATACTTTTATATATCACCTATATCTATATAATTTTCATTATCATTTATTTACAGTTAATCTTACATTATTATTTTCACATTTACCATCTTATTTTGCAATATGTCATGAATATCTTAGAGATGTACAGGTAGCATTTTATTTCTCACATCTATGCCTTTTCTCAAGAAAATTTTACTTGTTAATGGTGAGAGAGAGGTGATGTGTATCTTAGAAATGTACAAGTAGAATTTTAGTTCTCACATTTATACCTTCTGCCAAGGAAAACTTTACTTGCTGAAGGTGCTTGTGCTTCTATGTTCTACTAGCTTAGAGCATCTCTAATGATGCAGCTCATTGAAGTTGCTTAACTTTATTTTTTATGAGGTTTATTACGTTATTTCACCACTTTTTACTTTATATTACTTGAAGTAATTTTACACTTCAATAATGTAACTCTTAAAAATTCATTAAATGAGGTAATGTATATATGGGTTAAAACACCCCTAATATTCTGATTAAATCATTTTTTTTTTCGTTTATAAAAAAAAACACTAAATGAGTCTCATAAGTCATCTAATATTTTTATTTATATTTATTTTTTATTTTAATTTAAAATATTAATTCATTTGTTATTGTGTCGCTAAAAATGACCCGTATATGAGAATAATTGCTTATAAAAATAACGGTTGTTACCTGTGATATGACATCCACATAACAACTCCTGACAACGTTGCTCTTATTACGTGTGCATGTTGTTTTTACTTTTTACCATTTAAAAACAGAAATCTGCGGAAGTCGCTGACTTTTTGAGTTCAAAGATGATAATATTGTGGTCTTGGCCGGGGAATGAGGTCCTATTCATGCTCAGAACTGCGCCGACTTTGTTGACTTATATAGAGGATTTGGGAGGACATTGTGATTTGGCTCAATGGTACCGACTCAAGCTAAACCTTAAAATGGGCCCTTGGAATTGGAAACTGAAAGTTGATTGAAATAAACTTGTACTGACCATAAACCTCTGCGAAAGTTTTCAATCCCCTTATGAAAAATAAATAAATAAAATAAAATCAAGAATATTGTTTTAAATCTACCAAAAAGAAATGCACCTGTGGTACGTTGTTCTCTTCTTAAATTTATCATCATGTATTGGTAACTCCATCTTCACTTCCTTAAGAACAAAGTTTCCAACCATGCACTATACTAATTAAGTAGATGACCATTTTATTTTAATTTTTATGCAAATTCTATGGTATCCAATATCCATGAAGATCTGAGGGTACCAATACCCTTGGATAGAAAGGAAAAACTATGAGCCTATTAGAATGAATTGATAAAAAATATAAAAAATTAGAAAAAGTATTAGAAGAGATAAATAGAAATATGATTCAGTTAATAAAGATTACTACCAAAATTGCTGAATATACCTATAAAAAGATACCCAAAGAACAAACAGAGATAACACATATATATGATACTTTAAATAATATAAACAAAGGAAAAGAAATAGAAACTGATGAAGATTGTGAAAAAATCATAAAGATATTAGAACGGTTAGAGAAACTACTTAAGGAAGAAGAAGATAATAAATGCTTAACAAAGAAAGATTTAAAGGATTTACTAGAAAATCATACTAAAAAACTAAGTCCTGAACTTTCTCAAATATCGGCTCCAAAAACAACATGGAGGGGTTAAAAACTGACTATATTGAAACAATAAAAAAGGCAAATGACTTAGAAGAAATTCAACAACTCCTTGAAGAATTAAAAATAATCGAAGAAGAACATAATCAAGTACAAGATACAAAACCAATAAATCCTTTAAATGAAAATGAAGAAGTAGTATTAAATTATAGTTCTTCATCAGATGAAACAGATTTTAACGAAATACGAATGCATCATGGAGAAACAAGTAGTAGTATGATACCAAACAGAAATAGAAAAAGAAAGGAAGTATTTGAAATATGGGAAATATGGAAAAAGAAACGAAGCATAATAACGGATATATTAAAAGAAACAATAAATGGTCTAAAATTCCAGATGAATTTAAACCAAGATATGAATCCATTAAATCAGGAAATATTCTAAATCTTGATTGTGCAAAAAATAAGGAAGAGATACTCTTACAATGGATTAATGAACTTACTCTGCTTATGGCAACAGATGACAAATTTAATAGCTTAGATAGAAACGCAATAAAAAATTTTATATTCTACAAAACCTCAGAAAACGTACAAAAATTTTTAAATGGAATAAGAGATGACAAATGGCAACAATATATACATACGACACCAACAAATCAAGATTTTGCAAGACTTATAATGGATTTAATTTATGAAGAATTCATAGGATTTGTCAGCATTGAACAAAGTGCTGAAGTAAATAGATATCTACATGAAAGCGCTAAATAACATCTAAATAAAATGCAAATTTGTGATATGTGTGAAATATGAAGTTTTATTTGTGAATACCAAAAATACTATTACCAATTAAATACTGAAACAAAAGAAACATATAAAGAAATTTTTATTGATAAATTACCATTTCCTCTTAATCACAAAATAAAGGGGCTATCTGGTTAGCTAACCCATTAACTACCGCTAAAATCTTAGGAGGAATTATCCAAGTAATTCTAAAAGAATTAAGAGATCAATGTTTAAATAGAGAAACAATAAGACCATTAAATAGAGGAAGAAATACAATTTGTTGTGACCTACCAGAAATAGAACTACCAGGAAACTACGGATGTAATAAACCTATAAAAAGAAGAAAATATTACAAAAAGAAACCAAAACTAAGAAAAACTTATCCTAAGAAAAAAGCGTATAAAAATACAAAGAAAAAAAATACTTTAGGAGACGACAATCACCTAAAAAATATTGCCCACAAGGAAAAAAGAAGTGTAGATATTGGATATGTAATGAAGAAGGACATTATGCAAATGAATGTCCAAAGAAAAGTGAAAAAGAATTCAAAGAAAAAGCTAAATTAGTAAAACTTATATACAAAATATATAGCCTTGAACCTTTAGAAGAAGAACTAAGCAATACATCTGATAGTATTTATGAATATTCTGAACATGATGAATATTCTAAATCTGATGAATTATCTTCAAAAGAAACAGAATCCGAATAGTACTTATCTCAAAATTGTAATAAAAAAGGTAATAACGAAACCGAAGCCTATATCGATACAGGAGCAAGTATTTGCTTAGCTACCAAAGCATTATTTGATAAATGGGAACGATTAGAAAAATCATTAAAAATACAAATAGCGGATGAATCAATTCACCCTTTATTTTGGGTAGTTAAACGAATAACGTTACTCATACAACATAAACGATTCATTGTCCCAACAATTTACCAACAAGAAACCGGAATCGATGTAATTCTTGGCAATAACTTCTTACGTCTTTATGCACCATTTAGTCAATACTTAGAATATATTACTTTACGAACCCCTTATATACGAAACATCTAAACCCGTGAGATACTTTCCATACCAATCCACCATTCCTCTACATGTACCTACTCCTCTAAATCATTAGAGTTTAGCAAGCTGAACCGTGGTGATATATTTACTATCCTTTGTCAAAAAATGCGCTATGCTCTAATTAATTTAGAACCAAACAGAAGAATTCCAGCCCATATTGAAGAACTAGTAGAAAAAATATGTAGTGAACTCCAACTAGATCCAACCATAAATAATAAAAACATCGAACTGATCACATTAAAATTAAAAGATCCCACGAAAGAAGTAAAATGTAAACCTATGATTTACACTAAACAAGATAGAGATGAATTTACAGAAGATATTAAGCAAATGATTGCAAAAGGATTAATCAGGCCATCCAAAATTAAGCCCTCAGCCCCAGCTTTTTATGTAGAAAACCATAGTGAAATTAAGCGTGGCAAACGAAGAATGGTAATAAATTATAAACAGATAAATTAAGCAATGGAAGGAGATGCATATTTTCTGCCTAGAAAGGATTTAATTATCGAACAAATTAGAAATATGCACTGGTTTAGTAGTTTTGACTGTAAATCAGGCTTTTATCAATTGAAATTAACAGAAGAATCAAAGGCATTAACAGCTTTCAGTTGCCCTCAAGGTCAATATGAATAGAATGTACTCCCTATGGGGATGAAGAAATGAAATAACAGAACTATGAACTTTTTTAAAGAGATCCGAATCCTTAAGAATACCTTATATACCCAGATCTATTACTTTAATAGAACCTGAAAGAAATAACTCTGATAATATTAATAAATTAGTAAGCCATGTTAACGATTTAACTTTGTATATAAAGAATAAAATATGATATCAAATATAGCCAAAGTAAACTCACTCAAACTTACTCAAACTCTTTCCTCCCTCTGGCCAAAATTGGTATCAGAGCTAGATAATGAAAACTGCTAGCTATATAAAGATAACAATAAGTAATTTAAGAAATTATTGTAAAACTTTAAAGGAATTAGATGAAGAAAATTTTAACCCCATAAATAGAGATCAAATTAATAAGACGAGTTGAAACACGTATTCAGATTTTTAAACAACGATTAGAAACAATAATAGCATGAGAACCTACCTCACTCTAAAAGAATGGTTACAAACTAATCGTAAAAAGATAATCTATTGGTAAGAAGATGAACCAATAACTTTACAGGACTATTGGCTCAAAGAAAGTATGTTAGAACATCACTTAAAATTAGAAAAATGGATTAAAAAGAGACTTGAAAAATTGATAGCATGAAGACTATTACTATGTTTAAAGAATGGATAAAAGAAATTAAGAAAGAAATCAAATATTGGAAACAACAAGAAACTGGAGATTTTATTGATGACTGTATAATAGAAAGTATAATAGATTATAAATTAAAAATGCTAAAAAGAATCAAAATCGAATTAGAAAACTTTGCAGCATGAATCAAACTGAAATAAAAGAAAGGATACAAGTAATAAAATTACAACTTAAAGATGAATATGCATATCTGTCGACCTTGTTAAAAACTAAGGAAGAATATTATATAGATGAACAAGTAAGAAAATTAATTGAAAAAGGTATCCTTTGGAAAGAAAATAGATTAATCCTCTTAGAAAATCAACTAAGAAAATGATAGAGTATATAAAAGAGCTAGGACTACATATGGCAGGAAAAATAATAACACTCATAGAAGGATTCGATGTTATCCTTATGTACGAAGATAGAGAAGCCATGAATTATCTTCGAAAAAAGATAAAGCATTTTGAAAGATAATATTACATGAGGAAAATATAGCCCTTAAAGAAATAAAACAAGCAATTCTTACTAAAGCAAAAGGACGATTAGCCTATATTTCTTGATATAAAAGACAAGATGGTAAAATATTTGGAATTATTAACACCTTTAAATATTTTTATCCAATTCCAAAATATCAAAACAATTAAAAAATACCCAATCTCAAAATATCAAAATTCTTAAATTTATAAGGATACCGTATCATTCCCCTAAATAAAGCCTATGTACATACTACATAAGTTCTCAAATTTATTCTCGTCAAAGTTTTGACGTTCTTTGGACAATCTATCAACTTTGCTGAGTCCAACATGATTTTCTCCACCTGGCGGTGCCACTAGGACAAACATCCCAAGAGACTTACTACGGTCAAAGTTTTTTTCATCTGCTATGCAATATCATATTCTATGAAGTCGTTATAATTTTGTTTTTGTTTTTGCATGACAAAGTTATATTTAAGAATTTAATTTTGATAAAAATAAAAATTTACTTAAGAAGTTTAACATTTTATTATATATTTATAAATATAATCAAAACTCATTAAGTGACATGTCAATATAGTATTTAAACAATAAGGAGAAAACATTTAATATGACTAAACATCAAAATTAGACTTAATAAACCAATCAAGGATTAGTCGAATGGTAAATATCTGGACCTCATAAGGAGGAGAACGCAAGTTCGAATCCTGATGGCAGACACTTTAATTGAGAGTAGGCATGACAACGGGGCGGGGACGGGGCGGGTTTTGCCTTTCCTATCCCCGCGCCCGACTGAATACCCGAAACCTGCACCCGCCTCAAATCCCCGTTGGGGGTGGAAAAAACACCCCATCCCCGTCCCTGCCCCAGGAGCCGCAGATGGAAGGAGAAGCAGATCTGTGTCGCGTTCGGGTGGGTGGGTGCGTCGCTGGGTGGTTCGCGTTCGCATCGCTGGGTGGGTCGCGGTGGTGGGTTGCTTTCACTGGGTGGGTAGCGTCGTGATGGTGGGTCGTGTTAGTGGGATGCGTCGCTGGGTGGGTTCGCATCGCGGTGGTGGGTCGCGGTGGTGTGTATATGGGGCTATATGTATATGGATTAGAGCACTCTTAATATTCTGAATAATTCATTTTTTTTTTACTTATAAAAAAAAAAAACTAAATGAGTCTCACAAGTCATCTAACATATTTATTTACATTTATTTTTTGTTTCAATTTAAAATATTAACTCATTTGTTATTGTGTTGCTAAAAATTATAGTTCTTTCTTTTTTTCTATTGATGGTTTTTATAACTGAATAACTGCTTATAAAAATAAATGCTCTTACATGTCTTATGACATCCACATAACTCCGAATAAAGTTGCCATTTTAAAACAGAAATCTGCGGAAGCCGCTGACTTTTTGAGTTCAAAGATGATAATACTGTCATACTGTGGTCTTGGCCGGGGAATGAGGTCCTATTCATCCCAAGAACTGCACCGACTTGTTAAGTGACATTTTATTATATATTTATAAATATAATCAAAACTCATTAAGTGACATGTCAATATAGTATTAGACAATAAGGAGAAAACATTTAATATGAACTAAACATCAAAATTAAACTCAATAAATCAACCGAGGATTAGTCGAGTGGTAAACATCTGAATCTTATAAGGAGGAGAACGCAAGTTCGAATCCTGGTGACAGACATTCTAATTGAGAGGTTGCGAAAATCAATGGTTGATTCCTTGCTCTAATTAAGCAGTTGGTCGAGAATTAGTCTCATAGCCGATCCAAAGGACCAAAGCTTGTGGGAATATCTTGAGATACCATTGGAGAGCCAAAGACCCTAAGGCCCCGTTTGGATAAACAACTTATTTAAGCGCTTATATTAGAAGGGCTTACGTGAAAATATTTTATTTATACGCTCCTTTTAAATTAAGTTATTTAGTATTTGGATATATACTCGAAAAAGCGCTTTTAAAATTTATAAACTTGACAGAGAAAGATGGAAATGTTGGTTTTGATGTAATTTCAATTCATTATGGGGATATAATTGTTCTACAAAATATGAAAACAGATTCCTGTATAAGCTTCCACACAAGGTTTTTCAGTAAGCTAACAAAATTGGCTTATCAAAATAAGCTAAAAACAGCTTCTGGAGGTTAATAAATTACTTATTTAAGTTTATCTAAACACTGTTTTTTTACATAAAAGCATTTATATCAGCAAAGAAGGTTGAATAAGCTGTAAACTGTGCTATTCAAATGAGAACTAATTACAGTGGTTCATCAAAAAATTAAACTCAGTAATTAATTTATTTTTTCTTGCCAAATTATTAATTAGTTTGTCTATCAAGTTATCAACTTCTCAAGAGACAATACGACGAGTTTGAGAGAGATGATGCCACTACTTTTTTTAAAATATTTTAACCGGTGACTCTTTAATTTTTAAAGTATTAATTAAAGAGAAGTAAAGATTATAAAATTGATACAAGTTTGGGTTGAATATATCATTTGACTATTTTTCTTTAGAATGTCATCATCCATTCTAGCCTATTCATACCTGGATTCTAAATTGGCATTAGTCAAAGGTCAAGTTCTCTTTTAAAAAATCAAGGCTTTATAAGAGTGGTATAATGTATAAACAATTAACTCTAAAACATGCATTCTAACGTTGAGCAAATGCTTATTTATAATATACTGATTTAATTTAGGAAGCCTGTAGATAAACGGCAAAACATTTAACTGTAATAACGGATGGGTGTTTATCCAAGTGGAAGAAGCTTGGATCCCTTAAGCATGTGATCCTGAATTCGATTTCTGGATTCATATATATGAAAAAAAAACACTATTGAGAGGGGTCCCCGCTTAAACAGCTGACCGTATCCCAGGTGATTAGTCTCTCAATTATCGGGTGAGAAAATATTATGGGAAACCATAAAAAAACATTTAACTGTAACAATTTTTACGAATGGAATCCACCAACTTATAAGAAAAATATGATTTTAGTATTTTTTTTTTAATTATTCAGGCAACTTCACTACTGATTTTACTTTTTGGAGAATCTGGGTATGATATAATTGGCCAATAAGCATAAAGAATTTGGATGATCTCCTTTTTATCTCTCATGTCTCTTCTGAAGTTATACTAGAGAAAAAGACAAACAAACTTGCGTGTTTGTCCATGCGATCCATTAAAATGTATTTTTGTCTCTTTCTCTCATAACATGAGAGTGGGAAAAAGTAGAGGATCTAAATTCCCCCAAAATCTTATGAATTAAGATGCAATAAGTTTTGAAGTGGTACATATCTTGCACTAGAGTATAAGTGTGTAAAGTTGTGGCGAATACAAACCAAGTGCATGTTTGGTTTTCCGTTAGAAAATTCCAAACGTACGTTTGAGGCAAAGTATCTATAGAGGTTCTTTGGGGCAAACGTGCTTTTGGACCCAAACGTACGTTTCCAACAGTAGTTATTTTTTTGGCATCGGGCACAACCAATCAGAACCAGTACAAAGAGACTATCTACTAGCTATCATCTTCAGATCAGATAGAAATGTAGTGGCTACATCAAAATTATTGACAACAATGTAGAACAAATAAACAACAAACTATAATTTGGACTCTAGCTCTAAAAGGCACCAAGTGGAATCATTCCACTTTGGTATTTCAGTTAAAGCAAATATATCAATAGTTTGATCAAAATGTCACTTCCTTCATGAAGAATAATCAATTTACAGATAATTCACTCTTCATAAAGGAAAAAATTGCAATTGCCTGCACATGCCTAAATAGCAGGCATTAATGACAATTTTTTATCATGCATCCATTCCCTTTAGCTAAGAATAAGTAAACTATATGATAGTAACTTAGTAAGAAGCTGAGACAACCTTCAAAGTAAAAGCAATGTGTCATGCCAAACAATTCCAAGACTTCCTTATTTCTTAATCTGATGTGGATGATCCAAAGAGCTCAGGGTCAGTTTGATAGTACACAACATCCCCAGTGTCACTAACAAAATGGTCTCTCCGTAAGCTTCTTAACAAGTCCCCAATGAGGTGAAATGGAATAGGACCAGATTTCTTTGGCTCATGGTAATATTTTCCAAGCACAGGTTTAGCTGCTTCAGTCTGCAAGTTAAGTAAGGACAACAATCAAAACTCTAAAGCTCATGAAAAATATCATCCCCCATTATATAAAAAGAAAATAGACACTTACTGCTTCAATTAAGTGATAGTGTGGGATTTGAGGGAAAAGGTGATGAATGACATGAGTTCCAATATCATGGTGAATGTTATTGATCCATCCATAGTCACGATCTAGAGTTGTAAGTCCACCCCTAAGGTAGTTCCATGCCTGCAGAACATGATAAAAAATAAGATGTTAAAAAAATTGAACTAAAAAACAATAAAGCCCCAATAAACAAGAAAAATAAATAAAATGATACCTTTCCACGATACCATGGTAATTTGTCTTCATGACCATGATGATGCAAATAAGTCACCAAATCCAACCACATAACAAAAATCTACAATTCCAATCAAAGTCAAATAAGGAATTCATTTTTTATTCCAAAAGAAAAACTAAAGCAAGAAAATGAGGAGTAACTTACCCAATAGGGAACACCATAAAGCATAAACAATTGACCTGGACCCATTACAAACCCCAAGCCTACAAGCAATGCCACCATAGCTGACCAACAAGCTGTAGAAGTAATAATATCGTTTCTCTCATTAGGAACAAACAAGGGACTGTCAGGGTGAAAGTGAGAACCGGTCTTCCCAGGACTCCTGCTAAACTGAATTCAAAGATCAACAACAACCAAGTCAATCACTCTACCAAATCTACCAGCAATAAAATTTCAATTAATGGTCAAAACTTTTTTGCACTAAAACTTACAAGGTACACTGGATATGCAAGCATTGGAAAAGGTAATGTAAATCTTAAACCACGTGTTACAGTGTCCAAGCTCTTGAAGATTTTCTCAGACAACTGCAAGATTGTCATTAAACATCATATGTTAGAAACTTAGATTGCTTGGAAAAATAGAAAAAAACCTAGGTACAGTTTCATAGGTACTTATGGTACTGTTTTCCAATTAAAAGAATACAAGTGTAATGGCTTATCAATGAAATTGTAACATGTGTAATAACTGTTACATATGTCCTATTTTCATTGGAAAACAATACCACAAGTACCTAAAGAACAAAACGTAAGTTTTGTCCGGAAAAAATATTGGAGACAAATAGTATCTCATAGAAAATAAACAGTAATTATCATCTCACCGGATGCCAAGATTCATCATTTTCTACATGACCATGGTTTTGGTGATGAGTCCTATGACTAATTCTCCTGCATAATTCCGCAAAATATCAGTTTCAAAGATGAGTCTGAAACTAGAAAAAAGAATAAAAGGTAAAAGAATATTAGTAGTATACCATCCATGATAAGGAACAAGAATTGAAGAATGAAGCAGATGCCCAACAACACTGTTCAGCTTATGATCATTTGAGAAGCTTCCATGTCCACTGAAAGAACCAAAACAACAATTAAACTCATCAACACACAAATTAAAACCCAATTCAGCACCCCTCAAAGAGCCAATTGCTGCAACTACATATGAATGACAATAATTAGAAAACATAAAAGTGACAAAGCAATTACCAATCATGTCCAAGAACAAACAGAGCCCAAAACATGGTTCCTTGAGCAGCCCAATACAAAGGCCAAACCAACCAATTGTTGAGATAAGCAGCTGCAGCAGCCAACCCAAAAACCACAATGACATCTCTAACAACATAGCTCATGGACTTCCAAGGATTCTTCACCCAACAATGCTTTGGAATAGCTGCTCTAATATCAGCCAAATTGAATGGTGGTGGTGCACCAGGGTCAAATTCTGGCAATTCCAGTTTAACCCCATTAGCCTCATTGATTATCTTTTTACTCTCTTCCTCTTCTCCTTCAATAGGGTCAACCCTTAAAGGGACACTCACTTTCAAACCCCAGTTTCTCTCCCTAATGCCAAAACTTGAAAAGTTTCTTCCTTGAAAGTTCAGATCTGCCACTCCCTTGTTTGTGTTAAAAAATCTAACCTTTGAGGACTTTGATAACACAGCACCAATTCTGGGTCTTGCAAACATTGGAGGAAGAGGCTTTAAGCCACATTCTGATAAAACCCAACTTGCCATTGAAACCCAGATGGAGTTTTGGACCAAAAGGATCTCTACAGGGACAGAAAAGGAAAATTAACAGAAAGATGAAAGAGAGACAAAAGAAGAATGCAAAAGAATAGGAACCAAAATATCTATACCTATATACAAAAAAAAAAAAAAAAAAAATTGATATATTGTAATAACAAAAAATGGTTAGAGAAATTTAAAATTAATACTTGGCTAGAAGCTTTGTGTTTCTTCAACTTCACACACCAACCACACACACCAACGTTGTTACTCTATATTTCTCTGAAGTTCTTAAGCTTCAGTGATAAAAATCTTAGCTTTAAGGCTTTAAGAATAAGTGAAGCCAAAAGGGTTTAAAGGGTAGGAAGAAAAAAGAGTCTCGTTGTGTTTGTGTTATGGTTTTGGAATTTGGAGATAGAAGTTAAATATAAGAGGGTGAAGGAGGTGGCGATGGTTGTTGTGAATTTGGTCATACGTGTAATGTGTTGTGATTTGTTGTGTGTTTAGTGTGGAAGTGACCAAACCAATCCGTGTTTAGTTTTATTATATTGTGATGAATTGAATTGATGTTGATTCTCATGTGTAGAATTGTGGAATATAATTCCTCTGATTCTTTGCCGTGTTTTTGACCTATCATGGAAGTGGAAGATCATACTTTTTCCTATTTTCTTTTTCTTGATTTGATGGCAGAAAGTGGAAGGTCACTAGATTTGGGAATGATGACGAATTTTCATTCATGCATGGGTCGGTTAGGTATTATCATATTCATATTATATGAATAAAATTGGGAGACACCCATGTGCAGCACGTGAGATTATTGTTTTTCACTTTTTTGTTTACATTTGCTATTTGCTAGTATTATTATTCACATTTCACAAATAGTGGTCGGAATTATAACATGTGACTAACGATAGGTTTCTTTTAGATTTTAATAGAATCCACTTTAATTTAATTGATGTTTAAAAGAATTGATTTTAAAAAATTTGAGGTTAAAAAAATTGATTTGTGTTTGATAATGATATTTTAAAAGTGAATTTAGAAGAATTGATTTTGTTTGGATGATAAAATAAAATCACTTTTGAGATGTAAATATAAAAAATTTTGTGGGTCACACACCTAGTATCAATTCTACTCAACGCAAGCACTAGAAATTCTTACTTATCCTAAAATCAATTCTATCTACTCCAAAGTTAATTTTATTCGACACACTTTTGAAAACAAACAGTTACAGTTAATGTTGAAAACTTAAAATGACTTTTAGGGTGTCAAACTTAATTCTCACCGATGAAACGTGATTATGAGGTTTATCCAAATAAACACTAAGACATGATGTTTATTTAGGTGCACTTCATTTTTGTTTTTGTTTGATATTTAAGTTCATTTTATTTGTGGTATGGCACCCGCGTGTGATATGGATTGTCTCCAGCAAGTGCGTCTCCAGTCCTCTCTCCAGCTCTCTATCTCTCTCCACTTTCTTACTTTCTCATCATCACTTTTCTATTCTCTCTCCCTTCTTTTCTTACCTTTTCCTGCCGGAGAAGCTGTAGATGCAGGAGAGAATCCTGATTCGGCACTACCTTTCTCCCTCTCGTATTAAGGCTCTGTTTGGCATATCCAATAAGCTAGCTTATAGCTTATCTGACTAGCTTATAAGCTAGTTTGACCAAAGTAGAGATGTTTGGTAAACAAGCTTATCTCATGAGTTTATAGCTTTTCTTCATAAGCTAATTTATTTAGCTTATAACTTATTGAATTTTCTCTCATTTTTACCCTCACTCATTAATGAAATTCTTAATTTTTTATGTTTGTCATAAATATGCCATTTTATCTCATTTTACATATATAAGCTAGTTCAATAGCTAATTTTACCAAATACTTTAAATTCAATCAGCTAGCTTTTCAGCTATCAGCTATAAGCTTTCAGCTAAAAATTAGGTTATCAGCTATAAGCTAGCTTATCCGCTATAAGCTAGCTTATCAGTCATTTTTGCCAAACAGAGCCTAGATCTCCACTTTTGTCCATACCTTTTCTCTCATTCCCCACTCCAATGTTATAATTTTTTTTAAAAAAATAACTATAATAACTCATCACAAATAAGGCAATTATTTTAAATTTAATTTATTAACTAGTTAATAAAGAAATTACAAAGGGGAAATATATATATATAGGGCATATCTAGTGAGAGGGGTTTTTTATGTGAGAGTGAGAGGAGCACATCTTGGCCATTAAAATCATACATGGATGATCAAGATTAAAAGTTGATTGGTGATCATGTGACCACTTAAAAAAGTCATGTGACTTTATGTTCTAATCTTGACCATTCATAAGATTTTTAGAGGATTTTTAACCCCATAAAAAATTAGTCGTATTTTTAAAAAAAGTTGATATTTTAGTCTTGAAAAAATAGTATTACACCATTTTATTAGTGATGTCATATCATTAATATATTTTCATGATTTATGTTTTCTTTATAATTAATTATAAATAAAATTAATTTTAAATTTGTATGAGTTTCTAAGTTTGTTAACCATAGCCCATAAATATCTTACCCATCTATTTTAAAATACCAAAAACATTTAAATACATTTAAACTATTTAAGACATTTTCTTGCTGATACATATATTTAAGACAATTTCTTAATATAAAGTTATCTAAAAAGCTAAATTAATTAATTGTTCTCCTTTTTTACTATACAATTAATCTAACCTTTATTTTCCCTCAACCTATTATCTCTCATTTGTTTTTTATTAATTCAATAGTACTTTCAATGATCCTTCTCCTAAACTTACTCCTTTGATAGCATTCACTTTTTCATTCACTCATTATTAGTGTGCCCCTTTTTATTTTTCTGACCACACCCACACCCACCCCACCCCCACCTCCACCCAAACTTTCTCTCCTTGAACTCATTTCTCTACCCTTTTTTGTTTTTTTTGTTAATATTCAATTTGGTAGAGTAACTGAAATTCTTATTATTGATTTTATTGGAATCATCTATGCAACAGTTAACAAATAATTAATCACTCGTCAACTAACTCTGACTTCTAACTAAATGACAATTATAACCAACTGCACTATAATAATAAATTAACTAAGTAAATTCAATTGTTTCTTATGCTAAAACTCCCCCTCAAGATGAGAAGTAGATATCAATGATTCTCATCTTGCCCAATAATGACCTAAACAGAGGAGAATAAACGGGTTTGGTAAGCAAGTGAGCCAATCGATGTGCTTATTTAACATGTGCAAGATGAAGCAAACCAATGAAAACTTTCTCCTAGATGAAATGACAATTGATTTTAACGTGTGTAATTTGTTCATGCAATGAGGGGTTAGAAGCAACATGAGTCACAGCTTGATTGTCACAAGAAACCAAGGTCGAATGAATTGAGATCTCAAAGTACTCCAATAAGGAGGTAAGCCAAGTGATCTTGATAGAGTGTGTTGCTGAATAGACTTCATGAAATCAATGAATTAACTAGGAAGACACAAAAGCTAGTGGAGGAAAACAAGAGACCTTGGCCAGGGGAAGACTTGAGGTACTTGAGAAAGTGGTAGACAACATCCAAGTGTGCAGTTCTTGGGGCTGCCAAGAATTGGCGCAGTTTGATGTCTATATAACAAATACCACACCTTAGGTCAGATATAACCATCCTCCTATGATACTGAGAGACATGGGTGAATGGATCACCATCATTTATACTCACTTTATGGTTAGGATCCATTGGCAAGGAGGCACATTTGAAATTCAGGAAAGCAATGTCATCTAGCAGTGAAAGATTGTAATTTTTTAGACATGTAGATGTCTCTTTTAGAATATGCAATTTCCAAACCAAGAAAATACTTAAGGTCACCAACGACCTTAAGGCCACCAAGAAGTACAATGGATAAACCATCATTATGCATGTTTATTTGCAAGGAAATTGGGTTAACTTTGTTACATTCTTAAATATTTAATCATTAATTTCACATATTTTTCCTTGTTTGTTGCATAGTTGACGAGTTTAGACGTTGTTGCAAAAATTTGGCTAAAATGAGTCATTTTTGGGGAGTTGTAAGTTGTTGAGCAAAAAGGCATAAATTGGAATCACCCTGGGAATCACATATAGCTCTAGGCATAGAACTAAAGGCGTTGGGCGCAGAGCATGCATGATCATGCCTCTCTCTTGCGCGGTTGTGCCTCAGGTACTGCAATGAGCATCTATGCGCAACTCGTCACGGTTGTGTCTCCCTTTCACACGGTCGTGTCTCAGCTAGTTTGACGGAACTTTACGATATTTTTGTAGACACGGCCATGTCACATCCTCACATGGTCGTGCAAGGTCTTTTTAAGCGAGAAAAGACAAGTTTGTCCCTGTTTAAGTATAAATAGGATTGAATCTACTTTCCTAAACTTCTGTTACATTGTTTGAAGATCTTTCGCACCATTTTAGAAAGGTTTGAGGAAGGTAAGAGGAGCGTGATGACTGCGGAGGAGAAAGTGAAAATTTGGAGAGAAGATTGCCCTTGAAAATGAGGTTTTTCATCTGTACTCTTTATGTACTCCTTGATTTTGTGTTTGGATTTCAATTTTATTATGGATTTCTAAACACCATAACTAGGGTTATGGTGGATCTTCTTACTTGAATGCTTTATTTCCTAATTTAATATGATTTTATGATTCTTCTTCACATAGATTGTTCCATCATTTACGGTGTGTTAAGATTTGATCACTCTTAGCATGTTAGAGTTGTTGAATTGACCGGTGGTCGTACTGCAATTAGTTAACAAACATATAGAACAATCGAGTTTAGGATTAATGAATGAACAAATTTAATTTTAATCTTCCAATCAGATTAATCAATTAGGGTTAATCAACCTCTATGTGTTTCATGCCTTCTCTAATTTGAATCCCTTAATTGACCAAATAAGGAATTAATTTAGGGAAAATATATTTGTAATTCATGATCATTGATTGTTGATAGTATTCGTTGAGCAATTGACATATGCGGATTAATTCATAAATCATTAAGAATTAGGAATGAGGAACTAAAGTGCAAGTGAAACCTAGGTTTTCTCATCTTGAACTCCTTTTTGTGTGTGCACTATCTCTTGCTCTGGAACTCATTTTAACTACATTTTCTTTTAATTCAATTCACCAATACGATTGTCTAGATGATAACATAAAATCTCCTTAATATAGTAATGGTTAGTTAATTCCTGTGGGAATGATATTCAAGATTCAATTCTCTTTAGAGGAGTACTGGTAATATACTCTCTAATACTTTCTTTCCGACACACTCTCCTATTGGTTGAAATTCATGTTGGTTCCACTAATTCATATGGGTCCCACTTGAATTTTATAGGACCACATAAATTTCAACCAATAAGAAAGAGTGTATTAAAAAGAGAGTGTATTGCTAACATTTGTCTTCTCTTTATTACTTGTGCGACAAATACGCTTACCTTCAATACTATTCGCGCATATCAACATTTGTTCCTTATGCTAAAACATTTCAACTTGGGTCCCTCAAGTTTTCTTTTGATAACTTAATTCAGGTTTAGTTTTAAAAGAAAACATTACTCCTTTAATTAAATCAAACAGAACAAAGGCAAATAAAATGGAGTTTTTCGTTATTACTTTACTCTCTTGATGTTGGTTTATTTATTATCTAATCCCCTTGAAATTTGCCCTTCAAATTTGATTTTAAGTTCTCAAGGTTAACTTCCACTTGATTTAACTAAAAAATAAAACTACATATAGATTAAGTGACAACACAAAACTTCCAAGAAAAATGTATTTATTTTTTTCCTTTTTGTATTGGATTTCATAGTAACCCTTTTCTCTGTTTAGCTATTTTTAGGACATATCTTTCGCCTTTTACTATAGTTGCTAGTTTCCTTCTTACTCTCATTTATATATATTTCATTACTTCATTTTTTACCGTCTTCACTCCTCAACATAAACGAAGCACGAAATAATAACATACATAACACACATTTAATGATATCAAATTTCTTACTCCAAAAATACATAATCTTTCAAAATTCCTAAAGTTATTGTGAATTATTCTTAATAAAATTATAACGTATTTTAAAGTTATTGTGAATTATTCTTTATAAAATTCTAATGTATTTTTTTGTATCGTGGCTAAAAATAATACACTTTATATTTTTGTCATATTTTTGTTTAAGAACACATCTAGAGAACTTTATCTAACTTTTGATCTCAACAAAAAGCATAGGGGATAACCGTGTTCTAAATATCATAGGCTCAGAAAAATAATTGAAGATAGAGGGAGAAGAAGCACAGAAGCTTCATCCTACACATAAGTCTTCTAATTATAACAATCATCACTAATCACTATTTGACTTGCATTTTATATCAGCAAACTGTGCAATTGACTTGTAATTTCCTTTTGTTAGTCCTCTGCAATAGATGAAACAAAACCAAAGGCAACAGCCACAAATATATACTAGACAATACAATAAATTCACTCAATTCATAAGGGCAAACGTTATTTTTTCTCCTTCTATATTTGCCACCATTTTCTCCTTTCCATGGTCTTGACAAGCTCATTTGCTAATGATGCAAAATCTTCGGCTCCACTTTGCAGCTCTGTAGTACGTTGGCTGATTCTCTGAATCAAATTGAGTAGCAAAAAATTCAGTTTAGCACCATTTATGAATCGTGATAGTGATACTTTCAATGAAAGAAATTTATGAAGTTACATAAAGAGTGCACAAAGATGTTTATAATTTAACAATTAACAGTTCCCACACATGAATTTTTTTTGGCAAACTTCTGGATCAAAGTAGCTGTGGGGCTGTAATGTGAAAGAGAAAAAAAAAAAGTGCTAGCAACAATATATAGAGAAACATAATAAAACCGAAATTAGCATCCATCACTCAGTAACTTAATTGGCAGAAACAAGGCAATAGCAAAGATTTAGTGCATCATATTCTTTTCATCTGTGCTCCAATGTTTGTTTTGAGGAAGTGCAAATACAGTTATGTAAGTTAGAATGATGAGATAATATAAGTTTCTACCTCCAATTTTTCCTGCCTCTCCATAAGCTTGTTTCTTGCATGGGCAGCAACTGAAGAAGCATCCTGAAATCAGGTGGTAATTGGAATATATTTAACTCATTGAAATCAATAGAGTATGAAAAGAGAGAAAGGGTAGACAGCTTAGCATTACCCCAGTTTTTCTATAAGTAGCCATAATTTCTTCAGGTGTTCTAAGTCTTGGCTTTATATCATCATTAGTCCCACCTTGAAATAATTTCTCCCTATCACTTAACTTATCTGCAGGCAAAAAGAAGAAACTCTGTCACTGATCTTTGTAGTTAAAATATGAAATTAAGTTTTGAAAGTGTACCTTTCTGTTTGTTTTTAACATTAGGTGATGAACTGGAAGCCTTAGTTATGGGCTCATCTATTTCAATGTCATCTGTACCAAAGTAGAGCATGTTTTGAGGTTTTGTTTTTGATGGAACAAAGTGTGGAAGTATTCAAATTATATAAATTAAAAAAAACAAAAAAAGAGGAAAAATGAAGAGACAGTTTAGTGAGAAAACCTATATCAAGCTCCGCTTCTTTATTATCCGTGACTGTTAGAGGAGAATCTGGCAAAGGGGACTTAAAAAAAATGTCTTCCAAATGTGCAAAATTGGAGGTTGAAATTTTAGTCAAATCTGTTTGAGAGGTTTTTCCTCCTTTAAATCCTTTGACAATACCACCTAGAATCCCTGGTCCAGCAGTCTGTGCCAAAATGGTTAAGCTAATCAACATACAGTTATTTAATGGTGGTAATTGGAAAATAAGACGAATCAGAGAAACTCAAACCTGTTTTTTCTTCTGATTTGAAGAGAATCTAAAGGCAGCATCAGCTGCGGCTGCAAGAACATTATCATGAAGACAAGGCAAATGCTCCAGGCTCCTAAAATATAATAGAATTGCTCACTTAACTTTTTATCCCATATTTCTACATTCCAACCACAAGTCCACACTGTTTTATCTTTATTACAGAATAACAAAAAGATACCTGAATTCATTATCACCAGCTAGTAATGAGATGAATGCCAATTCAGAACCATTAGCCTGTAAGTTATCAACATAGGATGGGTGCTTTGAAGACCAAAAGTTGCAGACTTTTAAGTTGACTAAAAGTCTTTGGACAGAATACTCAAATATGTCTTACATTATCCCATAAAAAATATAGGCAGCAAAAAGAGCAGCAAAAAGAAGAAATGTAATTCCTAACAATTTGAAAGTTCTAAAGAGTATTATACCAGCACAATATGTCCATTATCATCAGAACACATTGTTTTATCCATATTCACTTTATAATTCCACCTTAAAGTTGAAAATAGAGAGCTTTCCGCAACCAATTCTAAATCTGGCAAAGACCTGTCCAAAGACCAGTGCAAAATTACCAATTGTACATAATAGACAAAATCAAGAATTTAGTATTGCAAGGTAATTTGCTAAAATCTATATTGTCTTCTTGAAAATACAACCCCCAAATAAAAATAGAACAAAACGTCAGCGCTTCAACCTGATTTCAAACATTCCAGTCTGAAGCAATGATAGCAGCCCACAGAATCTGTCATCTTTCATAAGTATTGTAGTCCAATAGCATGACTTAGACTGTTTAACTTTTCGAATCGGTTTCTTATTTCCCTGTAAGAGTATATCATGAATATCAAATTTGTTTGGAAACAGACTTATGATGTTAATGCAAAGATGAAGGGATGATGGACAAGAGGACCTGTATCAATGATTTTGCAGAGAACAAGCGCAACGAATTCTCACAGCAGAGCAGAACAAGTGGATCCAAAAGTAAATCTCCAGAGTATGTCGATTCTGAAGAGGAAAGTTCAACCTCTGATGAATTTACCCCAGTTGAGTTACTTTCTAGTAGAGGCTCACCAGGGCTATCAGTATTCTTCAAGGGCTCCTGCTGCTTGTCATTTGATGCTTCAGAGGCTGAGATGCTATTGTCTGGGGTACAAAAATCTCTTAGAATTTCCAATGATATGCCAGGTGCAATAAAACTGGAAATATAATGTGTGTTCTTAATCAAACTTGTACTTGCCTATAACATACATTGAAATTGCAGTTGATTCCTTCACGTGCAATGGCCGACTGGAGATCATATTACCAGTATCACCCTCAACTACATTAATTTTTCCATCTCGGGATAAGATAAATATTATCTCTTCAAGAGAGTTGCCTGAAGTTGTTTCTGGTTGCTTTAAACTATTCACAGCACTGAGAAAACATGCTTGTTCTTTCCAAACCATTGAAGTAATTGGGGAGGTAGAGCTAGGCACACCATCAATCAAGAACAAAACTGACGGTGAAGTCATATCACAGACTGCAACCTGGAAAGAAGCAATTTATCCAAGGTGTATCAAATGACAGATCATCTACTTAAGACCAAATAAGTAACATGAAAGGAAACGTGAATTAACAAGTAGTCAGATGATACCCACATGACCACTTAAAAATCCAACAGCAAGTTTGGTTCCAGAATTTGCAAATGATAATGCTTGTACTGGAGAACCAAGAAGACAAAAAACAGCACTACAATGAGGTCCTTTTTCTTGTGGAGAGTCATGGACTGCAATGCAAATTAGCAATATAAGTAAAGAAGGTAAAAGTTCTATCGCCGCTGTCTCAAATTAACTTTCATATAGTAATGTTAAATAACCAAAAACCAAGTAATCACAATTTATTACTACCAAGAAATTGATCTCCTGCAAAATATTAATTAAAATATGTTTGAGGTAATCATTTTCGGTCAGCAGGCAAATAAAACTATACATGCAAGGACATGATTGAGTTTCAGTTTGTAGAAAGGCAAGGGAACTAAAAAAGTATGGCCTACATATGATCATGGGCTAACATCTTAGTTTGGGATGCAAGCTGCACAAATGGAAAAAACGTCCAAATGAAGAAGGTAGCCTTCTATGATGATGACAGAAATCTATAGATTACCTTCACTTTTTGTTTCTGTGACAAAATGGAAATTTGTCCCGTCAGAGCAGCCTTTAATGTTGTAAATGCGAACCTATAAAAGTCATCGCAGCAAAGGAGTTTAGTATAGAACAATATTGTGTTGACTCAGATAGAGTAACCTATTAAGAAAGATTTCTGACAAGACCGCATTCATTGCCCACAGCCAAAAGTAAGGAAACAGGGTTGAAGTCCAATTTTGTCACTGGAGCACTTGAACCAGCCACTTTTATACCTTGCACCTACAAAAATACAGGAGATTTGTGAAAACAAATACACATAACATTTTTTATATGAGCTAACGCCTAACATAAGGCTATTGTTTTTGTTTCTATTTATTTGGGGGAAAATAGTTGTGGAATTCTTGCCTCTCCCTCTATATAGCAAATATAAGATAAGACTGGATGTGTGGCATCACACACAAGGACAGATCCATTAGAATAACCAGCAAAATATACTCTCTCAATGCTAGCACCTTCGGCTGTGGACAGCTGGCAGGGAACTCCCCCAGTCAAGGGCCAATTTGAACGAGTAGCTGAACCAAGTGTCGAGCCACTTCTCAGAACTGCGGCTACCTAAGACAAATGAAATTAGTTTAAACACACACACACACTTGCACGCGGGCATGCACACACAAAATAAACACAGATCAGCTGCCAGCTTTGACAGAAATTACTGGCAGACAAATTACCTCAGCCAGAATTTTTGATGAATTTGACTCACTGGGCAATTTGATAAGTTTTGCAACAGTCAATGATGGATCAGCCATAGGTATTAGCACTGGAAACTCCAGACCAGACACAGATGGTGTCCTCTTCTCCTGAGATGTTAATGCAGAGAGGCTATCATTATCATAAAAATGTAGTTGACCAGGGTTTGTCAGTACAAAAAGATCATCTTTGCGGTTCAGTCCCATTGCTCCAGGACTCGGCAGTAAAATCAAGTCTGCGAAAGAGCCACTAAGTGTAAGGTCTGCACGACTAATGCATCTTACCGTCTCCATCCCAGATGACCATTCAAGAGTTAAAACCTGTAATGTACAGACACTTCAAAGTTTAGGGGCCCATTATAAACATGCTAAGAAAACATTTTAACTAGTAGAAAAATCACCCATCAATTCAGTTGTAACAACTAACAAGTAACTAGAAGTCCCCATAAAAAGTCAACAACATCACAATTGTTTGTTATATAACGAGGGTTTAAACTTCACCATTTAAAATGACCAAAGAGAAAGTAAGAAAATAATGAAAATATAAGGGGGGAATCCTCAATTAGTAAATAAGAGGGTAAGCTGCGTTAAATAACAATGTTTTTCATTGTTTATAAAGCCAGGATGGCGAGAAATTTCGTTTGTTCTTTTATATATTTCCAGCAAAATCTAAGAAAAGTTTTTTCATTAATACATTAGGGATTATAGCAATTGTGAAACATACAAGAATGTTTGAAATATAACTTCAGACTAGTTTTGGGTTTACCACACCTTTTAGCAAGCAGTATAATTTATCAGAATTCAGAAACAACTGCCAATAAAAATCAATAGAAATCAATTTAAAATGAAATGGTAAAAGCCATAATCAAATAACTTACAGTCAAAACTTCTTCAGATCCGATTTCATCACCACCATAGACAAACAACTGCCCAGCACAATCACTATTGGATTTATGGCTGTTGGACCATTGTAAGACAATGACCGGGAGTCTTCTTTCTTCAGATGACAGTTGTAGCTTGACAACATTTTTAGATGAAGTAGTATTTTGACCTTTAGAAGGTGCTGCAGATGATAAGTTCCAGAAAAGGATATCTCCATCTACGTATCCCACAGCAAGAATGGATCCAGTGGAAGATGCCCAGCAGAGAGCACTTATCTCTTTATCTCCCAGATTTTGTTCCATAATATCAGTTTGAAGATTGGCATCCATTTCAGTAGAAGAGTTACCACCATCATCCTTCAATTGGAGATCCTTTCCACCTCCAAGGAACACGATTTTAGATTCAGAAACATCCCACAGAATTAGCAGCCCATCCTGAAATGCAATCAACAGTCTGCAAAAGTATAAAAACACAGAATTCATTCTTCACTAAATTGAACATGATCAGAGTATGGAACGTAATCTCATAAAAGTGTAAGGAATTATGATATTAGAATGGAAGATATAAAAATGATAAAATATAAGTGACATAATTTCTTCACAGAACTTCAAGCAAACAACACCAACTTATAAAGATAGAGACATGACTGTCAAATACTGATGCAAACATCTGGCTTGAAATATTTTCACCCATCATTTCAGTCTGAGTTCAAAGATTTAGCAATGAATATGATAGAAAATACAGGTTGTTTCTAAGAAGAAGAATATATGGCCATGACAAATCCTACACACTCACTGCTTTGGAGGTTGGTTCTGCAATTTCATCAAAATGTTTGCAGTCATTTTGAAAATCTAAGTTACCATCATTTGAAACATAAAGGCAGGAAGAAAATTAGAAACATGAATGTTCAACTAGCAAGTGATAACTGGAAATCAGATTTTACAAAATCCTATTTTTCAATTGGCATTGCTTTGGTAAATATCAGTAACTGTCTAGTCAAAATTCCAAGTTCAAATTCACCAGCAGAGAAGCAAATCTAAAAAGCTTATGCTATATGAACTATTTATATCTTGCCTGTTCCCAGAAGAAGAAGGTTGCGAAAGAATTCCAACAATTGGTTGGTCACTGGGATCTAAAAACCCGGCAGCTTCTATCAAAGGGAAGAAAACAATGGCAATGAGCAATTCTTAAAGAAAAGAAAAACAAATAAATTTACATGCCGAAGCACAGAGGTATAAATCATCTGAAGAAGACATTTGGACATAGTGGTTACATAACATGTATCAAACTCAGAAAGCATTATTTACCATACTGCGGCATGTATTTCTTCATCAGAGGACCTTAAATAATTTCCACGAGGAAAATAGGAGTATGTTTGAGAGTTTATGACTAACCAAAGACGAGGAAATTACCCCTTAGAAATTTTGCCGACAAATGATATGATGACTTAAAAAGTTTCCCCTCCTCAGCTTCGAACTTTATCAACGATAGCAAGCCATGCTCATCTCCAACATTACTGCACATTATAACAGAATAATAATGTTATTAATCAAGTGCCATGTAATCGCAACCATTTGCAGCTAGCTACTACTTACAAGAGGACAAATATGCAGATATATGGAATTTAAATATTTCTCTAACATACATGAAATGTGAGCCACTGATTACAGAGAAAGCAGTAATATTGGACTCCCATTGTGAAGAATAAACAAGGCTCCGGCTCTCAAGACTCCAAACCTGCCAAAATTGTCCCAAAAAATAAGAATAATTAAATGGGCTCCACTAAGCCAACATTCTAACACAGTAACACCTATAATGAGCAAGGAAATCTAAGTCAAATCACCTTACTGATATCAACCATAACCTGATATGCTAAAATGTCCATTTCATAAACAGTCATGTATATTTGTTCTTTCCACAATTCATGATGAACAAAAGAAAACAGAGCCACAAAATCAACCACACAAATCAGATATCAAAGATAGATTGAAGTTACGTGACTGAAGAAAATCAAAGGGAAAGAGCGAGAGAGGCAGCGAATGATGTCAGCATTTTTGAATCTTTAATTGCTCAGCAGTGGCTTTATTAGAAAGTTGTATTAACATAAACAAAGTGAATTAGGCAAAGAAAATTACCTGGATATCATTGTCATTTAAGACACCAACTAAATAACCCTGGTTTTGTAGGAACTGCAAGTACCAAAAGAATGCAAGCATAAATATCGACTAATAAAGGAGCGATTATCACAAGCTTAGATAGCAAACAAAACAATGTGACAAATTTGCATAACAGAAAACCCAACATGATCTCTAACTGTATATCGATTTAAGAAGCGCAGATGCCTACCTCCAAGTATTTGTAAGGCAATTGCTTAGGAGAAACCAAAAGCCCTTCAATATTGTCACCACCGATCACCTTAAGTCTTCCATCCCTGTCATTGAGCTAAGCAATATAAGCACCCAACATCTTATTATGCATCAATGACCCATTTGCTGGCTATAATAACTCGTAAAAGATGCCTTGTTTCTGGTCATCATTACATTTGAAGAATCATGTTTTATGGCAGTAAAACATTCAACAACCAGGCTAATCGATAATAGGATATACGAACATGGCTTTCATCCATGTACGAAGAATATGGTCAGTTAGACATTCTACTAAAAGAAAGAGCCAGAATAACTGTGGATGCTTACAAAGCACTTAGGCATCACCCCACAACTAGAAACCTCCCTCACCCACAAAAAAAATAAAAAAACACAAACAACAAATTCAGAAATTAAAAGGAACTAAATTACTTATCATGGATAACTAGAATAACCCAAGATTAATTTTTTTCTTGCAGAATCCTTCTTTCCTAAATTCAATTACTTTTTATGCAATATCAAATGAGCAAAATATTAAATGGTAGGATTTGGCAGACATATCAGAATGGGACGGAACAGAATATATGAGTTCTATTCTATGTTTACTGCATTTTTATAAATTAAACAAGACACATTAAGCGATTAAAAAGTGAAACATTATGGTTCCACTAAATGGGGTGGAATTAAAGAGAATGGAACATAATATATCGTTTCATTCAGTTCTGTCCGCACACCAAGCGCTACCTAAATTACTTATCACCCCTAATTAGAATAGCCCAAGACTATATATCTCTAAGTTGCTGAATCCATATTTTTCTAAATAACATTTTTTTAATTATGCAATAGGAGGAGTGCAGACTGCAATTACTAAACAAATTAAACAACTATACTAAAGTATAATTTTTTGAAGAAAAAAATGAGCAATACTCCTGTAGGTCAAAGGTCATATATTATAAATTTATAACCCAATGTACAAACTTAACAAAAATAAAAATAAAAAGCGCACACACACACACATAGAGATAGAGAGAGGATGAACTGACAATGTGGCAATAGCCAAAAGTCTTTGAATGGGGTCAAAGGCGAGAAGTGAAGCAGTTGATGGAATGCCATAATGAATCACAATTCTGGGATCCAACTCACTTGACTGCAGCAAACTACCATGCTGTAACTTGTGCTGCTCAATAAACAAAAATAACCCAAAATCAAAACAAAGAGAATTACAAACCCAAAAACAATAATCAAAAAGCAACATAGGAAACCCAAAATCAGAAAGAATTCAACTTTGGAAGAAAAAAAAATAAATGAGAGAGGGTTGATTTATCTTACGTTAGAATGGTGCAGCACAGCCTTTTGCAACAACCTCTTCGCAAACATGGTTGTTGATGTTGTTGTTGGCGTAGGTTGTTGTTATGTTTCTGAATTTCTTCTTGTTGGAGTGATCATTCCAATGCTTACAATTTTTTATTTTTGGATCAGAAAATCAAAACTTTTTAGCTCTCACCTCACCTCACCACTCAGTCAATGGAATATAGCTTTTAATTTGTTTTTTTTTTTTTTTTTGGTTTGAAAACTTGAAACGGAATATAGTATCCATTTGAAACATTTTTGTTTAATTTAAATTTAAATTTGATTTATCTATGACCTAGAACAAATAAAAACAATGTGAATTAGATAACAAGATGGGGATGTAGCTCAGATGGTAGAGCGCTCGCTTAGCATGCGAGAGGTACGGGGATCGATACCCCGCATCTCCATTTATTGTTGTTTTATTTCGATTTTTAAGTTTTGAAATTTCAATTTTCAACATTATTTCATGCGTATTAGGGCATGTTGAAATTTTAATCATCCTTTTAATTGTGATGGGTTTGGATAAGCATGACTTGACTTCCTAAAATCAATTATGTAATGCCAAAGGCTGGAACCCTCTCAACTGGTTCAACTGGAAGTGAAAAATTCTCATGATGTTGAAGAGTGAAAATTTTGAAAGAAAACTACTAGAATTTTTATATGTGATAGTGTTGGTAAGGTTTTTTTTATTCTTTCCTAGAGTATGCATGTGAGGGAGTTGATAAGTGTCATAGTTACTTGAAAACATTAAAAGTTTAAGGTACTTATTGAAATGAAATGGGTAAAATTTAGTCACTTGACCCCCCAAAAAGATTAATGTGTAAATGATTTGATCAATAGAAAATATATTATGAAATTATTTTGAAGATTATATCTTAAATCCCTGTTTTGTGTATACAGGTGAAAAAATGAGAGAGTAGAAGATTTTGAAAAGCCTTACAGAGCCCAAGCTGGAGAAATTTCGCTTAGCGTAATTTCTGTCGCTAAGCGAATATGTCCCAGGTGATCAGACGGGTTATCCCACAGACGGGTGATCCCACAGACGGGTTAAATATTCGCTTAGCGAGACTAAATTCGCTAAGCGAATTTGTTCTAGACGGGTTTTGAAGATTCGCTTAAGCGAAACTGAATTCGCTAAGCGAATTTGTCACAGCAGCAGGGAAGTTTGGAAAATCAAATTCGCTTAGCGCGATCATCTGCGCTAAGCGAATACCTTTCTTCCACATGAAGAATTCTTCATTCGCTTAGCGAATTTATATGGGCTAAGCGAATTAATCATTTACTGGTTGCCCTGTTCTGGATTCTGGGTGATATAAAAAGAAAGAAAGGGGCTCACACTTTACACTCTCTTCTCTCTGATTAAGGAACGAAGACAGAAGCTGTTTCACCTGTTCAACCATTGAGGAGATTCATTCTTTCACCTTTTTGTTAAAAGCTTCCATGGAAATGGACTGCTAACTCTTCTCTTATTGGGATTGAATGTAATCAACTCTTATTTATGTATCTATAAGAGATTCTAGTGTTTTCATATTAATCTCTGTATTGGTTTATTGCTTCTAATATGTGTTTAATGCTTGGTTTGGCTTGATCAACCATTTCATGATCTTGGATGTTTGACTAGGTTGGAAAACTGGTTTTACATTTGAACTTGTTAGAATCAACTGTAATATTAAGTCACTAGGAATAGGATTAATGCTACAATCTTGTTTACCTGAACTTAATGCTTTTGATTAAATCACTTGATTGATGAATCATCATGTATTTAATTCAAATGATCAATTCAACTTTAACTAAGGAATTAGTATAGTTGAAGGATTTGGTAAGATAAATCAATACTAGATTTGATATGGAAATGCGAGGAATCAACTAGATACCGCTAAACGGAGTTGATGAAATTCAATCCCAATGCCTTTAAGAATTTGAATCACAACCTTTTAATCTTTGTTCATGTTACAAGTTTAAAACCATATCAAAATTCTCTTTACACTTCACCTTAGTATAAGAATAGTTGAATGGCTTGTTAATATTATCAAATCCCTGTGGATACGACCCTGATACACTGTATTAGGACTACTATAAGGCTTATTCACTGAAAAGTCTTATCAAAATTTGGCGCCGTTGCCGGGGATTTGATTGAATATTAAGAGCATCGCGACATATCTTATGCTCTTAGTGGAATTGTATATATATACTTTTGTGCTTGAACTTCCTAATTTTATTTATCCTTGTGTTGCTAATCCTTTTGTTTAGTTGCTGTTTTTGTGTTTATGCGAAAATAGATTCCAACTGAGCAATTGCTATTTGATCCTGAGATAGAAAGGACAGCTAGGAAACTCAATAGCAGAAGAAGAAGGAAAAAGCAACAAGAAAAGCTGAGGCAGCAACAGGAGGAAGCATCCACCTCAACCAACACACCAACAATGGAAGGGAACTTTGCACATCAGAGTCCAAGAAATCGAACTAGAGTGGTTAGACCTCCAGGAAATGCAAGGACAGCTGAAATGAAGACAGGACTTCTTCAACTTCTGCATGCCAATCCTTTTGCAGGGCTTGACCATGAAGATCCATATGCTCATCTGATTAAATTCTATGAGCTATGTGGAACAATTGGATCTACAGAAGAAGAGGAAGAAGATATATTTCTTAGGTTATTCCCTTTTTCATTAATAGGGAAAGCCAAGGAATGGCTCTTGGACCAACCCCAACAAACAATGACTAGTTGGAATCAAGTGGAGGAGAAGTTTCTGAATAGGTACTTTCCACATTCCAAGTACATGGAGGCCAAGACAACTATCTTAATTTTCTCACAAGCAGCCAATGAAACTTTATGTGAAGCATGGGAGAGATATAAGTCCTTATTGAGGAAATGCCCTAATCATGGATTTGATAAGCTGACACAGATACATATCTTCCGCAATGGACTTCAGCAACAACCTAAGTTATTGCTAGATGCAACTGCTGGAGTCTCTTTGATGTCAAAAACTCCGCAAGAAGCAATTGCAATCATAGAAGCAATGGCCACCAATGATCACCAGAGTCAGCATAACAGAGGTCCTCCACCAAGAAGAGGAGTGGCAGAGCTAGGTACAAATGATGCAATTCTGGCTCAGAATAAAGTATTGACGCAACAATATGAAGAATTAACAAAGCAGATGGCCAAACTTCCACAGCAACTTAGAGGGATGCAAGAGTCTCTACCCAAGCACCACCAAGCTATGAGATGAGAGATGTGTAATGGAGACCACCCCATTGGTCATTGTCCTCCATATGGTAATAATCAGAAGGAAGAACTGAACTACATGAATAACCAGCCTAAACAAGGGCAATTCCAAGGTTACTCCATGGGAAATAATCCTAACTATGGTCAAGGTTGGAAGCAAGATGCAGGGCCGTCTAACAGGCCCCCTCCTTATCAGCAGTATAATCAGTCCTCTCCTCTTCATGAGAGGACTTCAAAGCTAGAGGATACTTTAACTCAGTTCATGCAAGTCTCCATGTCCAATGAGAAAAATACTGAAGCTTCAATCAAGAATCTTGAGATACAGGTTGGACAACTGGCCAAACAATTGGCTGAACAACAGGGAGGTATTTTCTCAGCAAACACCAAGCATAATCCAAAGAAGCATTGCAAATCAATCACTACCAGAAGTGGTATAACCATTGGAAAGGGTATTGAAGATAATGTGGTCATGGAGGAAAGTGTGTTGGAGGAAGAGGAAAAAGGAAACGAAAAAGAGGAAGTTGAGGAAGAAAATAAAGAGAGTGTAAATAGAAAGAATAAGGAAGAAAATTTAGTTGAAAATACCAGAGAAAAACAAAGAGAAAAAGAAAAGAGAGAAGGAAAGAAAAAAAATGAAAGAAGTAGAAGGTGAGACAAGTGGAGTAAGGAGTCCTCCAGTGTAGCATCTCCCTTACCCACATGCTCCCACAAAGAAAGACAAGGAAAGGCAATTTGCAAGGTTTCTAGACATTTTCAAGGGACTTTAGATCAATATTCCATTTGCAGAAGCCTTAGAGCAAATACCTACTTATACCAAGTTCATGAAAGAACTCTTGACCAAAAAGAGAAGATTCACTGATGAAGAAACCATTGAATTGGAAGCTGGGTGCAGTGCTATTATTCAGAAACCATTGCCTCAAAAATCAAAGGATCCTGGAAGTTTTACACTTCCTGTCACTATAGGAAGTCTATCTGTTGAAAAGGCACTCCTTGACCTAGGGACAAGCATCAATCTTATGCCTCTTTCTATGATGAAAAGGATTGGTGATTTAGAAATTCGACCTACAAGGATGACACTGCAGTTAGCCGACAGATCCATCAAATACCCTCATGGTGTGGTAGAGGACGTGCTAGTAAAAGTGGACAAATTCATGTTTCCAGTGGATTTTGTGGTGATGGATATGGAGGAAGATATTGAAGTTTCTTTTATACTAACTAGGCCTTTCATGAAAACTGCCAAGGTTGTCATAGATGTTGATGATGGAAAGTTAAAGGCGAGAGTTTAAGATGGTGAAGTGAATTTTAATGTCTTTGAAGCTGTGAAACATCCAAGTGATAAAGGAGATTGCTTTAGAATGGATGTTTTAGATGAATCCTCAAAGCAATACAAGCAAAAGGTCAAGACTTATCATGACCAGAAAATTTTGAAGAAAGAATTCAAACCGGGCCAACAAGTGTTATTGTTAAATTCCAGGTTGAGGCTATTCTCTGGAAAACTCAAATCAAAGTGGTCAGGACCTTTTATTGTGAAGGAGGTTAGGCCATATGGTACAATTGAATTAGAGGATCCATCAACAAAAAGAAGCTGGAGTGTGACTGGAAAAAGGCTTAAGCCCTACTACTTGGGTGGTGATCCATCTCAGTGACCTTTGAGGTCAAGCATCCGTCAAGCTAGTGACATTAAAGAAGCGCTTACTGGGAGGCAACCCAGTTTTCTACCTTTTGCTTTGTCGGTTAGTTTACTTTCATTCTAGTTCAATTGAGTTATAGTTTAGCATGTTTATGAATTATGATGGTTTACCTTAGTTGTCTTGCAGGGTTAACCTGATGCCATTCACTAGGATCCTCACTACCCTCCATTCGCTTAGCGCATCTGATTTCGCTTAGCGAAATGCTTTGAAATTAAAATGGGGGGGCTACTGTCTTAAATTCGCTTAGCGGAATTTATGTCGCTAAGCTAACGTGGGTAAAATTCTGAGGGGACATCACTGGAACAATTTCGCTCAGCCTGAAAAATTTGGCTTAGCGAGTTATGCAGATTAAAACAATGGGAAAATATTCTCTGCATAATTCGCTTAGCGGGTGTGTTCTCGCTAAGCTCAAACCTGAGAAGCAACAGGGGTTAGCCGCTGGGTTTATTTCGCTCCGCTAATTTTGAAACGCTAAGCAAACTCAGAATTAAAATTCTCCAGCACTACTGGAGCAAATTTGCTTAGCTCTTTTTGGTCCGCTAAGCGAATGGTTTCTACCCCAACTCACATTCCTTCCTTACCCAAGTTTTAAGAATCCATCTCCTCACCTCTCAAAGTGCTAATGGTTTCAAGTTCATTGGTTTATCTGTGTTGGGTGTTCAATTTCATATTTCAGGATGCCACCACGAAGAGCACAAGTTTCCCTGCTTGAGCCTCAAGGGGACACTTATCCTTTTCCATGGCCCACACCAAATGTTGATGCTGCACATGTTGCTTGGCCTGAGGACAGTCCTATTCTCCCAGAGGGGGTGGGACATGCAGAAGAAGCAGAAGATGAAGCTAGATGAGAAGATTAAGATGAGGGCCAGGAAGAAAGCTACACACCCAAAGTTGCTGAGGATTTCAGTGATGATGTGGTAGCTAAGCATAATTTTCAAAAGAGATGCTTGGGGGAGAAGGAGGAGAATAAGACTGATAACATTACTGCTCCCTTACTCTCTTTTTATTATTTTAAGCAACTTTGTTTTGAAACTTATAACTTGTTTTGAAACATGCATAAATAGGAATTTTGTTTGCAAAGTACATGGTTTGAGAAAAATCAATGATTGCTTTAACCACTGAAGTGGTTGATGAAGAAATTTCGAGTGGTTGTACATAGGATTAACATAACCTAGTTACTTGTTGCTTAGTTCAATAGTTGGTCAATAAGAATAGCATGAATCTGTCACAATTCAGGAAATACCTAAAAATTAAGCCATGTGAGTTGTGTGCTCTTTGAATGAAAGGATTTGAGAGTCATCACTGTAATTCATGCTGTTGATTTTGTTTGATTCTCTGCTTGTTACTGTACATATGATGCATGGAAAGGATCAAGGCATTTTTTTCTTCTGAATTCAAAACCACTGAACCAAATAGCTAACCTGGAAGTAATTCTATCCCTTGATCACCCCTTTTGAGCCTAAAAGGTAAATATTCTTTCATGTGTGCAAACCCCCTTTTTGGAACCTAAAAGAAAAACAAAGTCTCTCCCACACCTAAGAGGATTAAGAGAGCATTTTGAATTTATCTTGAGCTATTATGTTATTGTATACAAGTTCGGGAGAATAGTTTAATCATAAAGAGGAAAGGGTTAAGATTATTAATTGTGGACCAACAATTTTCCTTCTTTCTCTGAGCTCAAAAAAAAAAGGGTGTCTGTTGAATATATATATATATATATATATATATATACGAAGAGAAAAGAAAGAGAGAGAGAAGGAATGAATTGATTGAAACAAAGGAACAATAAGCTGGTTAGAAATGGGTTAAGAGGATAGAGAGTTGGTTTTGGTAGAATATAATTAAGAAGGCTCTCTTAATCTTTAAGTTGTTTGTTGCTTATCCAGAAAAACCAAATTCCTTCGTAACCAGGCCACATTACAGCCCTTAAGTGACCTTAGTGATCCATGCTTGCTTATGTACTTTGTGACAGCAGTGGAGATGACAAACAAATTTGATTCTATGTGGATGCAGTGTATGGATTGAGAGAAACACTCACCCAGGCATTCTTTTGTTGAGTGAAACACTTAGTGAGACATTTCATATTTCGTGATTTCCTGATAGAGAACTGTTATTTTTATCGATTTCTAACAGGATTATGCAGTTGTACTAGGGTTATGGTTTTCAGTTGAGGGCACCATTCATAAAATTTTGAAATTGATCATGCCAGTAGTTAATGTCTTTGTGCTGCAAAGTGGAAGTTGATTGTTTTCAAACCATGTGTTATAAGTAAGGATTGTGATAACTACCATTTTGATTTGAGGACTTTTGTTTGAGGTCAAACAAAGTTCTAAGTTGGGGGCGTTTGATAAGTGTCATAGTTACTTGAAAACATTAAAAGTTTAATGTACTTATTGAACTGAAATGGGTAAAATTTAGTCACCTGACCCCCAAAAAGATTAATGTGTAAATGGTTTGATCTATAGAAAATATATTATAAAATTATTTTGAAGATTATATCTTAAATCCTTGTTTTGTGTATACAGGTGAAAAAATGAGAGAGTAGAAGATTTTGAAAAGCCTTACAGAGCCCAAGCTGGAGAAATTTTGCTTAGCGTAATTTCTGTCGCTAAGCGAATATGTCTCAGGTGATCAGACGAGTAATCCCACAGACGGGTGATCCCACAGACAGGTTAAATATTCGCTTAACGAAACTAAATTCGCTAAGCGAATTTGTCCTAGACGGGTTTTGAAGATTCGCTTAAGCGAAACTGAATTCGCTAAGCGAATTTGTCACAGCAGCAGGGAAGTTTGGAAAATCAAATTCGCTTAACGCGATCATCTGCGCTAAGCTAATACCTTTCTTCCACTTGAAGGATTCTTCATTCGCTAAGCGAATTTATATGGGCTAAGCGAATTAATCATTTACTGGTTGCCCTGTTCTGGATTCTAGGTGATATAAAAAGAAAGAAAGGGGCTCACAATCTACACTCTCTTCTCTCTGATTAAGGAACGAAGACAGAAGCTGTTTCACCTGCTCAACCATTGAGGAGATTCATTCTTTCACCTTTTTGTTAAAAGCTTCCATGGAAATGGACTGCTAACTCTTCTCTTATTGGGATTGAATGTAATCAACTCTTATTTATGTATCTATAAGAGATTCTAGTGTTTTCATATTAATCTCTGTATTGGTTTATTGCTTCTAATATGTGTTTAATGCTTGGTTTGGCTTGATCAACCATTTCATGATCTTGGATGTTTGATTAGGTTGGAAAACTGGTTTTACATTTGAACTTGTTAGAATCAACTGTAATATTAAGTCACTAGGAATAGGATTAATGCTACAATCTTGTTTACCTGAACTTAATGCTTTTGATTAAATCACTTGATTGAGGAATCATCATGTATTTAATTCAAATGATCAATTCAACTTTAACTAAGGAATTAGTATAGTTGAAGGATTTGGTAAGATAAATCAATACTAGATTTGATATGGAAATGCGATGAATCAACTAGATACCGCTAAACGGAGTTGATGAAATTCAATCCCAATGCCTTTAAGAATTTGAATCACAACCTTTTAATCTTTGTTCATGTTACAAGTTTAAAACCACATCAAAATTCTCTTTACACTTCACCTTAGTATAAGAATAGTTGAATGGCTTGTTAATATTATCAAATCCCTGTGGATACGACCCTGATACACTGTATTAGGACTACTATAAGGCTTATTCACTAAAAAGTCTTATCAGGAGTCTTTGCTCAGTTTCAACTCATGGAAATAGCCTTTCTGGGGTAAGGCTCTTATTAGATAGATCTTTTTAAATAATATTTTTTTTCACACACATGAATCAAAAGATCAAACCCAAAATCATATGCTTAAGTAATCCCAAGTCTCTTCCACTTAAACGAATATATTGTGTTCTGTAATTTAAAACCATGTAATCAGATCGTGAGTGTATTTTAACTAGGTTAAATTAATCTGCAGGTCCCTAAACTATTTGAGAATTTTCAAATAAGTCTCTATACTTAAAAGTTTGTAATTGGACCTATGGACGCATAGAAATTTGTAAATGGGTCCCTCACACTTTTTTCGTTTGAGTTTCGTTAAGTATCCGTTAAGTGATTCATCCACTCGTCATTTGTGGATCCCTAATTTTTTTGAAAAAATTCAAATAAGTCCCTATATTTTTTAGAAAAAATAAAAAAAGTCCTTATATTTAACGAAACCCTAACGAAAAAGTATATGATAGACACAATTACAAATTTTCTATATATTGAGGGACCCAATTAAAAACTTTTAAGGTAATGAGACCTTTTTGAAAATTCACAAATAATTCGATAAGTTACAGATTAATTAAACCTTTCAAGTACTTGTAGTTAAACTAGTTAAACTAGTGTTCTGATAAAATAAAAAAAAAACTAGTTAAACTAGTGTGCAATTAGAGAAAGATAAAAAACAAGAGTTGAAATAGTATAATGTATCTTTTTGAATTTATGAAATAAATATGCTTTCTCTCTCTTTTGCTAACTGCACCTGCAATTCGATTATAGATAATCCTAATCCTACCTTAGTAGAGGTTTCAAGCACATCAGACAGAAGAATAACTTAGCTGGTGATAAAACTTATGAGATTATATATCTTGACTTTGACTTAAAATCCTTGACACATTATGCCTATAAATTTATTTATTTATATTATATGGCCTTCATTCAGTTAGACTAATTCTTGCAAAAGATGGTGATGTGGAAGATGGAGACCACATTATGTTGCATGCCCATCAACTCATTCTCCATCAACTTGGCTTCTTCTTCTTCTTTTCTCTATTTCACTTCCTTTAATTCATTTCTTATTACACAGGCAATAACACTTTCCAACCATGAAAATCCCTTCTTCTACCAATCAAGGTCTCTTTCTTCATTTCTATTCTATGCTTATGCTATACGTCATTGCTCATTGCATTTCATTTCTCATTTCCAAGTTCTACGCATTTCATGACTTCCTTCCATTCATTCCTTGCTCCTAGGGAATAGTTTGATTTTGGGATCCATGTAACATTCATCATATGATTTTTGGATTTTATGAAGACTAGTACATGCTATAATATAATTATTCATTGCTTGAATTTTGATTATGCTCCTAGAGTTTTCAGCCATTTTTTATTGTTGTGTTGTTACGTTTTCTAATGAATGCTTTCATTGTCTTCTAACAGATGATGTTATCAAGAATGCATTGCCTTCGTATTTTAATTTACCAGCACTCGATATGTCTGTGGCATTTCCACAAGCAACTCCAGCCTCTACATTTCCTCCTTGTGGTAACATATAACTAAACTTATAAACTAATCCATTTTTCTTCCTTTTCAATGAAATGCATACATTTTAATCATACATTAATATTATTAATCTTCTAATAATATTAACTTTTATTTAATTTCCTTCCAGAAGTTTTTTTTATGAGTATGCAAGTTGCATGAACAGTTACAGAGAAATAAAGAAAGTATATGAAAATGTGGGACCCACGAGCTCTCTTCCTTTCTTTGTTTAATTGAACATGCAATTGAACTGCAGGAATCCAAATCATCTTTTATTGATAGTTGGTTTCACAATATATATATATATATACAAGTTTATTAAATATAATTAATTAACAACCAATAAAATGTTCAAAAACTCGCCATGCCTAAAATAAGATAGATACCATGGTATAACACTCTTCTTTGGCATTGCATGATATGGGCAAGTTAATAATTTTGTAAATATTTTTCACTGAAACAAACAAGATATGCTTGGGGAATAATTCACTTTCATTCTCTCTGTGTCTTGATTGTTGGAAAGTACAGCTTCAGATTATTTTCAGTTAGATGACTTACTGACACCGGAGGAGAAGGCCATTAGGAAGAAAGTCAGAGACTGTATGGAAAAAGAAATTGCTCCCATTATGACCGAGGCATGTTTTTATGCTCCATGTCTTTGCTCCATTTTTTTCAAATATATGTTTATTTTGGTCCTCTAAAGATAAAAGGGTCATCCGTTTGGTTCTCAAATATTAACTACATCAAAATAGTCATTCAATGTCAATTGGAGGACTAGTTTGATGTCAAAAAACGAAATTATTGTACTAAGCGTGTGTTTGGAACCACTAATTTTTTTTATAGAATCGTGTCTAGACGGAAGCTACTGTGAGTAGCTTTCACGTTCCAGACGCACGTTTGAGTGGATGCGATGCGGATCCAAACACGCTATAAGTTGATGTATTTATTATTGGAGGACTAAGCTGATGATGGACTAAAATATATTATTACACTTTTTTTTAGGGGTGTGACTATACATAATATGAAAACATTTTGCAACTATGTTATCTCAAGTTTTTCTTTTTCTTCTCACACCGAATCTCTTGCTTTTATAGCAGTATTGGGAGAAGGCCATATTCCCATTTCATGTTATTCCAAAGATAGGTGCACTGCATATTGCTGGTGGCACAATCAAGGTTCTCTATATACATATTTCCCTTGTATCTTGTCTTAGTTAGGTATAAGACACTGTAAAAGGAGTTCATACTTAGCTAGCTCTGATTCTCAGGGTTATGGTTGTCCTGGTCTTTCTGTTACTGGAAGTGCTGTAGCTGCAGCAGAAATTGCTAGAGTTGATGCAAGCTGTTCCACTTTCTTTTTGGTCCATTCATCCTTGGCAATGCTCACTATTGGTAATATCTTTGTTTGTTGATAATAAATCTCTGAATGGTAAGGGTTTGTTTGCTTCGTTTCCAGTTTCCTGTTTTCATTTCCTGTTTTCAGGAATAATTGCAAAAATGCTACTTTGTTTTCATTCTGTTTCATGTTTCAAAGATTTGTACAGGAAACTGTGAAAACAAAAAAATTGTTTTCACCAAATCTTTGAAAATAGAAAACAAAATGAAAATAAGATAACATTTTTATAATTATTCTTGAGAACAGGACATAAAAACAGGAGAACGAAAACAAAATAAACGTACCCTAATTGTTTCGTTTATAGTCATTAATAGTTCCTGATATTTCATATCTTTGATTGACTGTCAAGTATAGCTTTGTGTGGCTCAGAAGCTCAGAAGCAAAAGTATCTACCTTCTTTGGCGCAGCTACAAACTATAGCATGTTGGGTAAGTTACCTTTCTTGGCATTGTATGATTTGTATCATTTTTCTAAAGTACCACTTCTCAAAGAGGTTATTTTCTTTTTTATTAGGCTTTGACTGAACCTGACTATGGAAGTGATGCCAGTGCATTGAAAACCACAGCAACAAAGGTCTAGTGCCTTGTGCATCTTATCTACTAGTTTCTTCTGCAGCAAGTTGCATTTTGCCTCTTTTTGACTTACTTGTCTTTCTAAATCAGCTATATTTTCATTGTGATCAAGTGATCCCAAAGTTCAAATAATGTACTTGCTTTGCATTGAAAAGATCAGGTAGAAGGAGGTTGGATCCTTGAGGGCCAAAAAAGGTGGATAGGAAACAGTACATTTGCTGATTTGTTGGTTATCTTTGCCAGGAATACAACAACAAATCAAATAAATGGGTAGGCAATATGCTATCTTAGTCCTGGCATATTTGAGTCCTTATATATAAGAATTTTCTCATGGAGATCCAAATGTCTATGAATGTTCAATGACAGTGTTATACTCTTGCCCCGCACCCCTAAAGAAAAGAAAAGAGGGAACAAGTGCAATGATTAACATAGATGTGAATGTTTTGATCTTTGATTTAGTGTATGTTAATGTTAAACAAATGTAAGACCATTATTACCTGGTTAGAATTTTGCACATAGAAAAAAAACCAGTGAAAAGAAACTTTTCTCTTTCTATTTTCTTAGGCACTTCCAATATCACAGTGAAGAATTTAGCCTCAGAAAATATAACAACGAGACACTAAGAAATTCTAGATTATTTTTCATATACATCAAGCTTTATATTTTCTTGATGCTTTTGTTTCCTGTTTCACAAGTACTCTTTACCTATTATTTCAGATATATTGTGAAAAAGGATGTGCCTGGTTTAACAGTCACAAAAATAGAGAATAAAATTGGACTTAGAATCGTACAAAATGGAGACATTATTTTGAGGAAAGTTTTTGTCCCTGACGAGGACAGAATAGCAGAACTCAACAATTTTCAGGACACAAACAAGGTAAGATTGTTTATGTTTTTTTTCTCTCCTGCTGTTACTTCAATAATATGATTTCATCATGTCAACAATAAATAACTGTTACAAGTCTAGTGGATATAGCTTCCATTAACTGATCAAGCATTAGAGAAATTCTGAATCTTGGTTCATGTGTCCTTTTAGAGCCAGTTGCTGTACCTTTGTAGGATTCTCCATGTCTTATAGGTTTTGAACAAATCAGCATTTGCCTGGTTCTACAGCCATACATTTGTTGTTAGTGCCCTAGAACGCAAATGTCGTTTTGATCATGTTGAATATGCCACTCTAATGCATGTTACTTTTACCTTTTTTTTCCTATAGGGTGGAACTTTTTTTCTAATACTGTAAATTTTGTCATATCTGCTTTTGAAAACAAGAAGAATCTAATTTTTTTTTTTTTTCTTTTCTCTTTGTATAAGTCTATTATCCATCAAATGCTCGCTTGAATTTAGAGCCTTGGTCAAATATTAAAATTAACTTCATTGTTGTAATTTTGTATTTTTGCCCCACTTAGCGGGGAAAGGCTTTGTTGTTGTTGCAATTTTGTACTTTTGTCTACAATTTACATGTTTCTTATTTGTTTTAGCTCTCTCAAAACAGGTACTTGCTCTTTCTCGTGTAATGGTTGCTTGGCAACCGATTGGCGCATCAATGGGCATCTATGATATGTGTCATAGGTATTCTTATCAAGTTTAATTTTGATACACAATCAGTTCATTAAAACTTATCTGAGGCGTCAAGTTTATTAAATGATGTGGCAACACATTATTGGAAGATAGCATAAAACTCTTACAATTATGGTACATCAAAATTAAAGTAATTCTTAAATAGCATGTTAGTATATATTTAACTACAAATCATTCTGAATTCCATGTGATTAAAAAGGTACCTAAAGGAGAGGAAACAGTTTGGAGTACCATTAGCAGCTTTCCAAATCACCCAACAGAAACTTGTTAAAATGCTCAGTAATGTTCAAGCAATGATTCTTGTTGGTTGGCGCCTATGCAAGTTGTATGAGAGTGGTAAAATGACTCCAGGTCAGGCTAGCTTGGGGAAGGTAATTTTGTAACTTGTCACACTTGTAAATCACCTCCACCCCAGCAAGAAAAAAGTAATAAAAATTCAAGGTTGGCTACTTTGTTGTTATAATTAATTGTGGTAAGGTAAGATTCTAATTAATTGTCATCATTTTTCAGTCATGGATCAGTTTGAGGGCAAGAGAAACAGCTGCCTTGGGGCGAGAATTGCTTGGTGGCAATGGAATTTTAGCTGATTTTCTGGTGGCAAAGGTTCTCATGCATATTTCCTAATTTATTTCGTTGAACCTCCAATTTGTTCTAGAGGAAATGAATCTTCTCATGTGACATACTTAAAAAGAGAAATAGACACAGAGATTTAAATATCAGAGCCTTTTCAAAATTTGTAGAACCCTATGTTAAAGTCTTTGTATCTGTCTCTCTTCATGTGAGAAAAGATCATGTAAAATTTTTAAAAAGAAGCATGAAATCTATTACAATAAATGGGATTTTTTGGATGAAGATGGAAGGCTTATGAATTTGAATTTTCTCCTGTTTTCGAAGACCATGATATGATCATGTTGGAGAGAGAAAGACACAAACTTTTTAAAGTGTAATCAATGGAACCTACAACCATACATTGTGGGTCATGTATGAAAAACATTTGTCTTTCTCTCTCTCCAACGTGACCATATCATGTTCTTCCAAAACAGTAGAGGATCCAAATTCAAGGTAAATTGTATCATAACTATCTTTACTTCATTTATTTGTGAAGGCTTTAGTAGGCTATATTAAATAAAATTAAAATTTGCACTTGCAGAATATGATATCCTATTAGCACTTCTATACTTTACAACTGCTTGATCACATTTTTCTTCTTTTTTTTTTTTTGGGTTGAGATTGAGATATTAAAAGAGCCTAGATCAGGCCAATTTTTTTTCTGACATATTTTCTGCTTTTCTTCTCTTGGGTTGTAGGCATTCTGTGATTTAGAACCTATCTATACCTTTGAAGGCACGTATGACATCAACACCTTGGTCACAGGCAGGGAGGTGACTGGTTTTGCCAGCTTTAAGCCTGCTTCCCAAAAAAGTCGAATGTGAAAGTGAAAAAGTGCTGCTCTATAAGACTATTAGACTACATTGGTTAATATTTTTGTAACTAAGAAACAAATAACATTCCATAAGCACTCAATAATTAAACAAATGTTGGTGTAGGTGACAATATAGTGAAATGAAAAATAATTATCTGCATGTTCTGGCTGGCTACATCTGCTCCGGGTCACCTGTTCTCCACTTTGGATAATTGCTAGATTTTGATAGTTTAAAATTGCTGCTTTGGCATAGAACATTCTCGGATTTGGATTCTCTCCAATGTTTCAGCGGTGCAGCCAAAACTTTTATACAGCCATCGCAAGCGGTAGCCATTGGATATTGGGATCTTCACATGCATTTAACGAATCAGATCAATCAATACATGCATCGAAATATTGAAAATTTACTAGAGAGAGACTGGAGAGAGCTCCAAATCCGGCATTTTCTTGCTATTTAGTCTTTATGAATGTTACCAGGTTTTACTTCTTATAAGACTTAATTATTTTATGCTGCAAAGTACCATGAATTGGTACGTAGGGTTGGTAAGAGAATATGGCTGTGTAAATGAACCATTAACCCAACCGTGGGTTGAGGAAAGGACCAAAAACACTCGGTCTTTGATGCAATGCCACAATGATGGTTACTAGTGACACAGTATGGGGTACATATACATTACTTTTTAAATATTATTATTATAAAACATTTTTTAAAGATAAACCTTATATATAGAAAGTGAAACCCGGAATTAATTCGATATGCCATACATAAGATTAACAAGCAAACCTACGTTGTGTTTGATTTTCAGTTGCACACATTCCAATGCATATAACGTGTGATTAGAAACGAGACTCGGATTGTCTCCAATAACTCTATCCAGCCTCATTGCAGTAAATTTTCCATCATTAAATGGATACATTGATTGATATGAATCGTTAGGTGCATGTGAAGACTCAGTACTAAATGGCTACTACATGCGATAGTTGTACAAAAATTTTGGCTGCACCGCTATACTGCTGGAGAGAATCCAAATCCAGGTACATTTAAGTGCATAGAAACACACAACAGGTCAATATGGCGTCATGCATGAAATATTGTAAAAAGTTATTTTTAAGGTTCCACATTCTATAGTCTATACATCCAAGTTCTTCACTCAAAAACATGTTCTTAATATCACAAAAGAAGACTAAAATAATTCTTAGGTATCTATCTACAGTAAATAAAGCAAACACATAGTGAAATCTGGGGCAGCTGCTTGAGTTGAGAATGAGATCCTGGAGTACCTCTCTCTCTCTCTCTCTCTCTCTCTCTTTCTCTCAAAGAGGTGCAAGTGATGCTCACCCTCTAGCTAAAGCAGGCATTGCATGACCTGATCTTTGCTATCATTTCTCAATGCTCAACCAAGAAACTTCAGGTAGAGAGAAACAGCATTAAGGCCGGCCATATATATATATATATATATATATATATATATATATATCTCCACCTTAGTACCCTATCATCAAATCCTGAATGCAAACTTCCCAATGGCCATCTCCTCAATGCTAACTGTTAAGGCCTATGCATCACACAATTCAAACCAATTTCCAAAAGAACACAAAACCAAATTAAAACAAACATGAAGAAATAAAAAAGGGAAAAAAATGAAGAAAAACTAAAACCAAAACCAAAACCAAAACAACCTTACAAAAAAGCCTTCAAATATATTCCCATGATTTCACACTTGGCTTCCACTTTGAGCATCCTTCTCCAAACCCCAAGCCCTGATCCTTAGCTGAAGTTCAGCCACAGCAACAAAGAAGGTAACAGCCTGAGCAGGTTTCAGTACCTGCATAACTTTCAAAGCTGTGTTTCTCCTCAAAGCTTCAGCACTTGCCACCAAATTCTCCAGTGCCACCTTGAAAGTGCTTGGAACTTCACCAACCTCCTCTGTTTCCATCAAGGACCTTCCCAAACACACTCTGCCATGGCTTCTTGCCATCTCCACAAGCGGTGGCGCCGCCACACTCTCATGAACCTTAGCCAACTTATCATTGAGTTCCCTCTCCTTCAACTTCGTCTCTTGTTGGAGAACACTCAACCTATGCTTTTGTTCTTCTGATAACTCATCCTCCAAAGCTGTGTTCACAACCTCAAATGCCATTCCAGGCTTGAACCCTGCCACCCAAAGAAACGTTCTTTCCAATGAACTGAACCATGGTGGTGAGAAAACAAGGAGAATGTTGTTTTGGGCAACCTTTGATTTCTCTTCATAGTATTGTCCATAGTGGCAGAGTACCCTGTTTATCAATCCTCTCCTATCAGCATCTTCAAGTTCATGGTGGTGTTGCTGAGCTGAGATAAGCTCATCAAGGTGGCCTCTTTGGCGCACCATCCAACCTTGGAGAAATGCCTCAAATGATGCAACATTTACATCAGTCATTTATGTGTTTCAAGAGTGAGTGACAGAGGAAAACAGAGGAAAAATGGAAAATAAGAAGGTGGTGGGTGGTGGTGTTTAGAACATGTGATTTAATGGGGTTATTGGGGAAATGGGTTTGGTGAAAATGGGTATGGGAATTTGTTCTTGGCTTGCTTAGGAGGGGAGAAACATTGGTTGGAGAAGGGTGCTTGGAAGGGAAGCCTAATGGCCTAAACAGAGTCATTTGGAGCAAAACAGAGTGAGAGTTGGTCGGTTAGTGAAACAGAGAAAATAGAAATACTAGTTGTGGGGACGTGTTTCGGTGCAATTTGTCGCCAACTGTGGCCACTTTTAGAGATAAGTGGTAATGCATAAAGATAGGAACAATACTACATATATACACTCACATATTTCACATATACAGGACAAATTATTATATGTTACTTGGCCATAATTAATGCACGTTGAAGCACAGATCTCTATTATTAATTTTAAATAATTAATAAATTCAATTTTTATAATTTTAATTAAAATTAACAATAAGTTTTTTCATAAAATATGTATTAATTGTATTCTTTTTTTTATACGTAAAAATTTAGATTAGGGGAAGGCACCTTATAAGATCAAAGAAGATCACTAACGTCAATGATGAGGATTTATACTGAAATTTACATATCACCTACCAACAGAAAAAAATCTGATAATCGAACTTAATTCACAATAAATGTGGAAAGAAGACTTGACATATGTGTGAGTTTGCTTATTAATTGTACTCTAAGAACATTTTATAATTTTTTATATATACAACTTTTATTATCAAATTATAATTTATTTTATTTTTTATACAAATATTTTAATTTAATTTTTGGAGAGATGTAAGGAGACGTGGCTCCTATAAAATATGTACCAAGTATTTTTTTTTTTTTTTTTAAATTGTGATGAAATAGAAGATGAGATGGAGTTGAGGATTGTGATGTGTAGTGAGCCGTGGGGTTGGTTGTTCTTGTGAAAGGGTGCTCAATTATGATGGAGTGTTGGGATTTGGGTTTTCGATTGATATATAGTTTGCTGAGGAGGATTAATGGGTTGACATGTTGACACATGCAAATGGCATGCACCTAAAAGTGCCGTCTTTGTTTACTCTGTTGGTCTCATGCCAAGTAAGATAGAGAAGTGCAGAAACGGAGCCAAGTAAGACAGAGAAATGAAAAGAAGGGGAACTCTGCTCAGCTGTGACACAAAAGATTTTCAATCTGCCATGTTCTGAGGTGAATAAGGCATCTTAGAAAGTTGTACAATTAATTATAACTCACAAGGAAACCTTAATATGCTGTATCATCTTATAAATCTTTTTATAAATTCTTCTATTCACTTGCAAGAAAAGAAAAATGTTAAAAAGTCAAGATTAATTAATGTCTTATAGATGTATAACATGTGTCAACTTTAAGTGAGTAAGAAAATTTATAGGAAGATACCTAGGTGGATATAATATTTATCTTTTATTAAAAGTGCAAATGGCACAATATTAATAGATTAAAGTGTAATATATATTTTTTAGTAAAATTGAAAAAGAACTGCATTGGATCCAAAATTAGGGTACAATGGTAACATCCCAAAATATAATCACACATCATTATGACTCTAACCATTGTTCTCTTGTCTGTAATTTTTATAGTGCACATCAGTTAAATTACTTATATAATGTGTTCAAACAATCATTTGGAAGGCCCATATAGGATTCAAGCAGGGGAAACAGTTTATTGTCACTAGTATGTGGCACATGACTTTTATTCATACTTTTTATTCAGACATAGTTATGTTTCTAGCTACTTCCTTGGCGGTGAACACATGAAATTAATGAGTGGACTTGTTACTAGAGTCCTTCAAAATTATATTATAAAATGGTAGCAAACTTTGAGCATGCTGCCAACTCTATTTTCCTTTATCACAAGGAACATTACTACTGATTAACTGAGATTCTCTGCAGAAAGCCTTTGTTCTTTACTTTTCTCCGGGGCTAAGCATTACTACTATAGACGGTTGCCCCCCCCCCCCCCCCCCCACTCTTTCTGGGTATATCCATCAAAAAGTCCCAACTCCCACTTGAAAACACTGTCACAGAAGAAGGATACATTACATTGCAGCAAAGGAACAGGAAAATTTGACAGAAGCTCTATGACATTACTGGTATCCTTCCAAGTTCTATGTGGGAAAGAGAGACAGAAAAATTAAGCCAAGTAAGAGGAAGACACACAAACACAAGAAAGAAAAAACAAAAAAGGTTAACACATTTAAAATTACTGGCTTTAAGAGATATGGTTAAAGGCTATTGAAGAGGAGACAAGATGATAACAAGCTCAACAATAGGCCAACAGATCAACTCAAGTTGTTTCCTATATTTCTTTCTTTAGGTGCCTATTTTTCTCTGTTGGCTTAATGTGCTCTCAAACTGTGGGCTGTTACCGTTGAATATTAGCGGGAGAATATCACCAAATGGTTTGCTTCCTCAGCAGTTAGCAATGATCAACTCTTGAGCACATGACAAGGATGAGTGGACAACTTTGGATGACTAAGCATAATTTGCCTTTTTGTCTTTTCCTTTTATGTACTTCCAACTACTAGAGTTTTAAGATCATGGTTGTTTTTTTTTTTTTTTGTTTGAGACTCTCGGTATCTCAAAGTCACGTTGAACTCTAACTAATCTGAGCAAAGTCGAAAAGATCTATTTAAAAGGATAAAACTCTCGGCTTCTATTTTTTAAATTAACAAAATTTGAACTCGAAACCTTGCTTAAGAAAAGCCGAACTTCTTACCATTCGGACCAATAGGCGTTGGTTAAGAGTGTGATTGTTGAGATTGTTAAAAACAAGCAAATAAAACAATTAAATTAAAAATTATTTTAGACTTATTTAATACAAAATTGTTAGCATTCAAAATGGAGCCGAACTCATTCATTCCTCATCCACACATTTGATCATTACTATATGGTATACAAGTGAACTGAAAGTACATTTTTTTTTTACCATCAACAAAAAAAAAACATTTTGCACTAGGTAGTGTCAACTATCATAACCCAAGTCTTCATAAAAGCCTTTGAGATCCAAATACTTTTAAAAAAGTACATTTTTCATCATTCCAAAAAAATTACTTTCCACTATACCCCTTTGAAGGAGCAATTTTATGGTATAATTAGTTCTGCTTTCCTTTTTTACCAAATGAAGATTTTTCTACCCGTTTATTTGTTAGTTTTAACCAACAAAGGGACAATTCAATAGACACCTAGCTGAGTAACCCTGTCTGCACCAGCTGATATCAATAGTTGATGGATAGCTTACCTTTCCGAAAACAACATATTTATCACCACAAGAATCATATTTACATTCTTCAGAATGAATCACAAAAAATTTCTGCATTTTGTTCAGATGTGTGGTGTAAAATCATGATTAGTTGTATCACAAGAGACCACACAAACGGGGCCTTGAACAGAACTGCCTTCCATTAGCTTTGACAATGGCCATAACCCCAGCAGTTATTCCAGCACAAAGTACAGAAGACACATAGTGATGTGCATTTCGGCCCGCTAGAAAACCGACAAGAAACATGAACGGTCATGTTGATAAAATAAACAATAAAGTAAAAGTAAAATAAAAAAAAAAATGCAAAGCAAAGTAAGCATCAATGACCCTTTATTAGATGGATGAAACACAGAATCATATACCTTGTTGAAGAGTGAAGGTTGTTGCACTCAAACCTCCAATTATCAAAGCTGATGCCACTGGGAGGTACTGCATGTTTACAGTTTTCTATAAAACATGTCAATTCCACTGAGAATTTTTTGTATAAGCCATTTTAAAAGATGATCTGTAATATAGTTATCATCTATGACCACAAACAGCATTTAGTCAATGTGTTCTGAAATAGCTTGTCAAAAAATTGGTTAGGTTTTGATTCTTGTAGTTTTACTGATGAATCTGCTAAAGTTAATTATATCCCAGAATGCACAATGCAACATTTTTTGTTATGTCATTGCATATATGTCAACCATGAACTGCAGATACTAACACAGCAACTACATTATTCCATCCTCCCCACTTAAAAATAATAGGATCTGTTGAATGGATTCCAAAATGTCTTTTTCTTTCTTAATTTATTACAACTTTTCAGGATTGGAAATGGTAGAAAATAGAGCGATTAGGCCCTGATGCTCGTGCTACTTACAGAAAAAGGTTCAAAGCTACTCTGATGGAGGGGAGAAGGACTGTTTCTAATGACAGTAAAGCGACCGCTTATCAGATCCAGGGCATCCTGCAGAAGACATGAAAATTATTAAAAACTTTGAGATTTAGTGGCTTTCATTTAAATGAGTGGGCAAGAAGAATGAATTTGCCTGCCGAATCCCATCATGGAAGTTATTCAAGCAATATCGTGAAATCGCACTCATCCCATCTTTAATTATTCCAGTTATTGTCTGTTTTCCATATCTGCACCATGTTTCCAAAATGTACAAGTATCAAAAAAGGTAACATTGGAACACAGGATTTCAGTAACAAAAATTTCATACCTAACTAGGTCCCCCTTGAGGGCATGAGTCCCAGTATACTCAAGGCTTATCTCATCACCTTGCTCTGCCCACACTAAATATAATAAAAAGAGTTCAAGTAAGCAGGGAAGTAATTCGAAAATAAGAATGGAAGAAATTGTCCAGGAATTCCATACATATTCTAAATTTTCCATATTCTATGTCATACATAGAAATGCACTCCGAGAGAGTAAGCACTCCAATCCTCTGCAACTGTAGATTTAATGACTTCTCGGCCAAGTAACTCTACAAACAGAACCAAGATAGTCAAAATGAGTATTCAATATTCATGTAACTAGACATGTTGCAGATCTTCTAGATGGAAGTATAATCAGACAAGGAATAATAAAAGAACAAATCCTAGCAACCAACTAAAGATGTATCAGCAAACCTGAGTAACATTTGTTCGATCAAGGGAATCAATGCAGTTTTCTCTGATAATTCCTCTCTGCTCCTCTAGTACATTTCCTTTTCTATCTACCAAGAAGTATCTGCTCAGCTGAAATAGCAATCATTAAAAATCTGAATTATAGATTGCCAACATATCTGGATTGTGGCAACTAGCTATGGGATACTTGATATTTTTTTTCATTACCTTTGTTTTTCAAAATCCTCCGCGATTTCATCATAGAGGATTTTCAGGTTATCAAAGTTTGAGCTCCCACAGTGGCAATGGTAATCAAAAGGCACATATCTGCCATAATCCATGAGTCATGAAGATAAAAAGGTAAAAAGAAAAGAAAAACAAAGATATATGACACAAAATAGTCATATCAGACACACTGATACAGTTTAAGCTATAATACAACTAGAAGCAAATTCCATAATCACAAGATTGTAACGTAAGCGTATGAGGAAAAAAGAAGTCAAAATTTTCACCTCGCGTTGTGCTGATTTTGCATTTCAGCAGCATAAGCTGCGCTTAATTGACCTTCTTCACCATGCTACAACAGCAAAATCAACAAAAAATTGCCCAAAAATGACACAAAGTAACATGCACTTAAATGGGAAAATTAGCTCTGGAGACTGGTTGAGGATGATATTTTCAGATTTAGGGTGCGTTTGGAAGAGCTTATAAAGAGCTTATTTGAGCTTATTAGAATAGCTTATGGAAACAAACTTATACGAATAACTTATGAAAATAGTTTATGACATTTCTATAAACTCTTTTTAGCTTATTTCAATAAGTTTGTCAGAGAAGCTTATGAAAATTAACTGTTTTTAGCTTATTTGAAAAAAAAAAGCTTATTGAATAAGCGCTTAATTAAGTTGTTTACCCAAACGCACCCTTAGCCTCAATTTCCCTACTTAAAATTTTGGGGGAAAGAAAGAAAAGGGGCACAGGAAAAGAAGGAAATATTTAAATATGATTTGATGCAAAAAGTTCCTAAAGCAGCCAGCTTTTTGAGGCCAAACTGAAAACTAAACAAATTTTTACTCCATCATGAATATCCTTGCCTCCCAAGCATCAAGAAGGTGCTAAATATCTTTGGACTCACAATAAATCTGAGAAATAAACTTGCTACAGATTCATGGCTTAGAGTAGAAAGAGAGCAGATAGAAGCCATACTTTGTCAGTTAAATCAACTGCTACTATCTCTCCGTATCTTTGTATTAGATCATTGAAATGACGCGCCACAATATATGGCTGAAGCAGAAGGAATGGAGGGGAAAACAAAAGAAACATTTATTAATACAAATCCCATGGTAAAACCATTAAAGTGCTAATAGAATCCAGAAATTGAAGTGTACTGTTTGCTCATGACTAATAACCCTAAGGTGTGGTTTATAGCTTAGATCAACAATCTGCTCCCACAGAATAGGAATTGAACCTCGAATCTGCAAAACAATTAATTGGAATACAAATGAAAAACTGGTAGGACAAAAAATGCTTGCAGATAATAGGTTTTCAATGGAAACTAGGATACCAAATGTTCGTTAACCTTTTTTCTTTGTTCAATTTCTTCACCTCAATTTGTATGCAAACAAAAATAGTGTTATGTTTCCAGATAAATTTACTCAAACAAAAACATTGATTGAGTAAATTCCATTGGCTAGCAATACCTAGAAGAAGTAAGGAACAATTATCTCTAAATTGAAACTAAGAAAATTAGAAACATTTCTAAATACACAAAAATAAAGTTTACCCTGCAAATAAAATAGTGAGGCTATATTCATCATATTATATTATCTATATTTGAAACTTCAGGAAAATACAGCACTCAAAGTCCTTTAGCATGTTTGACAACAGTACCAATTTTTAGAAAAATGGACAGATATGCTAATAGAAAACATAACCAACCGTAAGGAGAAACTATTGAAAGGAATTAGTGGAAGTTGATACTTCATTAGAGTACAATATTACCTGCAAAAATGAGGACCTGAAATCTTCAATTTCAAGCAACTGTTCAGTTTCAATGAAATTGGCAGTGTCACCATCAAGGTTAGCTCCTCTTCTCCACATTCTTGTTCCTATGTCACCATATTGCCATATTTTAATGAGCTATTGCAAATTCATGATGATATTTTTATAAGAAGCATCTTCGAAACATGGTACCTAGACGTCGTGTACATCTCCTTGAAACTAATGTTACTGTAGAAAGTGTGTCTTTTACCTTCAACTCTGCCTGTTGGAAGCTTAAACCCCAGTTAAGGGAGAACATAACTGGCCTCTCAATGTGAACATATACTTCATTTTCATCATTTTATTGGTTTGACATTATGTGGAGATCGCGCACACACACACACAAGGGGTTGGGGGGAGAGGAGGTAATATAAACTTAAGGATATTCCCTTGTACTAGTGGGATGATGAATCTGTCAAGCTGCAACCATAAAGATATGTGTTAATTAAGGGGACAAACCTCATTAGCATACTAAGAATGACAAGATGAAGTTCATTAAGAATTTGAAAACAATTCCTTTGTTTAGTGAAAGTAAAAGCATTTTTACTTCAGTAAACAGGAAGTAATGCCAAATTATCTAACCTTACACTCAATAAGCTCCTCCAAAAGATGTCTGTTCCAGACAAATCGAGGGTCAGCCTGAAATACAAATGGAAAATGGAAACCTAAAATTGTCAGCAAGTTTTTGCTGATAATTGCATTTTATGGTTTCAACAGGGGTCAAGAGCCCTTTCTTTGAAATGAAATGACATCATGGCAGAACTAAGCCGTAAAATAATGGATAAAATTGAAGTAGTGTAAGCTGAATGAAAAAAGATATACATGAAATTTTAGCTGTAACATACAACAGAATTCAATTACACGTGAACAAAATGTTGGTGGCAGAATGCTTCACTCTCGATGGAGATATGAGAAGTAGATTTTAATCTAAAATACTGTTCCCTTAAGGATTGGATTCCAAATGACAATTACTCCCAGAAGATCAAGCATTATGTCTACTAACCTGCTTCCAGATTGGCTTACTCATCCACCCTTCGACTAGCTTGCTTCTTCTCTGCAAGCTGGTGGACACAATGAATTATATCTTATGAAATGAAACTTGGAATGATATCAATGTGACGTGACTAAGATAATGACAAACCGGAAATTTAAAGACTCTGACTCTTACTTTAATGTAATATCCGTTTCATATGAATAGTACAAGCCCGGCATTGACTCCACTACTTTCAACAGAGTCATGAAGTAAGCCTCGTCCCTTTTCTACAGCAAGATAGTACATAGAGGACATATTACACGTGAATCAAACGTATATCATTTGAATGATGCCTGAATAACTTCTGACTACATAAATCCTTACTTCTTGAGAAGTTGCAAACCTCAAAGCCCCATTGCAGGCAAGTACTCTCATAGACGTCAAGTGATATACTGGAAAACCAAGGAAACTTCCAACTTCTTTCCGCGAGGTTATTACAATGGCATAAGTTCCTACACCAAGGCACACGCCATTGAGCGTTAATAAGTATAAAGGCAGTTCTTGTATTAAATTAGGCAGTTATTTCAAAAATCAAAGAGAAGAAAAAAAGAATATTTAGTTCATCTCAATTCTTTTAGCTAGCTCCACTTTGTTATGCTAAATCATATGCATTCAACGTGATCAACTGGAGAAGAAGGCCACATATAACGTGTTAGACATCCATTAAGAGGAAAGGAGAAAAAATAACACTTGGAGGAATAATCAATGTCATAGAGGGCGGCCCAGTGCACGAGGCTCCAATCTAGTGGGGTCTGGAGAGGATATACGTACGCAGCCTTTCCCCCGCAAGCGGAGAGGAAGTTTCCGGGATTTGAACCCGTGACCTCCAGGTCATAAGGCAGCAACCTTATCGTTACGCGAAGGCTCACCCTCGGGAACAATCAATGGCATCAATCACTAAAAAATGTTTGTCTATGTAGTATATACAAATATCAAACATTTAGTAAACACAGTTAGATTTATTTTTTCCAAGCGAACAAACATTCTAAACAAATAAATATCCTCAAGAAATACCAATACAGGATTAGATGTTACTACCAGCCAATGTAGCTGTTCACATGCAGACAGATGAATGATTAAATGGGAAAACAAATGCATATGCAAGTATGTATAAAAACAACTCAAGTTAAAAGCATACAAACATATCTACCTACAACCAATCTTATTGTTCCCACCACACCATAAATTGTAGATGTCCTTGATGGACTTTCTAAGCTTGTGTCACCTGCAAATAAAAAAAAAAAAAAATCATAAAAAGGAAACTATTACAATATAAGATGGTCAAATTCAAATAATACGTTTCTAAAATTGGTAATCTTGCATACATGGAACTGAAGCCTGAAACTAAATAACTGAATAAGACTCGGACCAAACCTCAAAATGTAAGAAACTGAACGTTCTTTTTGGGTATAACTGATTCAAAAATGTGAAAATTGAGATATTCAGTATATACTATTACCATGATCTTCCCTTCTTTCCCAAAATAACAGCCAACCAAGACCAACATACACCACGACACTAAAGAACATTAGGCTTGCAATTAAATGATTTCTTCTGAAAATTCCAAGACCCCAAGAATTATTTCTACTCCAGACAAGAATTAACTTTTCAATTTTTTTTCTCTGAATCAGAAAAAGAAAAAGCTACAAACTTCAAAGAACATTTCATGCATTTTCTCTGCAACAAATCATGAAATAAAGAATCTAAAAAGAAAAAAAAGATTACCATTAAATAAATTGATGTTCCCATCTTGACGGCTAATCCAGAATCCTTGATTTGGGGAATCATGGGATTTGATCACAAACTTGTCCTGAAACTCCTGCAACTCCAGCTCATCGTAAAGCTTGAATCTTTCAGTTGAACCCGAAGAGGGTTCAATGTCCATTATCAAAGGATTGCGAAAACAAGACGGTTCCCTTTAACAATTTAACAGGATTACATCAAAACCCAGATTTTTGTTACGGTAATTGATGTGGTTAATGATGGGAACAAGACCAAGGACATTAATGATGAGAAAGTCATAGGTAAAAACCGTTTCCTCTTCAACAAACAAAATTAATTTTGGTAACGTTTTTGTAGTAAATTACCATCATACCCACCCTGATAATTGAAAACCAGATCATGAATTAATAGATAATCTAGATTCCAGATCATGCTTATGTGTATGAAAAATTAAAAAAAGAAATTAGAAAGTGAAAATTATGGGAGAGATAAATCAAGAATGTAAGACAGAAAGAATGTAATTAATTGTTTAGTTTCTAAATATAAATTTTCCTTTCACTTGCACAATTTAGTTAGCAAAATCCTAATTTAATTTGAAAAAAAAAAATCTATACAACCTCATCTAATTTTTAAGTTTTAGCAATTAACTTCCATTTCCTCAACTTTATTAACATTTTTATAGTAAATCTAAAGGTAGATCATGATTATTGAACACACATTCGCAATTAATGGCTGACATATAATTTTGGGTTAATAATGGCTAGCAATTAATTATGGATCGTATTCCCTCTAAACCTTTATATAAGCAAAAAAGTACCTAATATTTTTGGACTCAAATATAAGCAAAAGTCAACCAAATCAACCATATTTAATACCAGTGTTTCAAAAATATCCTTGGTTATTTTTTTTATATTTTTTTAATAGTATTATATACTCCTAAGACACAACTTCCAAGAGCATTATACACTCCCAAGAAAGAGTAGTTTAGTAACTATGACTTATTTTTTATACAAATCAAGACAATTAAACTAATATAACTAATTTTCTTAATACGTGTGAAGTTAGTTTTTTTTGCTTATATATAGGTCCGGAGGGAGTAGTATTTAAGAACAAAATTATGCTGTCTCAAAAAATGACGTCTTGGTGCCCCCTACTAATTAAAGGTTGGATATGTGCATAAATATCAATTAGTTATGATTTTATTTTATTAAGTGACAAATAATTATGAGTAGAAGACTGAAAATATGACAGAATATGGGACATCTTCCTCCAGTATTTAATTGTCAACCAGCTATTTTGAATGCTGTTAAGTGACATAAAACTAGCGTGAAAATTGTAGCATGCATATAAACAGTGTGGTTTGCAATTTTTTGGTACATGAACAATACAATCAGACTATTATAGAACAATTTTTGTTAAATATGAGGACTATAACGTCATAATTTTACTGTAATATTAGGGCCTCTATAGTACTCTCATGAGAAGATGAATCTCTCAAATCATTCAAACACAAGCAGACGATTGACCACTGGCTGTGGAAATTTTATATTGGCGATATCTAGAAATTCTAGTTAGTTTCATTTCAAAAGTTGTGATTAAAATGCAGAAAAAAAAATATACGAGTCACGACTTTCAAGTAAACCAGATGCACAAGCTGAAAAACAAAACTGATATAGATTTTGTTTGATTAGAAAATGTACTCTTCTATGCAATAAAACCATCATCACTTTAGTATCTCGAAGAGATATCGTGTGGAAATTTTGAGATCGAGCAACTACCTTTGTATAATAGATGAGTGGTTAATTAGCATGATGAATGCAAAATACAAAAGAGGAAAAGTAATATAATCACATCTCTTGATAAAGAAACTGATAACAATGTGAGAGATGTGAAAGGAGGTAAGAAGACACTAAATGACATTGAGAAAACCATGAAAATTAGGTGATGTGAATGCAATATAGAGATTGAGGAAGATGACTTATCCTCTCTTTATTTTGCAAATTTATCTATTATAACAAGATAAAAACCTGTCCAGAGAGGGTGATCAAGTATCAAGAAACTTTTCATTCAGTAGTTTGCTGGTTTTAGGGGATGTAATCTGACTATTTTTTATAGTCTATCTAGCCTAGGTAGTGCTAAAGCTTCCTTGGAGACATCTGAACAAACATGGAAATCATTGTGCTCAATTAATCCAAAGGAAGCAAAGTTAAGGCATGTGACTAGAAGAATCAGAACTGGTCATCAATCACTGTACAAAGAGAAACAATACTCGGGGGGCTTAATTGTGAGTTTTGATATTTGAACACACAGAATATTACAAGGTGAGGTTTACTTTGATACCCTATTAGGCCATAGCTTAAGAAAACCAACAGTAATGCAAACCAAACATCATTGAATACTGCATATTAGCATGAATAGTAAATATCAACTATCTTAAGTTTCGTAAGAAATAGTATGAAAGAATAATAACACTTGCTAGAGAACTGATACTTTCGTCATAATATAGTAGGACATGTAGCTCATATAATTTCTATTAAAATCCAGTAAGTTCCATAATTGGACACCATAAACCATGTCATATTATTCTCTCATGTTGTAACACAAAGTAGCAATTGACCCCCCCCCCCCAAAAAAAAAAGAGCATCCACAATTTTAAGTGGCGTTATGCAGTAAGGGAGTGTGTAAAAGCACGGGTGTGTTCGTATCAATTTTCATGGTGAATTTTGGGTCCATTGTCCTCCTGTTCAGAAAATTTGAGTACCATTCAGCAGAGAGCTTAGGCTGCCTCCTCAAGCTTGGATCTTTCAAATCTATGTAATATAGACCAAAACTTGCTTCATATCCACTTAGTAACTCGAATGCATCCAAGAAGGACCATACAAAATAACCTTTAACATTTGATCCAGTCCTTTAACGTGTCAAGAGTGTAGGAAAAGATGGGGAGGGGAAAAATGAAGAAAGGTAAAAAAAAAAAAATCAATTAGCATCCATGTTAAGACATCAAATATCCTTTGTTACGATCTCACTAGAAAATGAAAATGAAAGTATAAGTACCTCAGTGCATCAAGCATGCTCCCAATGTATGCATGCAAGTACTTCACCCTTGGCCAGTCATCTAATGATGAATTACGAGGTGTTTTCTGGCCTGCAAAGCTCAAAGACTTACCATACAACTACATAATAGAAGGCTGGATTTGTTCATAAAAGAAAAGTGAAGCTTTTGAGATGATTTAAAGGAGATATATAGATCATGTCGTCAAAAAGGTTTGCATATATTGCTTTGAGGGACACGAGACAGATAGTCATACCATTTTCATGTATGTAAATTGTAAAATTGCCATAATTTTTCTTCAGCGAGTCTAGCGCCCCTTGCAAACTCCAGGTTGTAATTGGAATCTAAACAAACCAGAAGGTTAATGGAAAGCATTGAAATACAAAACTTCATTTGGGAAAAACAAAAAACTAGAGTTGCACCATCATGTCCCTACTCTACTCTCACCTCAAGTGTACCATCTTGTGCAAGTCCTGTAACCAAAAAAAAAAAAAACACCAGTCTCATTTCAGCTATTGGACTTAAATAACTAAACAAATCTTCAGCAATACAAGTACAGAATTATAAATCTCGATGCCATGGATTTTAGTAGGAAAGAAGAAGATGTGAACTGAAAGTAATGAAAAGGTTGTCAATATGCTAGGTGTTAAATTAACATAGAAATATTGATGCTTGTATGAGACAAGATTATATACAGAAATTCCATCGGGGCGTCTAAATGGAGCCACAGCTGGTCTGCAACAAGTGTTAGCAAGTATAAGCAAGGGAAGGAAATTGATTGTCAAGATCAGAAGTGTTTTCCCTAACAATTAGAAAATTTAAATAGATAATTAAAAATTACTAATTCGATGATCTAAAGAAAAGGAAATAAAATTCAGAAATGTTGAACCACAATCGCATTAAGGCCATGTTGCTTTGCAACAAATAAAATAGTAAGAAAATGAATGTATATATAAGAAGTATCTCGAATCATAAAGTTGAATATCAGATCTCACAGAATATAGATTTATATAACTGACTTGTTAAAACTTGATGTAGAATTGGTTATGCAATCAAAATTGGTGCAGGAAAGGCTATAACATACTTTCAAGCTGCACTGCCATATCTGCCATGTAATCTCTTTCCTCCATCTGCAGGCTGCTAGGACTGTTCTTAACATAAAATGTGTAGTAAAAGTTTATTCCTAAGAAATCAATTGAGCCCTTGACCAGATTTGATTCCTTTTGGGTGAAAAAAGGAAGCCTTGAGCCAACATTCTTTTTCATTATATAAGGATAATCTCCAAAAATAAAGGGATTTAGAAACCTGTAACAATAAATCATAGTTGAAACCTACCATAGCAATTAATGTATAATTGAAAGCAATTAATCTTTACCAGATCATTACTTACCACCCCATGGTGAAGTCTTCGGCCCTTTTAGTGGCACTTATATCTTCACTCGTATTGGTTTGAGGAACAAGGGCAAAAGTAAGGAGATTAAACCCAATAAAGCCATGCTGCAAGCTCTGCATTCAAAAGAGATTGTTTTCAGAACAAATGAAATGAAGATTAACACCTTTCAAAATGACATCAACGTTATGACCTTACATGCTATCCAGCATAATTATGTTACCAAATGAAAATAGAGTCCTAATAATGAATGACAAAGTGGAATAGTGAATGTGTCATGTATTGTTTTACCTGGTACTTCTTCCTATACAACCTAACAGCTGATGCATGTGCTAACAACATATGATGGGTTGCCAAATATGGATCAGTTGAGGAATTGCCCCTGGAGCAGTTAGCTATAGAGGAAGAACACCGTTGAGGAGGTAAGATTCCTTGATCATAGCCGAACATAGCAAATACATTGGCCTCATTCACTGTGGTCCAATACTTAACTCTGTCGCCAAATTCTCTAAAGCACATATCCGCATATGCTGTGAAGTCTTTCCTACAAGCATACATATATAAATACGTTAATCACAAATAAAATCATTTCTCAATTTTGTGCCATATGCATCTGGCATGATCTCCTATCTTGCACAAGATGGTAACAAAATTGCAGACTTAAAGTTAGGGAACCTTACACAATTCTTCGACTAACCCATCCTCCATATTCATCCTCAAGTGTTTGTGGTAGATCCCAATGGTGTAATGTAACATGTGGTTGGATTCCTACAAGATGAAGATATATCAACAAAGATAAAGCAATTCAGCATATATAACATGTAAGAACTTCTCGTAGGAAAAGTTTGTCTTCTTAAGATGTAACAACCATGGCTTATCAATTCATTGATAAGGTTGTTGTAATACTGTAATCCTTTGGGATTGATTGGTCCTTTTCCATCTGAAAATACACGAGAAAAAGATGGTCAGAACAGAAAACAACATAACAGTTTGATGTAGGCAACTAGATTCCAATGGAGTAAGAGATTCATTGCGCGAGATTTTAAAATGCGGACCACATCACGTGATGCGGACGCAACATCACGATACCACATCAGGTCGTGATTGCGGACCGCATCGGCCACAATTTGGTCGCATTGAGCCACAGCGCAACCGGACTGCTACTGCAATTTAAAACCTTTTGCACCTTATTAAATAAAACCAAGTGTGTGTCAAGTATAGATAAGATTTAAAATTAATTAAGGCATTGATTTAGGAAAGTCTCAAAAATAATACTTTGGTGATCTAACCTGGAATAAGTCTTGACCATGATATGGAAAATCTGTACGCATCTAAGCCCATGTTGGCCATGAGTTTGACATCTTCCTGTAGGAAATCAAGTTTGGTATTTAATAATAGTCTAAATACAAATGCTTTCTAGTGCAAAGTATTTTTATGTAATGAATATCAATTTAAAACTAGTATCTAGTATGAGATCATGAGTTCGATCATGAGATTCATGTGAATGGAAAAATCAACGATATGAGGGGTTAGTATATTAATATTCCACCTATCAAGTGAGGATACTGATAGAGCAGCTGAGCAAACCCAAAGAGAGGCCCAAAAGGAAGAGTGCCCAACCTAAACATCTAGAAGATTACCTCACATGAGTAGATTCTAATTCTGTTCTAGCATGTTGTGCTGGCTCAATAGTATTGGCTAGCCTAATTTAGGGAATGTAGATGCAGTGTTGCACTTTGTTATTTTCATTCCGTTGCATTCAGTTTTTTGATTTTTATGCATGTTAAATAGGACCTATGTATGAATGAAAAGGCAAGAAAGAAATATTCAGTCTATTCTCTTCTCTATTCTTAGGAGGTCGTTGTCCTCGAAATCAGGAAAATATCCTCTGCCCTAACAGATACTCTGGAAACAAAAACAAGCCAATGCCATACAAGATGCATCTTGTGCATGTGTGTTCCACATTATTATTTTGTTTTATATATATATATATATATATATATATATATATATATATATATAGATAGAGAGAGAGAGAGAGAGAGAGAGAGAGAGAGAGAGAGAGAGAGAGACGTTTTCTAACCTTATATTTGTGATATTGATCGCATGCAATGTCTCCATCACCTTTGTACAAATTCCCTGAAAATATATTTTAGGTATTAAAATTTTTTAGTGAAATAATAAAACTCAAAAATTAAATAAATAATTAAAAACGATTTTAAGAAAACGAAGCATATTATATATCTGACAGGAGAAGAGTACCATTTCCAGCATGGGCGAAAGTATCCCATATGCTGGGCTTCCTACCATCTTCATTAGCTGCACCTTCAACCTTTCACATTTACCCCAATACGAAAATACACTTATATAAGTATATTGTTTAATATTTAGTGAAGAATAAATGAGTGATTTAGTATCTAAAATTATTTTTACATGCAATTTAGTCTTTGAATTTAATTATGGGTACAAGCTAGAAGTGGTAGGATAGGACAAGGGTGTACACAAGTGGAGTCAAGTCAAGCCCTTTAAGTTTGGGCTTGACGTGTGAAAAAAAAGAAAGTTTGCTAAAGCTTCCTCTCATTTATTTAAATGTGCTAAATTTTAAAAGTTTGAGCTTCACTTGTTTAAAAATACAAAGTTTGAAAATGACTCATTTAGCTCATTTAATGCTTAATTATTCTTTTATCAAATTTAATATATTGAATCATATTTAAGTTTATTAATTTAATATTTAACAAACATATTTTTACTAGAATATGAAATAAAAATAGAAACAAAATATAATTTTATATTCATAGTTCATGTTGGAGAATAAGGAAGTCCCACATTGGTTGGTAATATGAGCAAAGAGCCATTTATAATACTTGGACAAACCTCCCTCTATGAGCTAGCTTTTGGGATTGAGTTAGACCCAACATCTAATATGGTATCAGAGCCTATCCTAGATCCATTAAAGGGCCGTCCACCATATTATCCACGCACCAAGCCCAATAGTGTTGGGCGAGAGAGGGTGTATTGGGAAAAAAACCCATGGCACAAGCCCAGACAATAAAATGAACAACGACTTGAGGCCTCTGAGGCTAAAAAAAAAAATTTTGAAGTATAAGCCCAGGCCGAAGAAAAAAAAAAAAACAAGTCACAATTGAGCCAAGCTAGTTGGACTTGAGGGGGCGTGTTGGAAAATAAGGAAGTTCCACATTGGTTGGTAATATGAGCAAAGAGCCATTTATAATACTTGGACAAACCTCCCTCTATGAGCTAGCTTTTGGGGTTGAGTTAGGCCCAAAATCTAATAGTTCATTACACAAATAACTTGTAACTTGCCATTACACGTGCTATCAAATTCGAGTTATTAGTATCAAGGTTACAAACGCAAAATAGCTTTTGCTTCTAAAAATGACTTCTGCTTCTACTTCTAAATCATAGAAGTTCTTTTTTTAAAGGCAAAATAGATTAATTAATCCTATACGTTTTTTTACTTTTCACATCGGTTTTATAAGTTTTTTTTCTTTTTCAAATTGGTCCTACACGTTATGTTTCGTTTTTACGTTAGTCATTTCCGTCAAATTCGACCTTATGGCGTCAGATCAAAAGCCATGTGTCGGACTAACGTGATAATCACGTCAGGTCAAAACTGACGGCATTAGGTAAAAATTGACAGAAAGGACTAACATGGAAATAGAACATAACGTATATGACCAATTTGAAAAAAAAATAAAACTTATAGGACCGATATGAAAAGTAAAAAAAACGTATAGAACCAATCAACCTATTTTGTCTTTTTAAAAGCCCATCCAAAAGGGACCTTTAAACTCGACTTATTTACATTATCAAGCCTAAATTCAAGTTTGAGCTTATTTGTCTAGTTAAATTTCAAAACTCAACTCACACCACAACCTTAGTATTTTTTTTTGTTTCTTAATCAAGCTAGTTCCTAAAAGGATTAAGTTGATATGTGTTTTGTAGATTTAAGGATTAATCCGCACACACAGTTAAGAAGGACTAAAATGTATGTAATTTCAGAAACTAAAATTTGCTAATTTACTCATTTAATCAGCAACAGAATCAAAAGAGGACTGAGTGAACTGATTAATAGTGATCATACTCCCATGAAAAGGAAGGAACAGCAAGAGCAGATCAATACATTAAGAATTGCAAGAGAGAGAGAGAGAGAGAGAAGAACCTGATAAGCCGAGGTTGATGAACCAAAGACAAAGTCAGGTGGGAAGTCATCTCTGCTCAAGGTATCAGCACCCGGGAGCACTCCTACCAATACTATCAAAGCAAAGGCCTTCAATATCAGCCCCATACTGCTTTTGCTTTCAGTTCTCTGCTTTTGGACCGCCATGCATATATTTATGTATTGCTTTCAGTTCTGTGCTTTTCGACTGTCATGCATGTATTTATATACGAAGAATGGTAACGATATTCTCTTTAACATTTTTTTTTTAATACATTTCTTTTTATTGATTAAAATTTATGTTGATCCATTTAATTTATATGGTCTCACTTGAATTTTATAGGATTTACATGATATTCAAAAAAATAAAAAAAAATGTATTAAAAAGAGAATATGTTATTAATATTTTTTATATTATTCATGTGACTATTCTAGATCCTCCAGATTTTTCCAAATATGACGTGATTGCTAAGTGTTGACTTCTTACCTATTGAACAAAGAAAAAAGAGGTTTGATAGATTATTTGAAAAGTGCATTTATGTTTAGATAATGCTGTGATTGGTTATTTGATACTTTACTTTTCCTTGCTCAAGTTTATTCAACGGTGACTTTTGGTATGGAGAATATTTTATTATAGGTAAATTATATTTATGGGAATAAGATTTTCGGGAATGATATTTTCAGAAATATTAATAAAATATATTTTATTGACACTTCAATTTTTCGAAAATAATATGTTACATTCCTAATCTTATGTTTGGTTCATTTGAAATATTCCCAGGAATATGTGATTCACTTTTATAAAAATACCCTTATAAAATAAAAACTTCCAAAATAAAAGAAATGATGATTGAGGAAATACTCAATTTGGTTCCTGAAATTGTAGGGTCGTATCAACTTAGTCTCCCACATTATCAAAATTCTAAAATGATCCCTGGAATTGCAGAAAGTTAATCAGATTCGTCCCTCCGTTGATATTTGTATGGACTATAATGACATTAAGTTGGTAATGTCAGGTATGTATTTGAAACTAAGTGAATAATATAAGGGATGCATTTGTTATATTTTGCAATTCTAAGGATTATTTTGCAATATTGAAAATATGAAAGATTAAATTAATATAATTCTATAATTTCAGGGATCAAATTGAATATTTACCGTGATGATTTATGGAGGCAAATATAATTCGGTTTTCATCAATAGCTAACTCAATTTGTACAATGAACGGGCAATATGTCAATTTGGTTTACGTGTACAATAGCTAACTCAATTTGTACGATGTCCAGAAGACAATAGAAATATTTGGGTAGGGATGGCAACGGGACTAGGCAGGTGTGGGTAGTACTCCCCCATCTCCACCCGTGCTCAAGCGGGCACCCGCTAAACGGGTTTCTATCGGATTTTACGGATATCCACGGGTTTTACGGATATCCACGGATATATTAAAATTTTAATAGTGAATCATTTTACCAATGCTCATTTAATTATTAGCAATATCTTTATATACAAAGAATATATAATTACATGGTGTTGGACTCATAAAAAAAAGAAAATACCTGATATTGGAATTATGAGCATTGGTTCACCATAAAAATCCAATATCATGGATATCCTATCCATATATCAATATATAAAGAGTCCAACAAGCAATTAATTAAATGACCATTTCTGCATTGATTATTGATTATCACTATATTTGATTGATGGAACTCTAGAACAATAGCATAGAAATAATGCTCTTCTACCAAACTTATTGACTAAAAACATTAAGATTACTATAGTGTCATCGGGTACGGGTATTCGCGGGTGCGGGTACCTCAATACCCGTCCCCACCCATTAACCAGCGGGTACCCATTTAACTCCCCAAACGGGTATCCGTTACGGATTTTATCCACGGATATCCACGGATACGGGTAAAATTGCCATCCTTATATTTGGGAGTTACGTTTTTAAGGCCCCTATTTTTTTTAATATAACTCTTTTCCATTTTTTTTTAACTCTTTTCTATCCAAAATATCCCTTATTATTTTGGAAACTATCTCTTTCTCCTATTTTTGGAATTTCCTCTCCACCTCTTCTTAAACCTCTTTCTTATTCTTCATCGGCAGCGAAGTAGCAGGACGCATGATGCAATTTTGGTCCCCCATGTTTCAATTGCGCCAATTGGATCCCCCACGTATCATGATTGTGCAATTTTGATCCCCAAATATCATGATTGTGTAATTTTGATCCTCCAAGTATTACGATTGTGTAACTTTTAACATCAATAGCCTACGAAGCATATGTGCGACTGATTTGGCACTTAATGAGACTGGTTTGGTAGCTTACGTGTCATTCTTATGTGACATTTAATGATATGCATTTGATCATTAAATTGTGTGAGATGTCAATGATGTCTTATAAGAATGTCCCGTAAACTGTCAAGTTGACTTCACTAAGTGTCAAATCAGTCTCACGTGTCCTATGCAGGCTACTGAAGTTAAAAATTGCACAATCGTGATAATTGGGGGACCCAATTGGCACAATTGAAACTGGGGGATCAAAATTACATAATCGTGATATTTGGAGTACCCAATTGGCGCAATTAAAACCCGGGAGACCAAAATTGCACAATCATGATACCTAGGGGACCAAAAGTACAATTAAGCCAAGAGAAAATGTAGAGGTACTGAGAGATTTAGAGGATACTATTTTAAAGAAGTTATTTGGGGGTAACCAAGTAATTTAATCTCTCAAAAGTTTCACATTCCCTCCGGAAAATCTTTTTCTCACCTTTATACATGGGAATAGGATTTTTCAACTTTCATTCATAAATTTTATTTCAGGGCATCTTTTATACCTGAGAATATTTTTTTTCTCTTGTACCAAATGTGAGAAAAGTTTATTCCCTGTCACATTCCTGGGAATATATAAATATCTCTTGTACCAAACGCCACCTAAAGGTTTAATTGTATTTTTCATCCCTCAATTTTTTTAATTGTGTGATTTTGGTCCCTTAAAAAATTTAATTGTAAATTTAATCCTCTAATTTGTGAAATTGTGCAAAGTCAGTCCTTTTAGGGATCAAAATAAAGGTTTTCATTCCACAATTGAAAAATTTAAAGAACGAAAAGTGCAATTAAAATTTTCGATGGACCAACATCGCACGATTGAAAAAGTTAAGAGACGGAAAGTGCAATTAAGCCTATTCTAAAATATTTGGTAAATACATTTGGTGCGATTAAAAAATTGGACAGATTATAACAATAAAGTAAAACACATTCTGTCAGGTTCGATTCATATTATATGTATAAAATTTTTTTTTACAAAACTGACTTCAATAATCTTTACGTCTTAAAAGAGATTAGTATCCGACTATCGGGTGGAAATATCCTTATGTATGCCACAAAAAAAGTTAGACAGGTTACAATTTAAGAACAATCTTTTACCGGAAAAAAAAATCATATATGATGATATAACATAGTCTTCCAAAAGTAGAACAAAAATTAAAATTACTCCGGATTCTTGATTGATGCCTACATAACTAATTTAACATTTTTGATAACAAATTTTGTTTTATTTTATTAGTTTTTATAAAATAAGAGAACAGTAATTATATTTTTTCAAATTTTAACTTTGTCCTTTACTATCTTTAATTTATTAAGCGAAAAGAAAAGAACATTAATAAAGTGAGAGTAATTAGATTAAACTACCACATGTATGTTTTGCTGATGATATTGTTCTTTTTGCTGAAACTTATATGGACCAAGTTCATTTTATTAGAGAGGTTCCGAATGATTTTTGTTCTAAATCTGGCCAAAAGATCAACCTCCAAAAATCTAAGGCTTTCTTTTCTAGAAATCTAAGGGATTAATCTGTCGTGGTCCTTAGCCAAGAACTAGATATTGAACAAACAAATGATCTTGGCATCTACCTAGGAGCTCCTATGCTTCACCAAAAGATTTCTAAACACTCTGTTAGTTTTATCCTTGATAAAATGGGGAAGAAATTGACCTCATGGAAATCAAATAACCTATCTTTTGCTGGAAGAGTTTCCCGTGCACAATCTTGTTTATATAGCATGCCAAGCTATGTCTTGCAAACAATGGCCATCGCTGTGTCTATGAAGCTGCCGAATCAATTTATAGGAATTTTTTATGGGGAAGCTCTGAATCTCATAGAAAGTGACATCTTATTTCCTGGGAGATGAAAGGTAGATGTAAGCAGAGTTGGAGAACCATAGGAAGAAAGAATAGAGGGTGCCATGGGAACCACAATGTGGACGAGCTTCACCATTTGTAACTCATTAACATAAATTAGTAATAAAATAATATGCTATTATTTTATTTTTAATATTATTTTAATAACTTTAGTATTAAAATATTTTATAGGGTAGCTGGACATGTCACATGGAGGCTATGTGACAAATCGTTAGCCATGTAAGCAGATTTTATCAGAGGACAAAATGTCAAAAAAAGAATCGGCAATTAAAGTCACATAAGTGTAAAAGTAGAAGGATTAAAAATGCAATTAAGCCAATAAAATAATAGATGAGTGGTTAATTAGCATGATGAATGCAAAATACAAAAGAGAAAAAGTAATTTAATCACATCTCTTGATAAAGAAATTGATAACGTGAGAGATGGGAAAGGAGGTAAGAAGATACTAAATGACATTGAGAAACCATGAAAATTTGGTGATGTGAATGCAATTATATAGATTGAAGAAGATGACTTGTTTTCTCTTTATTTTGCGAATTTATCTATTATAAAAAGATAAATAATAGATGTCAAGAGAGGGTGATTAACTATCAAGAAACTTTTCATTCAATGGTTTGCTGCTTTTAGGGGATGTAATCTGCCTTTATCTAGTCTAGGTAGTGCTAAAGCTGAACAAACATGGAAATCGTTGTGCTAAATTAATCCAAAGAAAGCGAAGTTAAGGCATGTGGCTTAAAGCATCAGAACTGGCCATCAATCACTGTACAAAGAGAAACAATACTTGGAGGGCTAAATTGTGAGTTTTGATATTTGAACACATTACAAGGTGAGCTAGGTTTACTTTGATGCCCTATTATACCATAGTTGAAGAAAACCAACACTAATGCACACCAAACATCACTGAATACTACATATTAGCGTGAATATTAAATATCAACTGTCGTAAGTTTTGTCAGAAATAACATGAAAGAATATGAACACCTGCAAGATAAAGGCTAAATCGGTCATTTGATCCCTTATTTGTTTTAATTTATTCAACTTGGTCCCTCTATTTTAAAAATGTTAAAGTTGATCTTTTATTTGTCAAATGTTCAACAATTTTGTCATTTCCGTTAAGTTGAATAAATTAAAATGAATAAGAGGTCAAGTTGAATAAATTAAAACAAATGAGGGATCAAGTTGAATAACATATAGGGACCAAGTTGAATAAATTAAAAAAAATGAGGGACCAAAAAAGTAATTTAGTCAGAACTTAACAGTGAAACTTAACAAAAAGGATCAAATTATTTAATGTTTGGCAAGCAAGGGATCAACTTGAACATTTTTAAAATAGAGGGATCAACTTGAATAAATTAAAACAAATGAGGGACCAAAAGAGTAATTTAGCCAAAAAAAAAATGGTATTTTCGTCATAATATAGCAGGGCATACCTCATGTCATTTTGGTTAAAATCTAGTAAGTTCTATACTTTGACACCATAAACCATGTCATTTTATTCTCTCATGTGGTAACACAAAGTAGCAATTGACCCCCCAAAAAAAGAAAAAGAACATCCACAATTTTAAGTGGCATTATGCAGTAAGGGAGTGTTTGAAAGCACATATGTGTTCGTCTCAATTTCCATGGTGAAATTTTGGGTCCATTGTCCTCCTGTTGAAAAAATTTGAGCACCATTCAGCAGAGAGCTTAGGTTGCCTCCTCAAGCTTGGATCTTTCAAATCTATGTAATATAGACCAAAACTTGATTCATATCCACTCAACAACTCGAATGCATCCAAGAAGGACCATAAAAAATAACCTCTTACATTTGATCCACTCCTTTAATGTGTCAAGAATGCACGACAAGATGGGGAGGGGGAAAATGAAGAGAGGTAAAAAAAAAAAAAGAAAAAAAAATATATCCTTTGTTACGATCTCACTTGGAAATGAAAAATGAAAGTATAAGTACCTCAGTGCGTCAAGCATGCTCCCAATGTATGCATGCAAGTACTTCACCCTCGACCAGTCATCTAATGATGAATTACGATGTGTTTGTTGGCCTGCAAAGATCAAAGACTTACCATATAACTACATAATAGAGGGTTGAATTTGTTGATAAAAGAAAAGTGAAACTTTTGAGATAATTTCGGGGAGATACATATAAACGATGTCATCAAACAAGGTTTTCATATATTGTGTTGAGGGAGACAAGACAGATAGCCATACCATTTTCATGTATGTAAATCGGAAAATTGCCATAACTGTTCTTCAATGAGTCTAGTAGCCCTTTCAAACTCCACGTTGTTAGTGGAATCTAAACCAACCAGCAGGTTAATGGAAAGCATTGAAGCTCCATCTTTATTAAAACAAACAAAAGAAGTTCAAAAACAAAACCTAGAGAAGCACCACCATGTTCCTACTCTACTCGTACCTCATATGTATGTGTAGCCTTTTGAGTAACCCGAAAAACATTAATTATCTGTCTTTGATTCTCAAAATTGGATGTAGGTGGACCACACCAGCCACTCATTTCAGCTAATGGACTTAAATGACTATTGACTAAACAAGTCGCAATAAGAGTACAAAATTTTAAAATATAGGCAGGACTTGATGCCATGGACTATAGTAGGAAAGAGAAAGATGTGAACTGAATGAGGTAAGAAATGAAAAAGGCAGTCAAAATGTTGGGTGAATAACAAGAAGATGTGAACTAATTTAAAGCATTTGCATGTCTTAGGTCAACTAATCTGAAAATCTCAAGCAACAAGTTAACTCCACCCTTAGTTGCTCATATCTCTTTTGCTCATTTTTTCAAAAAAGTAAATTTTAGATAACCACTATGACACATATTCCTGGAATAGTTACCAACAAAATAAACGATAGCCTTTAAAAAAGCTCCAATTAATTGTGTGAGAATGACCTCAAGGAAAATATCAGCAACACACCAAATATAGCTCAGATGATGCAACCAAACTATGCTTGTCTTTTTAACTTTTCCATTTCTGTGAAAAGACCACAAGAAATATACAGGAAAACTAAAAGAAAATCATCTGATTCTACTTCCTAATTTATATAATTTGGGGTAAAAAGAGTTAACTATAAGATATAAAGCATTCCAAATAATCAGGTCAGTTTCAGCTTGATTTAATATATATAGAACACAAACAATGAGATGCGACTGACTAAATCCTTAAAAGTAGATAATGCAAATTGACAACACACTGGTAAGAAAAAGGATGGTCATGCCAAGACTCAAAAAATAACCAGTATTGATACAACATCTAAGTGAACATAACACTCATATGGTTTAATCAAAACTTAAGTGATAGTGATCTCATTGCATAGTCCATCTTCATTTTAAAGTGTAACTATCAAAAGAAATAAACATAATTAACTTGATCACAGAGGCAGATCTTCAGCATGAGGGATATTTTTTTTATCTATAACATAATTCAAATATTTTTTAAGGAATTTAATTGTTATACACCAATAATGTAAAACCTTTTTATAAAGACATCAATCATAAGTTGTCATATCAATAAAAAATTTAACTCTGATTTTATCTCCTTTAAAAGTCACTCATATTATATGATTGATGATTGGTTGACAATATAAAATGCTTCATCAAGGCCAATGCTTCATCAAACAAGCACTCTTTACAAAGCCCCCTTATCATAGCATTGCACATCCGGACATTTGGATGATAGCCTTTAATAAATAAAAAATGACGAGAAACCTCTTTTGCAGTCTTATGTCTACCAACTTTGCATAATCCATGAATAAGTATAGTGTATGTGTACACATCTGGCAGAAATCCGTAGTCTTCAATTTTTTCGAGTAACACAATTGCCTTGTCAAGCTGCTGATTTATGCATAAATCATCTAATATGGAACTGTAGGTAATAATTACATTGGCAAGTTGACCTCTATCATGCATCTCATTAACAAGCTCCCATGCATAAGATATTCTCTCTTATTTGCACAAACCATCGATGAGACTGTAAGTTAAAGTATCAGGAATCATATTTTTGCGATGCATTTCTTTAAAGATATTTATGACTTCCACCATTTAATCTTACAAAATTAATTAATTATGATAGTATAGCTTTTAATATCTGAAGCCACTCCCATTTGGACCATAGTGTTGAATACACGTTTTGCCTTGCTCACTTCATGAACTAAGCAAATACCCATCCGTTAAAGAATTGGAAGTAACTGCTTACATAGTGCATCAACCAATGTATTGAAGGTGAAAACATACGGGTTAATGTTTTTTAGTACCATTTCACTGAACAAGTCAAGTTAATTGCTTCCTTCAATCGACCCATAATATCCAAACTATATATTAGAGTATTGTAAGTGAGAATATTAGGAGAAATTCATTTAACTGATATAATGAAATTGAAGTGTTATCTTTACCTGACCATTAAGACAGAGACCTTTCATTAGTGTCGTGAAGGTTATATTAGTATCTGGCTGATAACCCATCTCTAGAATCTTGCCCAACACAGAGAAAGCAAAATCCATTTGATCCAAGTGGCAGTAACAATTGATCAAAATGTTCAAAGTAACACTGTTTGGCATAGTAGAAAGGGAAATAACAATGGGGTAATGCTTCATCTTCACAATGGATCCTAAAATCTTGCCAAGTTCCATGATGGGTGGCGTATGATGCATACAGAGCATGCGATTCAATAAGTCAATGGCATCATCTACGTTATTGAGATGGTTTGGGGGTACAGAATGAAAGAACACTAAGAAGGAAAAAGAGGGTTTGCATTTGGAAGTAAAGAAGGAAACTTTGGGATAGAAAGGGCAAACCTATACATTGCAGTCAACGTTTCTCTGAAGAAGTCTCCTCCTCTGCTCTCAAACTATGAAAATCTCTCAAATACCCTTTATTAGAACGACGACATGTGTCCAAAGTTGAGGGCAAATTTGCCCTTTTCATTTCACTAATAGCTTTTCAGAAAAGCTTCGTGATTGCCGAAGCTCAATTCTTCACGCACCATTTCCTTTCTCTCACTTTTTTTTACTTCCAAATTTGAAATCTATTCCTCTCTCTTTCTCTCTTTCTCTCTCTCTCTCCTTCTCTCTCAATCTCATCCAGACCATTTCCCCTAATCTAACCTTTTTTCTCTGCATTTGTTCTCTCGCTGCAAAGAAACTTTTGGAAACGGCAACGCCGTCTCCGGCCGTTAGGGTTTCGCTGCGATTTTACCACCAAAGGGTTGTTGATCACTACTGGCGATGTGATAAAACTGCAGATCAAGGTTGGCGAAAACACCGAAAAGATCCTCGATGCTCAATTCAAGACTTTCGGCTGTGGCTCCGCCATTGCTTCTTCCTCTGTCGCTACTGAATGGGTAAAGGGAAAACAAATGGAGGAAGTTTTGTCCATTAAAAACACTGAAATTGCAAATCATCTTTCACTTCCACCGGTTAAGCTTCACTTCAGCATGCTTGCTGAAGATGCTATAAAAGCTACTGTTAAAGACTATGAAGCTTAGCGTGCTAAAGCAACTGTTACTTTCACTTTTGCTTTGGTTTCTTCCTTCCTCCAGGTCTTGATAGACCAGATTTGTTACTTTTTTTTTTTTTGTAGAATTCAAAGAACTGAGGTGGTGCCAAATGCTCTTTTCTCTTAGAGTATTCTTCGATCTGTTCCAGCTTCAAAACAGTTAAAGTGAAGCAATTTTCAGATCTAGCTGGTTTATTTACATACCCAAATTCTCAAATTTTAATTTTCTGCATTTTTATTTTACTCTAACTCAATTATTGCGAATTTTAATGTATTTTTGGTTGGATCCTAACAAAAAGGAAAGGAAGAAGTAGAAAAAACAAACAAGTTTATGAGTGCCTGTGTAAGTGTCTTTATTTATTTTATATTGCCTTCGGTTGTACGCTTTCATAGTTACTTCTCAGTCCTCATGAGCTCTGTCTAAAGATAGATTATGTTGCCCTTATTTGAAGGGACCTATTTATGTTTTAGGTTTCAAAGCATATGAATCGTCCTCTTGAAGCACCATCCTGTGCGCACCCAAAAATAGGTATGTATCTATGTTCTTTGTATCACTTTTTATCTACATAATTTGTTGAGATTTTTGGAAGCTTGGGTGTGACTTTTTGAGTGTCCACTGAGTATTGACACTTAAAATCATGTTTTGTCTTTATAATAGTTGTAATAGTGGCATTGTTGGTTTTGTTCACTTTGGTCTTACATTATAGTTAAAACTCAACATTTTTTTATGCTCTGAAGGAGCAATTAATTACTAATTTTCTCTTCCTTTATTTTGATGGATGGGTTGCAGTGTGGGAGTGACCATGCACTTTTGTTTTTGAGCCAATATTCATGTGCGATTGTTGGTTACAGATTGGATAAAGGTGTACACTTTTAGCGTTTCACATCTGTGGCAACAAAGTTTCTTTTCAAATGCATCGGTATATTGAACCGTATCTGAAGCTTCTTCGCATTGTTCTCTTCCTGTTGTCTATAATTGTCAACTATTGAAATCTAACTGACAGCTATTGAAATCTAACTATAGTTAACTGAAATGTTCAATTTTAACAAGTTTTTGATGTTACCTACTTTTAACATGTTCAAAATCTAAAGTGTGGTTATCTGAAAATTCTGATTTTATTGTTTTTTAGATGGTAACAAACATGATTGTTGAAGGACTCATCATTTCGGCTTTTGTTAAGCACCTTCGACAGTGGAGATCGGTGAGGTGGTTGATCAATGCCTTTTGCAGCTATGTGTCAGTGGAGATTGGTGAGTTGGTTGATAAATGCTTAAAGTACTTGCACCCCTCTATACTTGAAGGAACGTCTTCACAGTGAAGGTATAACAATGTAGATTGTTTGATACCTCTTTTTATATGAAGTTTTTGTGGCCACACGCTATGCATTTCCTAGCTACACATTTTAATTAATCAAAGTTAGCCCATTTTTTCTATTACATTGTAAGACTATCATATGACTCTTAAACTTCATTTTTTGTGCCTTCAAATGAGCTTGATGAAAGTTGCCAGAATTCTAACTCCGTTACTGGCATATATGATTTTTCCCTTTGACAATCTATCCAGTCACTGTATTTGATGTGATTATGTGAAGCCATAAACCTTTGATAATAGGTTTCCCTCTTTTCTTTGCTTGCAGAACCAGACACAGAGATTTGTGCAAGTATGTTCGATTCATTAAATGAAAGCTTACAGGTTTGTATCACGAAATAACAAAATGATGTATTTTCTTTGTGTTTTTGCCTTTATTTAAATAAATTTTCATGCTGTATTATAATTAGGACTATTGGATGATGTAATAATTGAAGTTTGATACTTATCATTCTTAATTGGAAATCAAATTCAATGAAGAGCCTCACTGCTATTAGCTAATGTTATAAAGTTTGCTATATTGCTATCCATGCAAAATTTCATTGTCAATTAGCATCAGTTCGGTTAGTTCATGTAGAATACTTTTAAATTTAGGAAACTGTCACTGTGGAAATACAAGCTTATGCTAATTCTTTTCAATTCTTTTGATGTCTCAAATATCTATTTTGGTTAGGAATGATGCTAATTGAGTGCAAAAGAAATATTTGGACTAGTTAAATTTTGGTACTGTCTCTGTGGTGAGACATACCTCTTCCAACATTCTCTGAGAGTGTTGATTACAGAATCATGTCAGCAATTAAACACAACGATAGCTTCCTTCCCTCATATCATTTTCCTTATACTCTGCAGTTTGCACTTATAAATCTATTTGCATTTTAATCGTTAGCTTTCATTACCAATTGACTGTTTTTTTTATTTTCTTTCTCTATGCATTCACATGGAAATTCTTTGATTATGCAAACATCATTTTTTTTTAAATTTCTAAAAATTCCTTCTTATACTTTTATGTGTTTTCTGAGTTCAGTTATTCATTGGTTTCAACCGTTAATTCCTTCTCTATAAGTCTAAGAATCAGGGCCGTACCACCATTAATCCCTCAGGTTCTCTATCTCTATTTATTTAATCAATTAATTTTTGTGCTTTGGTTGAACTTGAATTAAGATTGCACTGAAGGATTGATATTTGAAGATAGCAAATTAGACCTACGCAATAATCACGCACCTATTGTATTTTTCATTTTGCCTTATGAATAGCAACCTTCCACTTTAGTCTTCTCAAACTTCCTCTATTTACAGGCTTACGTTTAGGGTTCTTCTCATTGTATTGTTCTTTGTGGTCTTCTAAGTTCTTTGTGGACAAATGTATTAGATTTATCTTCTTTTTTAAAAACTTCCTTTTGCCTAAATTTGATAACATATCTTTGTTGTACAGAGCTCAAATTAATAACATTGTGTTAGGCCAGTTTAGCCAAAATACATTCAAATCCTGTTCTTAAGACTAGCATCCTGAAACATGGTCAAGTGCATTTTGGGAACTCAGAATGCTGCTTTAGTTAAATATTATTATTTTTTTATTACTTTTCCAGACTAGCATCTTGGTTTAGGGTTCTTCATCATTCCCTCTTTGTCTATCATTTTTTTGGTTAAAGTAATAATTTGGTCCCTATACATGACACTGATTTTTCATTTAGTCCCTATACATAAAAAAATTGAAAATGAGTCCCTACATGTGTAAACGTTAGCAAATTCGGTCCCTACACGTGCAAACGTTAGCAAATTCGTCCCTGCCGTCAGCAAATTAGTCCTTATACGTGATACAAATTTTTGATTTGGTCCCTAAACCGGAAAAAAAAAATTAAATTAGTCCCTATATATGCGATCGATAATAATTTTATCCCTATCGTCTGTCAAGGAGCTCAGATTCAACTAAAGATTCTTTTCGTATTGATTATTTTTTTTTATATATTATATCAATTTATTTCTTTTATTGGGAGACAACTTGGATAACTTTCAAAATATATAACCGTTTACGGACCAAATTATACAATTTTTACTCTTAATAAAAGAAATAGATTGATATAATATATAGAAAATATTCAATCCGAAAAGAATCTTTAATTGGGTTCGAGCTCCTTAGTAGACGGTTGAGACAAAATTACTATCGATTGCACATATAAGGACCAACTTAATTTTTTTTTCATGTTTACGGATCAAATAAAAAATTTATGTCACGTATAAGGATCAATTTGCTGATGGCATGGACGAATTTACTAACCTTTGCACATATAGGGACCAAATTTGCTAACGTATACACATGTAGAGATTCATTTCCAAATTTTTTATGTATAGAGATTAAATGAAGAATCCATATATATCACATATGGGGACCAAATTATTACTTTAACTTCATATTTTTTAATACCTGTCAAACATTGCTACATGATTGCGTATGCAGACTTATGTACTGAGCAACCTTCCTGGATTTTACGCACTTGGAGAGGAAGGAAGGTGGAAGAACAAAGACAATGTTCGTCACTTATAGCTCTTCAGATTGCATCTGATTCTTCCTCTTAATATGCAACTTAAAAAAATGTTTTCAAGAAAGCTATTAATAAACCAGTTTCTTAAGTCTGGTGCTTCAATTATTAGTGTGTTAATTCAATATCAAATATGCATTGAATTCTTTCTGTTGCTACATGATTTGCATTGTGCAGCTGCCACATTGTTATATAAGGGAAAAAGAAAAAAATCTGTAACTGGGATATATTAGTTGGTCTTGGAAATGATTCACTTTTGCTATACTGAGAGGATTGCTACTCCATGTCCAAATTGTGAAGCATTATTACCACCAATTTTCACTAGAAATTTCAAATGGGTGTGATCTTGGTTCTAATGTGTGAAAGACTAGACTATCAAGGTTAGTTGATGCATTAGTTATTTCCTCAATTTCATTTCTTTCTGGCTGTTTATACAACTAACATGTAGTGCTAAATTTGATGTGATGCATTGGCTAATGGCCACTTACTTTAAAATGCCTAATCTTCTAACTATGAATTTGGTGAGTTATAGGACAAGTACAACAATGTTCTAAGAATGAGCTTTGGTAAGACCAGCATTGTATCTGGAAACAATGATGTTTTCTATATAATAACACCAGATTTAGGCCTTTATTTTTTTTGCTTCTTTGGCAATTTGTGCAGGTTCAAAATAATAGTGAAGAATGGAATTGCATGGTTAGAAGTAATTACCTTTTTTTGAATCCAAAGAGTGAAATGATAATTGCCTCAATGTCGAAAATGAAAGTTAGAATATTGGTTGAACAATGAGCATAATTTGTGACTTCATTTAATGATAATTTAATAGAGTTTTCTGCTCAATGTTGTTATTTGTTATTTTGGTTAATTTTTGGATATTTTGTTGTTTTGATGCTCTGATGTATTGTGTTAGAGCACCCCTTGCTTCTATAATACAATTGTTTCCTTATATTAAAAAAAAAGGAACAATCAGCATAATTGAAAGTTGGAATTGATAACGCCTCAATTGTTATAAAGTCATAATTTGGTGTGTGAGTTTTCAATCAATAAAATATAAACTTTTTGCATCATAACGGAATTGTTGATAAATTAGTCAAGCAATTACTCATCTAAGTTTTTGCTGACAAGTCTTGCAGTCCAAACGTGCGAATTGTTTTTTTTAACATCTTCAGTTTAAGAACATTATCAGTTAATATTCATGTAAAAATCAGTTAATATTACATACACACACTATCCTGAGTTTGCATTTATGTTTGCTTTGTGAATGGTACAACCCAAAATGATTTATACATTTCTATCTTCTATATGATTTGTACTAATTTCTATGCTTTATAACTATGTCAATATTGATATATAATTTACTTTATTCAATTATTTTCTGGGTAAAAAAAATTGATTAATATTCAATTTTACTTTTAGAAAATTTGTAATAACCAACGCGACGCGACCTGACGGGTATACCGCTAGTTATATTAAAAATGAGTTCCTTAATTTTTTTTTAATCCTTTAAAAATAACACATTATTGTTTAAGTCCAACAACTGACATCTTATTTTTTAGATATTTTTTATTTTCTAAATTTCATTGAAGAACTGAGAATTGAGTTATTGTCGACATGGAAACAAATTCAAACTTGATGTATATAATTTATATAAGAATTATCTCAACTTTGTTATATATAATCTTGAAGCCATCGTTCTGTACTATTGGTACGAACCCGTAAAGCCTCTTTTTTCTGATTTATTCAATGAATGTAATAGGTTAATTATTGTTATTTGGTCATTGCCATTTTCCATCCATTTTCTTTTTGTTGTTAATTTGAGGGAAGGCTCATAAAAGGTTTTACATTACGGATGAGGGAGAAGAAAAAAAGAAATAATAAAAGAATACAACACATTACAAAGATTTAAACTTTAAACTAGTAGATGATGTCGTTGACTCACTCAATAATGTAGATTCCTCCATTCTTTTTTTTAAAAAAAAATTGTATTGAATCCTTGTTATGTAAACTGTTAGATTTATTTGTTAAGACTTTAAACTGTTTGTTTTATTTCTCAAGTCTATATTTTGTTTCATGTGGTTTTGATTTATTAGGCCATAATTTATTAGGCCTAATAGTAGTGCAGACCAAACGTCATTGAATACGGCATATTAGCATGAATACTGAATGTCAACTTTCTTAAGTTTTGTCAGACATAGTATGAAGGAATATAAACACCTGCAGGGGAAATCTTATCATCGTTAATATAGCAGGATGTGTACCTCATGCCATTTTGAGTAAGGAGAAAAGTTAGGGAGGTGTATTGGATTGAGATTTTAAAAGATTATTTTGATATAAAAAAGTCTTATGGATTTTAATGGACTATATAAGAATGTAATGACTTGTAAGATTTTTTTTTTTAAAGACTTTTATAATCAGGATTTTATTGTTTGGATTTTAATGGATTTATATCATAAGAATTTATAAGATTTGAAAGGATTATATGGATTTATAAGATTTGAAAAGAATACATAATGGTGAATAAAATCATAATTTATAACTCAGATTCTATTTCGATAGTGGAGAATAAACACAAACTCTAATTACAATATTACATAGCAAAGTCAATTTTATAGTAGATAAGACAACATATTCACATGTTTTTGTTCTTATGTTATTATATTTATATAGTGTAAAAGAAAATTGTGAACTTAAAAAATAAAATAATTTTATTTTCATAATGTCATAATATTGTATTATATATTTTTTATTGTTTGTTGTTACTGATATATGTTAGCTATCAAGAGTATATAAATTTGATGTATCATTACTTGCAAATCAATTTTACTTTATACTTAGGTAGCGATTCACCCAACTTTTTTTGAGACTTAAAAGCTACTTTAAAGTTAAAGTTAAAATAAGTGTTATAAGAGCATGTTTGGGACAATTTATTTTCTTGTAAAATGCTCTTTTTTCCTAAAAATAGTTGTTTTGAAATTATTCTAATATGTTTAACAAATTAGCTTGAAGTAAAAAAAAAGTTTTTGTTATGGAAAAAAAATGATTTTCAAGAAAGCTAAAAATTTTAAGCTTATTTGAAGAAAAAAAATTTGATTATTTTGAAATCAATCATAATTTTTTATTTTACCCTATATAACTAACTACTAAACAAATATTATTATTCTATACAAACAACTTCATATCTTTTTTTTTTCTTGTAATTTACAATATAAAAGTATTTTTTATACCATCCAAACAAAATAAATTATCTTAAAATCGTTTTTTAACAAGTATACTCAAACAAAAACTGATTTTCATTATAATTGATTATTACAATAAATATATAATCGATTATTGAAGTAAATAAAGATCGCTTTGTTTGGTAATTTATGTTGGGTTGAACAACAATCATGGGGGAAAGAGAGGGGGAGGGAGAGATGGAGTAAGAGAGAGGGGGGGAGAAAGGAGAGAAATAGAGGGAGGGAAGAGAAAGAAATGTGAAGACATAAGGTGAAGAGAAAAAAGGATTGACAATCCTGAGAAATCTCATATGTTAGGGTGAGACTTTTTGTTACTAAAAAATAACTAAAAAGTCTAACAAAATCCACCTTAGAAAATAATCCATCGAAATCAGGAAGTTTTTGAATACCACAAGACTTTTTGTTATTTGTAAAAAGTCTTGATTGAATACCACTAGAATTTGATTCCCTCTTTAAAAAATCATAATAGTCTTGATTGAATACCACAAGACTTATTTAGATTATTTAAAAGTTTTGATTGAATACCACAGGACTTTTTATCAGAAAAAAGTCTTTTAAAATCGTTTACAATCTCAATCCAATACACCCCCTTAAATGCAATTCTATAGATACTTTATGTGTTGTTTTTCAATGGAAATATGACAAGTTACACATGATATATTTTACACATTTCATGTTTTTATTGGAAAACAACAGCTAAAGACTTACGAAATTACCTATAAGTTTTCTCCTCTCTCCTTTGATCAAAATCTAGGAAGTTCCATAATTTGACACCATAAACCATATCATTTTATTCTTTCACGTTGTAACACAAGGTAGCAACTGACCCAACAAAAAAAAAAAAATATTCGCAATTTTAAGTGGCATTATGCAATAGTAAGGGAGTGTGTGAAAGCACAGGTGTGTTCTTCTCAATTTCCATGGTGAATTTTGGGTCCATAGTCCTCCTGTTCAAAAAACTTGAGTACCATTCAGCAGAGAGTTTAGGCTGCCTCCTCAAGCTTGGATCTTTCAAATCTATGTAATATAGACCATAACTTGATTCATATCCACTCAGTAACTCAAATGCATCCAAGAAGGACCATACAAAATAACCTCTTACATTTGATCCACTCCTTTAATGTGTCAAGAATGTAGGAAAAGATGAGGAGGGAAAAATGAAGAAAGGTAAAAAGAAAAAAAAAAAAACAATTAGCATCCATGTTAAGACATCAAACATCTTTTGTTACGATCTCATTTAGAAATGAAAATGAAAGTATAAGTGTACCTCAATGCATCAAGCATGCTCCCAATGTATGCATGCAAGTACTTCACCCTTGGCCAGTCATCTAATGATGAATTACGAGGTGTTTGTTGGCCTGCAAAGATCAAAGACTTACCATACAACTACACAATAGAAGGTTGAATTTGTTGATAAAAAGAAAAGTGAAGCTTTTGAGATGATTTAAAGGAGATACATAGATTATGTCGTCAAAAAGGTTTGCATATATTGCTTTTAGGGACACGAGACAGATAGCCATACCATTTTCATGTATGTAAATTGGAAAATTGCCATAATTTTTCTTCAGCGAGTCTAGCGCCCCTTGCAAACTCCAGGTTGTAATTGGAATCTAAACAAACCAGAAGGTTAGTGGAAAGCATGGAAATACAAAACTTCATTTGGGAAAAACAAAAAACTAGAGTTGCACCATCATGTCCCTACTCTACTCTCACCTCAAGTGTACCATCTTGTGGAAGTCCTATAACCAGAAAAAAAAAACACCAGTCTCATTTCAGCTATTGGACTTAAATAACTAAACAAATCTTCAGCAATACAAGTACAAAATTATAAATCTCGATGCCATGGATTTTAGTAGGAAAGAAGAAGATGTGAACTGAAAGAGGTAAGTAATGAAAAGGTTGGCAATATGCTAGGTGAATAACAAGAACAGTTAAATTAACATAGTAATATTGATGTTTGTATGAGACAAGATTATATACAAAAGTTCCATCGGGGCGTCTAAATGGAGCCACAGCTGGTCTGCAACAAGTGTTAGCAAGTATAAGCAAGGGAAGGAAACTGATTGTCAAGATCAGAAGTGTTGTCCCAAACAATTAGAAAATTTAAATAGATAATTAAAAACCATTAATTTGATGATCTAAAGAAAAAGAAATAAAATTCAGAAATGTTGAACCACAATCTCATTAAGGCCATGTTGCTTTGCAACAAATAAAATAGCAAGAAAATGAATGTATATATAAGAAGTATCTCGAATCATAAAGTTGAATATCAGATCTCACAGAATATAGATTTATATAACTGACTTGTTAAAACTTGATGTAGAATTGGTTATGCGATCAAAATTGGTGCAGGAAAGGCTATAACATACTTTCAAGCTGCACTGCCATATCTGCCATGTAATCTCTTTCCTCCATCTGCAGGCTGCTAGGAGTGTTCTTAACATAAAATGTGTAGTAAAAGTTTATTCCTAAGAAATCAATTGAGCCCTTGACCATATTTGATTCCTTTTGGGTGAAAAAAGGAAGCCTTGAGCCAACATTATTTTTCATTATATAAGGATAATCTCCAAAAATAAAGGGATTTAGAAACCTGTAACAATAAATCATAGTTGAAACCTACCATAGCAATTAATGTATAATTGAAAGCAATTAATCTTTACCAGATCATTACTTACCACCCCATGGTGAAGTCTTCGGCCCTTTTAGTGGCACTTATATCTTCACTCGTATTGGTTTGAGGAACAACGGCAAAAGTAAGGAGATTAAACCCAATAAAGCCATGCTGCAAGCTCTGCATTCAAAAGAGATTGTTTTCAGAACAAATGAAATGAAGATTAACACCTTTCAAATTGACATCAACGTTATGACCTTACATGCTATCCAGCATAATTATGTTACCAAATGAAAATAGAGTCCTAATAATGAATGACAAAGTGGAATAGTGAATGTGTCATATATTGTTTTACCTGGTACTTCTTCCTATACAACCTAACAGCTGATGCATGTGCTAACAACATATAATGGGTTGCCAAATATGGATCAGTTGAGGAATTGCCCCTGGAGCAGTTAGCTATAGAGGAAGAACACCGCTGAGGAGGTAAGATTCCTTGATCATAGCCTAACATAGCAAATACATTGGCCTCATTCACTGTGGTCCAATACTTAACTCTGTCGCCAAATTCTCTGAAGCACATGTCCGCATATGCTGTGAAGTCTTTCCTACAAGCATACATAAATAAATACGTTAATCACAAATAAAATCATTTCTCAATTTTGTGCCATATGCATCTGGCATGATCTCCTATCTTGCACAAGATGGTAACAAAATTGCAGACTTATTAGGGAACCTTACACAATTCTTCGACTAACCCATCCTCCATATTCATCCTCAAGTGTTTGTGGTAGATCCCAATGGTGTAATGTAACATGTGGTTGGATTCCTACAAGATGAAGATATATCAACAAAGATAAAGCAATTCAGCATATATAACATGGAAGAACTTCTCTTAGGAAAATTATGTCTTCTTAAGATGTAACAACCATGGCTTATCAATTCATTGATAAGGTTGTTGTAATACTGTAATCCTTTGGGATTGATTGGTCCTTTTCCATCTGGAAATACACGAGAAAAAGATGGTCAGAACAGAAAACAACATAACAGTTTGGTGTAGGCAACTAGATTCCAATGGAGTAAGAGATTCATTGCGCGGGATTTTAAAATGCGGACCACATCACGTGATGCGGACGTAACCTCACGGTATCGCATCAGGCCGTGATTGTGGACCGCATCGGCCACAATTTGGTCGCATCGGGCCGCAGTGCAATCGTGATTGCTACTGCAATTTAAAACCTTTTGCACCTTATTAAATAAAACCAAGTGTGTGTCAAGTATAGATAAGATTTAAAATTAATTTAGGCATTGATTTAGGAAAGTCTCAAAAATAATACTTTGGTGATCTGACCTGGTATAAGTCTTGACCATGATATGGAAAATCTGTATGCATCTAAGCCCATGTTGGCCATGAGTTTGACATCTTCCTGTAGGAAATCAAGTTTGGTATTTAATAATAGTCTAAATACAAATGCTTTCTAGTGCAAAATATTTTTATGTAACGAATATCAATTTAAAGCTAGTGTCTAGCATGAGATCATGAGTTCGATCACGAGATTCATGTGAATGGAAAAATCAACCGTAAGAGGGGTTAGTATATTAATATTCCACCTATCAGATGAGGATACTGATAGACCAGCTGAGCAAACCCAAAGAGAGGCCCAAAAGGAAGAGTGCCCAACCTAAACATCTAGAAGATTACCTCACATGAGTAGATTCTAATTCTGTTCTAGCATGTTGTGCTGGCTCAATAGTATTGGCTAGCCTAATTTAGGGAATGTAGATGCAGTGTTGCACTTTGTTATTTTCATTCCTTTGCATTTAGTTATTTGGCTTTTATGCATGTTAAATAGGACCTACGTATGAATGAAAAGGCAAGAAAGAAATATTCAGTCTATTCTCTTCTCTATTCTTAGGAGGTCGCTGTCCTCGAAAAAATCAGGAAAATATCCTCTGCCCTAACAGATACTCTGGAAACAAAAACAAGCCAATGCCATGCAGGAGAGAGAGAGAGAGAGAGACGTTTGCTAACCTTATATTTGTGATATTGATCGCATGCAATGTCTCCATCACCTTTGTACAAATTCCCTAAAAATATATTTTAGGTATTCAAATTTTTTAGTGAAATAATAAAACTCAAAAATGAAATAAATAATTAAAAACGATTTTAAGAAAACGAAGCATATTATATATCTGACAGGAGAAGAGTACCATTTCCAGCATGGGCAAAAGTATCCCATATGCTAGGCTTCCTACCATCTTCATTAGCTGCACCTTCAACCTTTCACATTTACCCCAATACAAAAATACACTTATATAAGTATATTGTTTAATATTTAGTGAAGAATAAATGAGTGATTTAGTATCTAAAATTATTTTTACATGCAATTTAGTCTTTGAATTTAATTATGGGTACAAGCTAGAAGTGATAGGATAGGACAAGGGTGTACACAAGTGGAGTCAAGTCAAGCCCTTCAAGTTTGGGCTTGACGTGTGAAAAAAAGAAAGTTTGCTGAAGCTTCCTCTCATTTATTTAAATGAGCTAAATTTTAAAAGTTTGAACTTAACTTGTTTAAAAATACAAAGTTTGAAACTGACTCATTTAGCTCATTTAATGCTTAATTATTCTTTTATCAAATTTAATATATTGAATCATATTTAAGTTTATTAATTCAATATTTAACAAACATATTTTTATTAGAATATGAAATAAAAATAGAAACAAAATATAATTTTATATTCATAGTTCATGTTGGAGAATACGGAAATCCCACATTGGTTGGTAATATGAGTAAAGAGCCATTTATAATACTTGGACAAACTTCTCTCTATGAGCTAGCTTTTGGGTTTGAGTTAGACCCAAAATCTAATATGGTATCAGAGCCTATCCTAGATCCATTAAAGGGCCGCCCACCATATTATCCACGCACCAAGCCCAATAGTGCTGGGCGTGAGAAGGTGTATTGGGAAAAACTCAAGTCCCACATTGACTAGAGATATAGCCTCATAAGAGCTTATAAAACTTGGGCAATCCTCACCTCTTAAACTAGCTTTCAGAGTAGAGTTAGACCCAATTATTCTAATATGGTAGAGGAGCACATAGGCCCACTGACTTCATTAAAAAAAATTTAAAAATAATAATAATAAAAAGAAGGCCCAAGTAAAAAAAAACTTATCAGACCCGTGGTCTCTGAGACTCAAGAAAAAAAAAAAGACACAAGCCCAGGCAATAAAATGAACAACGACTTGAGGCCTCTAAGGCTAAAAAAAAAAATTGAAGTACAAGCCCAGGCCGAAGAAAAAAAATAAACAAGTCACAGCCGAGCCAAGCTAGTTGAACTTGAGGGGGCGTGTTGGAAAATATGGAAGCCCCACATTGGTTGGTAATATGAGCAAAGAGCCATTTATAATACTTGGACAAACCTCCCTCTATAAGCTACCTTTTGAGGTTGAGTTGGGCCCAAAATCTAATAGTTCATTACACAAATAACTTGTAACTTGCCATTATACGCGCTATCGAATTCGAGTTATTAGTATCAAGCTTACAAACGCAAAATAGCTTTTGCTTCTAAAAATAACTTCTGCTTCTACTTCTAAATCATAGAAGTTCTTTTTTTAAAGGCAAAATAGATTGATTAGTCCTATACGTTTTTTTACTTTTCACATCGGTCCTATAAGTTTTTTTTTTCTTTTTCAAATTGGTCCTACACGTTATGTTTCGTTTTTACATTAGTCATTTCCATCAAATTCGATCTTATGGTGTCAGATCAAAAACCATGTGTCGGACTAACGTGATAATCACGTCAGGTCAAAACTGACGGCATTAGGTCAAAATTGACAGAAAGGACTAACATGAAAATAGAGCATACTAACATGGAAATAGAACATAACGTACAGGACCAATTTGAAAAAATAAAACTTATAGGACCGATGTGAAAAGTAAAAAAAAATATAGAACCAATCAACCTATTTTGTTTTTTAAAAGCTCATCCAAAAGGGACCTTTAAACTCGACTTATTTACATTATCAAGCCTAAATTCAAGTTTGAGTTTGTTTATTTAGTTACATTTCAAAACTCAACTCACACCACAACCTTAGTTTTTTTTTTTTTTTTTTTCTTGAGCAAGCTAGTTCCTAAAAAGGATTAAGTTGATATGTGTTTTGTAGATTTAAGGATTAATCCGCACACACAGTTAAGAAGGACTAAAATGTATGTAATTTCAGAAACTAAAATTTGCTAATTTACTCATTTAATCAGCAACAGAATCAAAAGAGGACTGAGTGAACTGATTAATAGTGATCATACTCCCATGAAAAGGAAGGAACAGCAAGAGCAGATCAATACATTAAGAATTGCAAGAGAGAGAGAGAGAGAGAGAGAAGAACCTGATAAGCCGAGGTTGTTGAACCAAAGACAAAGTCAGGTGGGAAGTCATCTCTGCTCAAGGTATCAGCACCAGGGAGCACTCCTACCAATACTATCAAAGCAAAGGCCTTCAATATCAGCCCCATACTGCTTTTGCTTTCAGTTCTCTGCTTTTGGACCGCCATGCATATATTTATGTATTGCTTTCAGTTCTGTGCTTTTGGACTGTCATGCATGTATTTATATAGGAAGAATGATAGTAATATTCTCTTTAATATGTTCTTTTAATATATATTTTTTTATTGATTGAAATTTATATTGATTCAATTAATTTATGTGGATCTCACTTAAATTTTATAGGATCTATATGAATTTCAAAAAATAAAAAAAATATATTCAAAAGAGAATATGTTGTTATTATTTTTTATATTATTCATGTGACTATTCCAGATCCTCGAGATCTTTCCAAATATGACGTGATTGCTACGTGTTGACTTCTTACCTATTGAACAAAGAAAAATGAGGTTTGATAGATTATTTGAAAAGTGCATTTATGTTTAGATAATGCTGTGATTGGGTATTTGGTACTTTACGTTTCCTTTCTCAAGTTTATTCAACGGTGACTTTTGGTTTGGAGAATATTTTATTGTAGGTAAATTATATTTTTAGGAATGAGATTTTCGGGAATGATATTTTTAAAAATATTAATAAAATATATTTGGTTGATACTTCAATTTTTCGAAAATAATATGTTACATTCCTAATCTTATGTTTGGTTCATTTGAAATATTCTCAGGAATATGATTCACTTTTACAAAAACACCTTTATAAAATAAAAACTTTCAAAATAAAAGAAATGATGATTGAGTAAATACTTAATTTGGTCCCTGAAATTATAGGATCGTATTAACTTAATCCCCCATATTATCAAAATTCCAAAATGATCCCTAGAATTGCAGAAAGTTAATCAGATTCGTCCTTCCATTGATATTTGTATGGACTATAATGACATTAAGTTGGTAATATCAGGTATGTATTTGAAACTAAGTGAATAATGTCGGGGATACATTTGCTATATTTTGCAATTCTAAGAATCATTTTGCAATATTAAAAATATAAGAGACTAAGTTAATATGATCCTATAATTTTAGGGATCAAATTAAATATTTTACAAATATAATTCGGTTTATATCAATAGCTAACTCAATTTGTACAATGGACGGGCAATATGTCAATTTGGTTTACGTGTACAATAGCTAACTCAATTTGTACGTTGTCCAGAAGATAATAGAAATATTTGGGAGTTACGTTTTTTGTGACATCACCTTTGAGGACATTACATGGTTATTCATTATAAAAAATAAATTTTAATTAATTGTATTGGTTTATTTTTGAAAAATAAGATTTTTTAAATATTTAACTTCTTATGAAAATTCGTGATAAAATTTTTCTTCTAACTTAGTTTATCATATCTCAACGTTACGTAAGCACGCATGTAAATAATCATCAAATAAAGTATACATAATAAGGTATCTTAATGTACTGCATAAGCCTTAAACATATGACCATTCAAAATAGTCATAACTTTCAGTAGCTAGAGCAATTAACTAGTTGTTATTCAAAATAAAATAGGACATATCCTATAGCTGGTCATACTACTACAACATGGTGACTTCTCGTACGTCACACTCCTTCCGTGCCCTCAACCATCAGGGAAAGGATACTCAAATGTTCCGATGGCATCTTGAAACTCATCTAAAGATGTAAGGATAAGATACCAATATATGGATTCACACACGATAACCACATATATTACACATCAACAACACATAAGCATGTATAATTACCATGTATAAAGTTCTGCTAGATAAACAAGTAGTATATCATAGGGTCTCATGCCCGGTAGTCATCGTCATTTTCCAAAGAAATGCATGACACTTCGATATTCATCATCTAATTTCTTACCTAATCTCCGGAGATACCAACACCGTTTCATAGAAATTGAGTTGATCAAGCTCGATTGCCAAAAAGGCACACCGTTGTTAAAACCATTGCGCACTGTCCAACATAAGGCACAGGCGATCACCATTTATGGTTTTTCATTGTCCATCAAGGCACAATGATATATACACCGTTTGAATATCCTAACCACCAAGATATCCAGAATAACACCATTGGAACGTCTGCCGAATTTTAATGCATGGAAAAACGTTTCAAGTTTTGTCACTTTTCTTTGTGTTCGTTCTTTCATTGTCGTAGCTCAAGGCTTTCGATTATTCATCGTTTACACCGTTTTAAAACCTTTCACCGTTAACACAGGACGAAATGTCCGAGTGCTCAATCGCGGATCCCTAGACCGATGCACCAGCCCAAGGTCCGTGGTAATAGAAAACATCATTCGCCTTTAATCACATTTCCTCATAATAAGAGGAGGACACATAGTCCATTACACCGTTGCACGGCTTCTCGTGCTGTTTTTACAGAACACTAACATCCCGACGTCTCGTATGCTAGGTTCACGTTTTCATCGTTTTTCACCTTTTTTCGTTCTGTGCAACACAAATCCAAAATGAAAACTCCACAACTCATCCAAGTTGTCGGTTTTTACACCGTTGGGAAAACACGTTTTACAGAAAAACTTGTCTGTTTGAAAACCATCGAATTATGGTAAAACTTAACTTTTATCGAAAGTCCCTTTCCCAAAAAAGAAATTTTGGAAAGGAAACAGCTGAGACCAAAACGTCGTCCCAGAACAGCATTTCTGTTTTCGAAAACGTTTTTCGTAAATCTTTTCGAAAATAAATCATCGTTTAAAAACGTCCTCAGTTGAAAAACTTGACTTTTTCCTCTTAATGTTATTTTTTTCTCATAAAGATTAATTTATTCATAAAAACTAACATTTCCTACTAACTTCATAAATTACTTTTATATCCACTTTTTCTTTAGCAAAACAGCGTCATTGAAAATACCCAACATCTTCTCAAATAAATCTTTATTATTTAATACAAAGCTTTTTAAAGCTTTTATCCCCATTAATTAATTGAGCACTGACCACTGTCAGGCTTCCCAATCAACATCATAATATGTTTATAGCAGATAATACAGTTAAAACACATATTCAACTACTATAACACATATAAATCAACAATTATCAACAAATCAAATAATTGCCGAAAGTAAATAAATTAATCACCCCACAACTTAATTACATATATACAGATCAAATATGATGACATGCAGTCATCGGGAGAATCCCTCAGGCATTTCCCCCTTACCTCTTGAAGTTCCCGGTAAGCACAAAGTTGTCCGATCGGTCCACGAACTCTCTGATTCCTTGTCCGATTACTCGTTGGCAACTACACACAATCAATCAATCAATACAACAACTGTAAAACACGAAAATTCTCTCCTAATCCCCCCTCCTAGCTTCGGCCATGGGTAAGAAAATATGGCTAGGGAGTTCCAAAAATTGTCATCTTTTGGATTCCATCCTTATTAGGTGTGGTAAGACTAGATCAAAGTCTATTACACCAAAACTTGAACCAAAACTCCCTCCACTCATCAATGGAGGTTTCGGCCCCTTTTTCCAATTGAGCTAGAGAGCTCTTTTGGTTTCCAACTCTTGGATCATGGTAGACAATCATGAACTAGGATCAAAGAAATTGATTTCACATAAACATGAGTTTTCTATGATTTTCTAAAGATTTTTGAATTTAGAACTTTAGAAGTTTTAAACAAGAACTAAGTGAAGAGCAATGAAACTTATGGATCAAAGAGAGTAAGTATTAGAGATTTTACCTCTTGAAGCTTGAAGAAAAGTGAAGAAGAAAGCTTGCACTTGAAGACAACAATGGAGGTTTGAAGAAAATGATTAATGTGAAGAAGAGAAATGTGTAGGAAAACAAAGGGAGGGAGGGTGTATTTATAGGAGGAGTAACCGCCCCTCCTTGGTGGGCTTTTTGGCCCATGGCCCAATTTGTAGATATTTTATGGCAAAAGAGTAATTTCTCCTAGGGACAAAATTGTCCTTTCAACAAAAGATCTCATAAATATCTAGATATTTTCAGAAAATATCTAGATATTTTCAGAAACGTAATGATGACAGTGATGAGTCATCGGCACGCCATCCTAGGCGATGTGACTTCATGTTCATCCGTTTTTAGTCCCGTTACTTTCACGATTTAGTATTTCGCCCCAAGAAAGTCGTGAAAACTTATTTATTTTAAATTTTTTTAAATCGCCAATAACGTTCGCCATTTTATTTAAAGCCTAATCGTTTCGTTCACAAGTCAAAATTAGGTCATCTGAGCAGTAAAATAATACGATCAGTGTAAAACGCAGAACGAGCTCCATTTGAATTTTTGACCAAAATCTAACCATAGCTTCCTACAATAACGTAGAGCGTGACTATGATCTCGGATTATTTTATTTCACTTTCTAGACCCTCTAATAAAATACAAACGGATAAATATTGTTTAATTAAAACAAAAGACTCAAAAGCTTGGAAAAAAAAAATCGGGATGTTACATTTTTACGGTCCCTATTTTTTCTAATACAACCCCTTCCCATTTCATTAACTCTTTTCTATCAAAAATATCCCTTATTATTTTGGAAACTATCTCTTTCTCCTATTTTTGAAATTTCCTCTCCACCTCTTCTTAAACCTCTTTCTTATTCTTCATCGGCAGCGAGCAGGATGCACGATGCATCCACCTTCGTCTTCCCATTCTCATTAGGTGCTGGGCAACCCTCGCGTGCCCAAAGTACAACCATAATTGGGTTTGTAACAGCACTAACTTTTGAGTTTGTTGCCTTCATTTGAAGTTTGTGTTGAAAACCTGGGGGGAAACTTTTCACTCATGAGAAACAAATTATTGATATGGTCACAACTGTACTTCCAATTCTACGGTTATGTGAAGTTAGCAAATGGCCTCAAAACAGTTTCATGCGGGATTTTATCTAGGACTGCACACCCTTATTTAGGTGCCTGAATAAATCTGGGTGCATTTTACCTAATTGGGTTGCCAGTTGCTGTATTTGCTACCTTCATATATATTTGAATTGGTGGGTTTATGGTCCTGAATGTTAGCAGCACAGGTTTCTTGTCTTTGTATGATGGTGTACGCACTGATTCAAACAGACTAGGGGCAGCAATGAGCAATCTAAGAATATCTGGATATGGTGGTGACTGGTGAGGAATTGTGAAGAGGTTTAGGGAAAAATATTAAAAAAGAAGGATATTTTGGATAGAAAAAAGTTAAAAATAGAAGAAGGGGTTGTATTAGAAAAATTAGAGACTGCAAAAAATAAGTCCCAAATATTTCACAAGGATACATTTTTTTTTACAAAGATAACAATGAGACAATAGAAAAAAATAATAATAAAGAAATACTTGTATGTTTTAATAAGAAATAATATTAGCAAAAACATTCCCGATAAACTGCTGTACGAGGCACTCCTTCCGTTCAAGGTCAAATAATGGATTTGACGACCATGAATTGGGTTAGCTCAAATGAAAGAGGAAACGGTAGCGATGGAGGCAAGATTTTGAGTCTGAGAGAGGCATAAATGAGTGGCAGAAAAATAGTGAAGAGAAAGAGAAAAATCAATAACATACAAAGAGATGAAGAATCAAGATTTTGGTCCCTCAGATTTTAATTGCGTCAATTGGGTCCTCTAAGTATCACGATTGTGCAATTTTGGTCCCCCATGTTTCAATTGCGCCAATTGGGTCCCCCACGTATCATGATTGTGCAATTTTGATCCCCAAGTATCACGATTGTGCAATTTTGGTCCTCCAGGTATCACGATTGTGTAACTTTTAACATCAATAGCCTACGAAGCACATGTGCGACTGATTTGGCACTTAATGAGACTAGTTTGGTAGCTTACATGTCATTTTTATGTGACATTTAATGATATGCATTTGATCATTAAATTGTGTGAGATGTCAATGATGTCTTATAAGAATGTCCCGTAAAGTGTCAAGTTGACTTCATTAAGTGTCAAATCAGTCTCACGTGTTCTATGTAGGCTACTGACGTTAAAAGTTGCACAATCGTGATAATTGAGGGACCAAAATTGCACAATCATGATACGTGGGGGACCCAATTGACACAATTGAAACTTGGGGGACCAAAATTACATAATCGTGATATTTGGAGTACCCAATTGGCGCAATTAAAATCCGGGAGACCAAAATTACACAATCATGATACCTGGGGGACCAAAATTATAATTAAGCCAAGAGAAAATGTAGAGGTACCGAGAGATTTAGAGGATACTATTTTAAAGAAATTATTTGGGGGTAACCACGTAATTTAATATCTCAAAAGTTTCACATTCCCTCCGGAAAATCTTTTTCTCACCCTTATAAATGGGAATAGGATTTTCAACTTTCATTCATAAATTTTATTTTAGGGCATCTTTTATGTCTGGGAATATTTTTTTCTCTTGTACCAAATGTGGGAAAAGTTTATTCCCAAGTCACATTCTTGGGAATATATAAATATCTCTTGTACCAAACGCCACCTAAAGGTTTAATTATATTTTTCGTCCCTCAATTTTTTTTAATTGTGTGATTTTGGTCCCTTAAAAAATTTAATTGTAAATTTAATCCTCTATTTTGTGAAATTGTGCAAAGTCAGTCCTTTTAGGGATCAAAATAAAGGCTTTCATTCCACAATTGAAAAATTTAAAGGACAAAAAGTGCAATTAAAATTTTCGATGGACCAACATCGCACGATTGGAAAAGTTAAGAGACGGAAAATGCAATTAAGCCTATTCTAAAATATTTGGTAAATACATTTGGTGCGATTAAAAAATTGGACAGATTATAACAATAAAGTAAAACACATTCCGTCAGGCTCGATTCATATTATATGTATAAAAAAAATTATTACAAAACTCACTTCAATAATCTTTACGTCTTAAAAGAAATTAGTATTCGACTATCGGATGGAAATATCCTTATGTATACCACAAAAAAGGTTGGACAGGTTACAATTAAAGAACAATCTTTTACCGGAAAAAAAAAATCATATATGATGATATAACATAGTCTTCCAAAAGTAGAACAAAAATTAAAATTACTCCGGATTCTTGATTGGTGCCTACCTAACAAATTTGACATTTTAGATAACAAATTTTGTTTTATTTTATTAGTTTTTATAAAATAAGAGAACAGTAATTATCTTTTTTCAAATTTAACTTTGTCCTTACTATCTTTAATTTATTAAGCGAAGAGAAAAGAACATTAATAAAGTGAGAGTAATTAGATTAAACTATCACATGTATGTTTTGCTGATGATATTGTTCATTTTACTGAAACTTCTATGGACCAAGTTCATTTTATTAGAGAGATTCCGAATGATTTTTGTTCTAAATCTGGCCAAAAGATCAACCTCCAAAAATCTAAGGCTTTCTTTTCTAGAAATCTAAGGGATTAATCTGCCATGGTCCTTAGCCAAGAACTAGGTATTGAACAAACAAATGATCTTGGCATCTACCTAGGAGCTCTTATACTTCACCAAAGGATTTCTAAATACTCTGTTAGTTTTATCCTTGATAAAATGAGGAAGAAATTGACCTCATGGAAATCAAATAACCTATCTTTTGCTGGAAGAGTTTCCCATGCACAATCTTGTTTATATAGTATGCCAAGCTATGTCTTGCAAACAATGGCCATCCCTGTGTCTATGAAGCTGCTGAATCAATTTATAGGAATTTTATATGGGGAGGCTCTGAATCTCATAGAAAGTGTCATCTTATTTCCTGGGAGATGAAAAGTAGATGTAAGCAGAGTTGGAGAACCATAGGGAGAAAGAATAGAGGGTGCCATGGGAACCACAATGTGGACGAGCTTCACCATTTGTTACTCATTAACATAAATTAGTAATAAAATAATATGCTATTATTTTATTTTTAATATTATTTTAATAACTTTAGTATTAAAATATTTTATAGGGTAGCAGGACATGTCACATGGAGGCTATGTGACAAATCATTAGGCATGTAAGCAGATTTTATTAGAGGACAAAATGTCAAAAAAAAGAGTCGGCGATTAAAGTCACATAAATGTAGGGGATTAAAAATACAATTAAGCTAATAAAATAATAGATGAGTGGTTAATTAGCATGATGAATGCAAATTACAAAAGAGGAAAAGTAATTTAATCACATCTCTTGATAAAGAAATTGATAACGTGAGAGATGGGAAAGGAGGTAAGAAGATACTAAATGACATTGAGAAACCATGAAAATTTGGTGATGTGAATGCTATTATAGAGATTGAAGAAGATGACTTGTTCTCTCTTTATTTTGCGAATTTATCTATTATAAAAAGATAAATAGATGTCAAGAGAGGGTGATTAACTATCAAGAAACTTTTCATTCAATGGTTTGCGGCTTTTAGGGGATGTAATCTGCCTTTATCTAGCCTAGGTAGTGCTAAAGCTGAACAAATATGGAAATCGTTGTGCTAAATTAATCCAAAGAAAGCGAAGTTAAGGCATGTGACTTAAAGCATCAGAACTGGTCATCAATCACTGTACAAAGAGAAACAATACTTGGAGGGCTATATTGTGAGTTTTGATATTTGAACACATTACAAGGTGAGGTTTACTTTGATGCCCTATTATACCATAGTTGAAGAAAACCAACACTAATGCACACCAAACATCATTGAATACTACAGATTAGCGTGAATATTAAATATCAACTTTCTTAAGTTTTGTCAGAAATAGATGAAAGGATATGAACACTTGCAAGATAAAGGCTAAATCGCTCATTTGATCCCTCATTTGTTTTAATTTATTCAATTTGGTCCCTCTATTTTAAAAATGTTCAAGTTGATATCTTATTTGCCAAATGTTAAACAATTTGGTCATTTCCGTTAAGTTGAATAAATTAAAACAAATGAGGGACCAAGTTGAATAACATATAGGGACCAAGTTGAATAAATTAAAAAAAAATGAGGGACCAAAAAAGTAATTTAGCAAGAACTTAACGGTGAAACTTAACAGAAATGATCAAATTATTTAATGTTTGGCAAGTAAGGGACCAACTTGAACATTTTTAAAATTGAAGGACCAACTTGAATAAATTAAAATAAATGAGCTGACCAAAAGAGTAATTTAGCCCAAGATAAATGGTATTTTCGTCATAATATAGTAGGGCATACCTCATGTCATTTTGGTTAAAATCTAGTAAGTTCCATACTTTGACACCATAAATCATGACATTTTATTCTCTCATGTGGTAACACAAAGTAGCAATTGACCCCGCCCCCCCCCCCCCCAAAAAAAAAGTAAAAGAAAAAGAACATCCACAATTTTAAGTGGCATTATGCAATGAGGGAGTGTGTGAAAACACATGTGTGTTCGTCTCAATTTCCATGGTGAAATTTTGGGTCCATTGTCCTCCTATTCAAAAAATTTGAGCACCAGAGAGCTTAGGTTGCCTCCTCAAGCTTGGATCTTTCAAATCTATGTAATATAAGACCAAAACTTGATTCATATCCACTCAACAACTCGAATGCATCCAAGAAGGACCATACAAAATAACCTCTTACATTTGATCCACTCCTTTAATGTGTCAAGAATGTATGACAATATGGAGACGGGAAAAATGAAAAGAGGTAAAAAAAAAAAAAAGAAGAAAAAAAAAATCAATTAGCATACATGTTAAGACATCAAATATCCTTTATTACGATCTCACTTAGAAATGAAAAATGAAAGTATAAGTACCTCACTGCATCAAGCATGCTCCCAATGTATGCATGCAAGAACTTCACCCTCAGCCAGTCATATAAAGGGTTGAATTTGTTGATAAAAGAAAAGTGAAGCTTTTGAGATAATTTCGGGGAGATACATATAGATGATGTCATCAAACAAGGTTTTCATATATTGTTTTAAGGGAGACAAGACAGATAGCCATATCATTTTCATGTATCTAAATCGAAAAATTGCCATAACTGTTCTTCAATGAGTCAAGATCCCCAAATTTGTGGGTCAAGATCCGTCACTCCTTCACCAGTTATACAAATTTAACATTGCTTAATGTGTAACTATGAAGCATCTACCCTTACTATAGGTATAGGCCTCCAGCTATCATTTCACGAAGAAGCTTCTCAACATCGTCATTCTTATTTTTTTTTTCATGAAAGAGATTGAATAATTGTTTATAAAGTTATAGCATCAGAGAGGCAATGACTTTCTTCTCCCATTTTTTACTTCAAGGCCAATGCTTCATCAAATAAGCACTCTTTACAAAGCCCCCTTATCATAGCATTACAAATCCGGACATTTGGATGATAGCCTTTAATAAAAAAAAAATGACGAGAAACCTATTTTGCAGTCTTATGTCTACCAACTTCGCATGATCCATGAATAAGTATAGTGTATGTGTACACATCTGGCAGAAATCCGTAGTCTTCAATTTTTTCGAGTAACACAATTGCCTTGTCAAGCTGCTGATTTATGCATAAATCATCTAATAAGGAACTGTAGGTAATAATTACATTGGCAAGTTGACCTCTATTAGGCATCTCATTAACAAGCTCCCATGCATAAGATATTCTCCCTGATTTGCACAAACCATCGATGAGACTGTAAGTTACAGTATTAGGGATCATATTTTTGCGATGCATTTCTTTAAAGAGATTCATGACTTCCACCATTTAATCTTACAAAATCATTAGTGCAAAATATGGATTCTACAACAGGTTTCTAGATCGGTTAACTAAATACCGATTTAAAAAAAGAGGCGGTGGCAATTTTAGAAATAAGTGATAAACTTTTTATATCGGTTTAAATTTAACCTGATGTATTAAAGATCAGTTTTAGAGGACAATCGATATAGAAAATTTAAATAAAAAACTATTTATTTATTCTCGCCAAATATTTACATCGGTTCTTACACAACCGATCTCATTATTATACTTTCAAAATCGGTTATTTCACAACCGATCTCATTATTGTACTTTCAAAATCGATTCTATTACCCAACCGATTTCAAATCTTCATTAAACCCATTTCATGTTTTTCACAACCGATCTCATTATTGTACTTTCAAAATCGATTCTATTACCCAACCGATTTCAAATCTTCATTAAACCCATTTCATGTTCCAGCGTTATTTCATATCTTTCCTTCCTCACTGTTTGCCGTCTCTCTCGTTGTTGCTCCTTCTCCTTCATATCCTTCACCATTGTAACCTAGCACCATAGTCACGAGTCGTTGCTGCTCCTTCATCGCTGAACCTCTGTACCAAACTTTGCCCACGGCTTCACCCTCTCCTCTTGCAGGTTCTCTTTCTCTCTCTCTACATTGTTGTTGTTGTCTGCTACCTGTTACTTTGGTTTCGCAATGTACTTGATTAGTTTTACAGTATGGCATGTAACTTGATTCCAAGACTCACAGAAAGGAAATCCATACTTGACATTCTAATGAGAAAAAACACTTCTCCTTCTGATTAGATTTTCTTATGAAATTAAAGGGAGAAAGGAAGAGAAAAAGTATTAATGTATTAGAATTTACTATTTAGTTTGAAAATGTGGTTGATTCAACTTGAGTAAATATGCAAGGAAACATAAAACTCTTCTGCTCTCATTCTTCAATCATTGAACTGGAAGGCTCAGATTACTAAATATCTTTAGTTGATTTACTCTCCACTGAACTAAGGGTATATTTGGATGAAGAATTTCAAGGAGGTAATATACTTGGTGAGAGGAATTTAAATATTTTAGTGTGAAATAACTTGTTAGGATATTTAACTGAAGAGTTTTAAAAATGATAGGTACATGACTTTGTTTGAGCTAAGTCTGAAATCAGAATCTTGATACTTCTTAGCTCGTTGCTGCTTCTTCTCCTTCATTGCTTTCATATTTTCTGTTTTTGTTCTATCAATGTAGATATGCATTGCCTCATATAACTACTTTATTCCTAGTTCTATTCTTTTGGCCAAATGTTTTGTATGGCTTGGTTTATAAACACTTGGTGCATATTAGTTAAGGATATTAGTTTAACATGAATGGTTTTTAAATGTTAGGTTAAAAAATCTCTCACAATTCTCGCAAACCCTCTCTTTGCTTTGTGTTTCTGATTTAGGGTGAAGGCAAGCCTCAACCCATCTCGAGCTCCCTCTCACTCATCACTCTCCATCTCCTCACTCTGAGCACAAGTAAGATATTTTATTCCAATGTTTTGTTTGCTGCTTTAACTTAGGGATTGGACTGTAGGATTATCTTTTAGTGTTAATAAATTAGCAAAGCCTTAGTTTCCCGTTTGAGATTCAATATTAATGAGCATTGTACTTTATTAAGGTACCACTCATTGTATTGAATCTTGAATTATCCAAGTTGGACAATTTGGGAAAAAACTTTTTCTTCATTTGGTTAATACTTATTCCTTAATTCTCATATGTTATACTTGAAGAAATTTCGGCCTGATGCATTTCCTTTTGTTCTCCGGGTGCACACTTTAGCGCGGTGGATGTTACGCGTTCAAGTCGTGTATGTCGGAGACCGATGGAAAATGCTGTCAAAATTTCCTTAAGTATGGGCATGAGAGTTACAGACTAACTGTTAACTGAGTGTTGAAGAAGTTTCTTCTCGAATGGGATAGGGCCATACCCTGTGATAAGAAGGAGTTGAAGATCTTGGACTAAGTGAAGTTATTGTTGTAGTTATGGATCGTAATTGGATCGATGCTAGACGCACAAGTCATGAGTATGAGAATGGAGTGAAAGATTTTTTAGAATTTGCTAAAAGAAATGTTCCCGATAGTAATGGAAGGTTTTATTGTCTTTGTGTTAATTGTTTGAATGAGAGACGATTGGAAGCTGAGAAAATATGAGAGCATCTTATTTGTGAAGGAATATGCAAGAGTTATACAAGATGGATATGGCATGGTGAATTGTTAGACAGACTAAGTGTGTCCCAAAGAGAGGAGGTTGATGACGTAGATATGGATGATCAACTAAAGGACATGATCCCCGATATTGGACAAGAGTCATTTCAACGAGCAAATATGTATGATACTTTGTGCAGTGATGCAGATAAGCCTTTGTATCCCGAGTGCTCTAATTTCACACGGTTGTCAGCGGTGTTAAGATTGGTAGTTGTGAAGGCGAGAAATGGGTGGAGTGATAAAAGCCTCACCGAATTGCTTGAGCTGTTGAAAGACATGCTTCCAGAAGGTAACACATTGTTGAACCGTAATTATGAGGCAAATAAGATATTGTGTCCGATGAGTATGGAGTATAAGAAAATACATTCATGTCCTAATGATTGCATATTGTACAGGAATGACTTTGAAAAGATGCACGAGTGTCCAAGGTGTGGGGTATCACGCAACAAAGTGAACGATGGTGATTCAAGTTGTGATGTGATCACAAAGGGTCCTCCTGCTAAGGTGTTATGGTATCTTCCAATAATTCTAAGGTTCAAGCGATTGTTCGCTAATGTAAATGGCGCAAAAAACATTAGATGGCATGCAGATGAGAGAAAATGTGATGGACAGCTTCGCCATCCGGCTGATTCTTTGCAATGGAAGAGAATTGATAGTTTATTTCCGGATTTCGCCGATGAGAAAAGAAACCTTAGGCTTGGACTTGCTACGGATGGAATGAATCCGTATGGCACCTTAAGTAGTATTCATAGTTCATGGTCTGTTCTCCTGGTAATTTACAACCTACCTCCTTGGTTGTGCATGAAGCGCAAATACATTATGTTATCTATGATGATTTCAGGCCCAAAATAGCTAGGAAATGACTTAGATGTTTATCTATGTCCCTTGATTGAAGACTTAAGAAAGCTGTGGGTGGAAGGCGTTGATGTGTTTGACGGGTATTGCAATGAGACTTTCAAGATGCGTGCCATGTTATTTTGCACCATCAATGACTTTCCAGCATACGGGAACTTGTCCGGATATAGTGTTAAGGGGCATAAAGTATGCCTTGTATGTGAAGAAGGCACATGCTACCATCAACTACAACATGGAAGGAAGACGGTTTACCATGGGCATCGAAAATTTCTCACACTTGATCATCCGTATCGTAGATTGAGGAAAGCTTTTAATGGATGCCAGGAGAATGAAATTGCTCCGACGGCCTTAACCGGAGATCACGTTTATCAATGGGTTAAGGACATGGATGTTATCTTTGGAAAGACCCATAAGAAGGCTACTGAGAAAAACATATGGAAGAAGAGGTCGATCTTCTTTGATCTTCCATACTGGTGCAAACTTGATGTAAGACATTGTATTGATATGATGCATGTGGAGAAAAATGTGTGTGATAGTGTAGTCGGGACGCTTCTTAACATTCAAGGCAAGACAAAGGATGGTGTGAATGCTCGTTTAGATCAGGTTGCGATGGGTATACAAGAGCAGTTAGCTCCACAATCCGTAGGGGTTAAGTGGACTTATTTGCCCCCAACATGTCATACTTTATCGAAAAAAGAGAAAAAAAGTTTTTGTGAGTGTCTGTGCGGCGTCAAAGTGCCACAGGGTTACTCTTAAAATGTTAAAAGGCTTGTCTCAATGAAAGATCTCAAATTAGTTGGTTTAAAGTCTCATGATTGCCATGTCTTGATGCAACAACTACTACCAGTGGCTATTCGTGACATCTTGCCTAAAAAAGTGAGACATGCCATAACAAGGTTGTGCTTATTCTTCAATGCTATATGTAGCAAAGTCATTGACCTTCAAAAGTTGTATGAGTTGGAAACTGAGGTTGTTATTATCTTGTGTCAATTGGAGATGTATTTTCCTCCTTCATTTTTTGACATCATGGTTCATTTAATTGTTCATCTAGTAAGGGAGATTAGATTGTGTGGCCCCGTTCATTTAAGGTGGATGTACCCAATAGAGCGATACATGAAGATCTTAAAAGCGTATGTGAAGAATCCACACCGTCTTGAAGCATCTATTGTTGAAAGGTATGTTGCTGAAGAAGCTATTGAGTTTTGTGCAGACTACATGTCAGAAGCGGAACCTATAGGGCTTCCTAAGTCTCGTCATGAGGGAAGATGTGATGGTAAGGGTACACGAGGTATTACTGTTAAGAGCATGGGTCGAGAGGAAGTGCTTCAAGCACATTTTTATATATTGAATAACACTGATGAGGTTAACCCATATTTATGTGATCACAAAACCATTGTCAAGCAAAATTACCCTCAAATGAACGAAAAATGGTTGTTGAACAAGCATAATAAGACTTTCTTAAACTGGTTTAAAGATCAAATTGCAGAGGATACTACTGCTTCCGATACATTAAAATGATTAGCATACGGGCCTAACTTTGATATCATATGTTGGAGTGGATACGATATCAATAAGTTTTCCTTCTATACAAAGTCCCAGGATGACAAAAGTACCGTGCAAAACAGTGGGGTTATGGTTGTAGCCGAGTCCATGCACTTCTCTAGTTCAAAAGATACAAATCCCGTTATGGCATCTATATCTTACTTTGGAGTTATTGAAGAGATTTGGGAGGTCGATTACACTAAATTTAAAGTATTTGTTTTTAAATATAAGTGGGTTGACAGTAACAGTGGTGTACAAACCGATGAGTTTGGATTTACATTGGTAGACCTTGGCAAGGTAGGTCATACAAAAGAGCCTTTCATCATGGCTTTCCAGGCAAGAAAAGTGTTTTATATTCATGATCCTTCTAACAAAATGTGGTCAGTGGCTCTCCAAGGAAAAAACATGCATAATGGTAGTGAGGAAAATCAAGATTCAACTCTTGATATTTCCGATACTCCTTCTTTCTCAACACGGATGCCTACTTTCAATGAGGAAAATGAAGCGGACAATGTACATGCCATTCGTGATGATCATCATGAAGGGATATAGGAGGTGTAAGTTATATTTATTAGTTAAGTTATGTTTATCTTGATAATTATAAGTTAAGTTCTTTTTGTTATTTAATTTGATATTTACATGTTAAGTTATACTGTAAGTTATGTTTAAAGTGATATTTGTTATTTATCCATCATTACTGACATAGTTTATTATTTTTTGTATAAACAGGCATACATGGCAGATCCCTCGGACATCTATCCTACACGCAGCGGGTCGGATACCCCATTGACAAGTAAAAAAGGTAGACGTGCCACACGATTAAAAAAATTGGCCGTAAACCGTAGTGGTAATCAAAGGATGAGGGTTGAGTTTGATGGAGACTGCTTACCTATAGGGCCAAAGGAAGATCAGTTTAAGGGTTTGGTGGCCGTCCTTGCCAAAAGCAAGGCTAGTATACTTATGGAGGATTGGGACCATGTACCGACGAACGTGAAGGATCAGATATGGGATAGTATCATGGTATTTTACTTTTACCCTCTTTGGTTGTATCTATTTTATTTCACCATATTATTTTCATATACACTAGTTCCTCCATTTTGTTGTGTAATATAGCTCACCTTTAAAGTGCTGGATACCGAGCGTATGAAGAAAAAATGGATTTCGTATTCGGGTGAGCGTTGGAGAACATTTAAAACACAACTAAGCTGGAAATACATACATGGGTGTGCGGACAAATCTCCACTTGAGATGTACCCGTTCCTTGATCAAGAGACGTGGGATAAATTTGTTCAAATCCGATTGGACCCCGCCTTTCAGGTTAGCTTGAGTTATATTGTTTAACTTGGCCAACCAAATTGATTTTATTAATATACTGAATTCAGTTGATGTTATCTATAATAGGAGAAAAGGAAAAGGGCGCAGGAGATCCAGAGTAAGAATCTCTACCCCCATCGTTTGTCTTGTGGGGGATTCTGAGGAGGAAGATGATTGAAGAGAAGAAGAAACAACTTTTGGAAGAAGCATCCCAAGCTGATCCTACGGCTGATCCACCTCCAGAAGTTGTTGATCCACCTCTAGCCCTACGCCACCATACATGGAAAAGAGCCCGATAAGGACCATCAGGACAGTATACATCCGAGGAGGCACATCTTGTTGCTGAAAAGATTGTAAGTATATATTCAATTCTAATTGTAATTGTAATATGCTTATCCATCATCTTACAAAAATTAATGTGACAATTATATGTTGTAGCATTCCTTGGACGAACAGAGCACACAAGGAACCTTTGTGTCTACCGGATGCAAAGATGTCTTGGCTGTTGCGATTGGGAAAGAGGACCACCCAGGTCGTGTCCTTGGTGTTGGATGGGGTGTTGGCATTAGCCAATACCACGGACGATCTTCACATCATCGGAAGAGGGATGATATTGAGTCCATCAAGGCGCAGCTTCGAGAAGAAATAAAATGAGATCTTCTCTCAGAGTTGGCATCTATGGGTTTTTCCCAGCAAAACACAAGTGCCCAACCGTCTGTACCTGTGAGCACTAAGGGTTCATGTGATCATTCACATCAGTTTGATAAGGAGGACGATCAGTGTGAGTTGTATGTTGATGATCATCATGATCGTGGTTAGTGGCATTTGGGAGGGTACACAACTTGGGAAATACCTTACACCACCAGACATTAGAGGATGATCATGTGAGGGTGGTGGTTGAAGATGTTCGAGATGTTGATGCTCTAGTCCCTGTGCCCACCGAGGAGGTTATTACAGTTGGCCAGGCCCCCGGTAGTTTCATCCCTTGGCCGAGAAGACTTGTGAGGTTTTTTGTTTCAGCCAAGGTATTCATGTAATTGTTCAATTACTTATGTTTTTCTATATTTACAATTGAAATAACTTAATTGTGTTTACTTGTATTTACTAATGTTTTACCTATGTTGTTTAGGATGATGGAAAAGATCATCGACCCAAAAGGCCTAGGTCGGATTCGAGAAAACTTGTGGCGTCTGGTTCATCGAAGGTATTCATATAATCATTCAATAAGTTAAGTTTTTTTTTATTTACAATTGAAATAACCTAACCGTGTTTACTAATGTTCTATATTTGTTGTTTAGGGTATTGACAAGGATGTTGAACTTGATGCTCTGGAACGTCTTGCATTAGCAGCTGTGAAACTTGGGAGGGAATCCGCTTTTATAAATTTGGAACACGATGGCTGGCCCGACACTTTCTATATCCCCCAGAGGGATATTATGGAGATATGCATTGATAGACAATAGTGAAATGCTTTGCATGACAGTTGTCTCATTATGGTGCACGTAAATATATTTTATTTCAACTAATTAATTTGTAAGTTAACTAATTAAGTTTTTAACAATTATAATAATTAATATTTATTTCAATATCTTAGGTATCTGCATCGCGTGTGTATTGATAGGGGTAACCTCCATCTTTATGGATTCCTGGACCCTCAACTAATTTAGGGTGAGACACTTAGGTCAGATGAGATTACTGCGTACATGCGACGTGTGCTTGATGAAGGCAAAAAATAGTTCTACCTGGTACCTTACCCCTATCTGTAAGTACAAGTTGTACTAGTGATTTATAATTATTTGTGACTTGTCTCTAACTATTTTCAAATACAGTAAACATTGTCAATTATTGATCATCTGTCGTGGTATGAGTGTTGTGGCCTTCTTTTGTTCGTTGGGAAGGAAGCCGACGAAACAAATCAATTTTATTATTGAAACATACGTAAGCTTTTAATTAATTTAATTTGTACTACATTTGCTTTATTAATTACTCTGAAATCTATAACATACTTTAAATTCATATTTTCTTAATTATGATAGATCTATGAACGCAAGTCGTCTTTTGGATGGTGGTAGGCCTAGGCCTATTAGGTGGATTTACCTTAATGTATGTAGTTTATTAGTACCCGAGATTCAATTACAGTGTAAAATAGTTACTATATTATGTTTTTACTTATTATATATTCAAATTGTGTATTCATTTGTAGTGTCATAGGCAACGTGGCGGTTGGGAGTGCAGATATTATGTCATGAAGTGGATGCTCAACATTGTCTCCGCGGGTATTACAGATCGATGGAAGGAGGTAATTAACTAATAACATTTGTAAATAGTTATAGATTAATTATGTTTAGTTTTAGTTGATTAGTTATAATGTTTAATTTATCTTATGTTAATGGAATGTGCAGATTTTCGACAATCCGAAAGCATTCTCTGAAGAGGACATTAAGGATATCAAGGAGCGTTGGGCAAACTTCTTTCTTGAGATTAATACCGAACATTAATTTATGGACGGCATTTGATTTCTTTAATTAGTTTAATTTGTCATATATCTTTGTTGTATATTTGTTATGTATTTAATTAATTAGTTTGAATTTATTACATTATATAATTAGTTGAGTTTGTGGAATCAAAAGAAGCTGACTTTTGCATAATCAATAAAGTAATTTGGCTTACTTAGTATAGTGATTTAGATTATGTTATTGTTCGAATTCTATTTTGGCTGGGATTGTTCTGGTTGTACATATGAAACAGGGTTAAGGATTGCCACTGGTTTAAAACAAAGTATTTCAAAAAAAAATTGGACTATCAACATCGGTTACAATAGAGAACCGATGTTGAACTATCAATTTCAATCGGTTCTGAGTTATAACCTATGTGAAAAGTATCACTTTCAAAATTGGTTAAAAGACAAAACCGAAAGTAAAAGTTCTATTCAGCATCGGTTAGAAACCAATGTTAAAAGGTCTTACATTCTACATCATCTGTTTCTACATCGGTTCCATAACCGATTTAGAATGTGAAGGAATATGTTGGTTGGTTAGTTAGTTAAATAACTGATTTTTAGTTTCAATAGCTGTCAGTAGAGCTGTTAGTTAGTTTGTTTTGTTAGCAACAGTTTGAAGGCAAGTTATTCAAAGCTATTCTATGATTCTATAAATCGAATAGCATATCATGTAATCTTTTAATTAATGAATACAAAATCACACATGCTAAGCATCGTTACACCAAAGAAAGCTCTCTTATTTTACATCGTATCTTGAGCCGAAACCTGGACTTTTTTTTTTCTTTTTTTGTTCTTGCTAGCCTTCATTTATTATGGCTAACGATGGTGAGCAATCCCCAAGAAAAGATGCTAATCCACCACCTTCTCCGAAAGACAAGCAGAAAACCATCATAGGTAATGAAGGTGGCATTGACATCATGTCCCCTTTCTTTCTTCATGCATCAGATCAACCTGGTCAATTGTTTATTAGTGAGCTCCTTAATGATGGCAACTATGGTGAATGGGTTGCGGATATGAGCAACGCGTTGTATGCCAAGAACAAGATTGGCTTTGTTGATGGAACCATTCCCATGCCAGAGGTTGATTCACCAAACTTGGCTCATTGGATGCGCTGCAATGCCATGGTCAAAGGTTGGTTAAAGAATAGCATGGACAAAGAGGTAAGGGGCAGTGTTCGATATGCTGCCACTGCTAGGGAGATTTGGATGGAGCTTGAAGAAAGATTTGCTAAGGGCAGTGCACCAAGAGTCTATGAATTGCGTCGTGAAATTACATATCTCAGACAGGAAAAACAATCTGTTCCTTCATACTATACAAAACTCAAGGGGTTATGGGATGAGATTCAATCCATCGCACCATGGCCCGAATGTAAGTGTGGAGGCTGCAAATGTAATGTGCAGAAACAACTTGGGCAGATGCGGGAAAGGGAACATTTGTATGACTTTCTCATAGATGAAGTTTTCAGCACAGTGAAGACTCAAATACTCAGCATGGCACCACAATTGAGTCTTGGGCATGCATATCATTTGGTTGCAGAGGATGAACAACAAAGATTGATCTCTGCCATGCATAAACCAATTGCAGAGGCTTCTGCTTTTCAGTTCCAAAATGATCGCAAGATTGGCAAGAAAGAAAGACCTACTTGTGATCATTGCCAAAAGGTGGGACACACCAAAGATGAATGCTGGGAGATCATCGGCTATCCCCAAGATTGGAGGAAGCCATATCATGAAAGAAAAGAAAAGAATGGATCTTGGACCAGCAAGAAAGGAGGGACAAAGGCAGCTCAAGTGAGTACTGAAGCAAGCCCTATTTCAGGTCTGTCACTGCAGCAGTATGAGAGACTTATGCAACAATTGCAGGCTGATACAGACCCTGCGATAGGGAAACAGAAACCTCCACCAACTATAAACATGGCAGGTAAATATTTTCTTGATAAGCCTTGGATCATTGATTCTGGGGCAACCGAACATATTACTTGTGATAAGAATGTGCTGAAAGAAATCATAGTTTCTGATCAGCAACCAGTAAAAATTCCCAATGGTACAAGTGTACCTGGGAAGGGAATAGGAACAACTGATCTTTCTAATGGGATGAGTATCAATAATGTTTTGCATATTCCTGATTTTCATTGCAATTTAATCTCTATCAGTAAACTAGCAAGAGAACATAACTGTGCCATAATCTTTATGGCTGATTCTTGCTCTATACAGGACTTACCCTCGAGGAAGCAGATTGGAAAGGGTAGGCATCAAGATGGTCTTTACTTTCTTGAGCCTGTAAGTGATGGAGGGACAGTCATGACGGTTGATAAATCCATAGATTCTAGATTGTGGCATTTTAGACCAGGTCACACTTCCGCAGCCAAGATGATTGGAATAGGATCTATACCTTTTCTTTTTAGTGATCATAATAATGTACCCTGTGACTCTTGCATAAGGGCCAAACAAACCAGGCTACCTTTTCCCTTGAGTTCCATAAAGACTAGTTCTTGTTTTGAATTAATTCACTGTGATATATTGGGTAGGTATGCTACAAGTTCTATCTCAGGTGCTTATTACTTTCTCACTATTGTAGATGATTTTAGTAGAGGTGTATGGGTATATCTCCTGAGACATAAGTCTGAAGTTGATCATTTTTTTACAAACTTTCATATGCATGATTGAAACTCAATTTCAAAAGAGAATCAAAAGGGTCAGATCTGATAATGGCCTAGAATTCACTTCTAATAGCATGAAAAAATTTTATGAGCAGAAGGGAATCATGATGGAACTTACTTGCACTTATACTCCACAGAAAAATGGAGTTGTGGAAAGAAAGCATAGGCATATCCTAGAGATGGCACGAGCCATTAGATTTCATTCAGGACTCCCCATTTCCTTTTGGGGTGAGTGTGTCCTCACTGTTGTACACCTCATCAACAGATTGCCCTCTAAAATTATCAATAATAAAACCCCCCTATGAAGTGATGTTTGGCAAGAAACCAAGCTATGATCATTTAAGAGTTTTTGGTTTTCTTGTTTATGCTGTAAAAACTAGAAGGGAGGGCAAGTTTGATGAAAGGGGGAGAGCTTGTGTCTTCATAGGATATCCCTCTGGTCAGAAAGGTTACAAGGTATACGACACCACAAGCAAAAATCTTTGATTCAAGAGATGCAGTTTTTTATGAAAATGAGTTTCCTTTTAAATCTCTGCATATTTCTTCGGAGAGAGATCAATTTGTCACTTGTAAAGACAATATTGATTCTATAACTGATTTTCCTGATCAGAATACATAAGAAACTATTTTACCCGATCAGGAACTGCAGACAACTAATGAAGTTGATCTGACAGTGAACAATAATGAGATTAATAATATAGAAGATATAGTGCAAAATGAATAAAGCTGTAGTGAAAGGGTAAGGCATTTACCTAAACATTTAAAATATTATGAGGTTGACTTACCATCTTCCATTATGGCACCCGCATCCAATTGTTCCTCAGGTAACTCTATCATTTATCCTATCTCTAATTATATTTCTTATGAAAAATTGTCTCCATCACATAAGGTTTTCTTAGCGGCCATCTCTTCAAAGGATGAGCCAAAGACTTTTAAACAGGCTGTTGTTCAGAAGCATTGGAGAGATGCAATGCAGAAAGAAGTTGAAGCCTTGGAAAGCAATGGAACCTGGACTTTGGAGACTCTCCCGGAGGGAAAGAACACAGTAGACTCAAAATGGGTTTACAATATTAAGTATAAGCCAAATGGAGAAATAGAAAGGTATAAAGCAAGGCTGGTTGCAAGAGGATTTACTCAAATAGAAGGAGAGGACTTTCATGAGACTTTTGCACCAGTGGCAAAGCTTGTTACCATCAGATGTTTGATGACTGTAGCAGCAAAGAAAGGGTGGATTATTCACCAATTAGATGTGAATAATGCATTCTTACATGGGGATCTAAGTGAAGCAATCTATATGCGAATACCACAAGGTTTTGCAAAGGAAGGAGACACTCGTGTTTGTAAACTAAAGAAGTCACTCTATGGTTTAAAACAAGCATCTCGCAACTGGTATCAGAAATTTACCACAGCACTCAATGCTATTGGTTTCATACAGTCAAAGGTTGATCATTCTTTGTTCATCTACAAGGCAGAAGGAGTTTTTCTTACTGTACTAATCTATGTGGATGATGTTATACTAGCAGGAAATAGTTCTCAGTTTATGACAGCAGTAAAGGGATATCTTGACCAGACTTTCAGCATCAAAGATTTGGGAACTTTAAAGTATTTCTTAGGTATTGAGGTTGCAAGGTCACCCGAAGGCATTGTTCTAAGCCAAAGGAAGTATACTTTAGATATTCTTCATGAAACAAAGATGGAAAACAGCAGGCCAAGCAAGTTCCCCATGGAACAGAATTGCAATCTCAGAATCAATAAAGATGATCCCGATACTGATGCATCAAGGTATAGAAGGTTGTTGGGAAAACTGTTGTACTTAACCATTACAAGGCCAGACATCACATATGTTATGAATACTCTCTGTCAGTTTATGACTACACCTAAGCAAGTTCATATGGATGCTGTAGACAAGATCCTTCGATACTTAAAAACAACTCCTGGCTAAGGAATTCTGCTGTCTAGCAATAATGATTTGCAATTACAGGCTTTCTGTGATGCAGATTGGGGTGGTTGTCCTCTCACCAGAAGATCATGCGCTGGCTATGTTATTATGCTAGGAGGATCACCTATTTCATGGAAGACAAAGAGGCAAACAGTTGTGACAAAGTCCTCAGTAGAGGCAGAATATAGGTCCATGGCAGCGACTATGAGTGAGCTAATATGGCTTAGGTGGTTGCTAGGTGAGTTAGAGACAGCACAAACAGCACCTACTCGGATGTTCTGTGACAATCAGGCAGCATTGCATATAGCAATGAATCCGATTTATCATGAAAGGATAAAGCATGTTGAGATGGATTGTTATTTTGTGAGAGAAAGAATCCAATCGGGTGACATAGAAGCTTTGAAAATTGGTACAAAGGACCAAGTGGCAGATGTCTTTACTAAGCCTTTAAGCAGGGAGAGGTTTGAATTTCTACTTACCAAGTTGGGCATTAAGAATCTACATGCACCAACTTGAGGGGGAGTGAAGGAATACGTTAGTTGGTTAGTTAATTAAATAACTGATTGTTAGTTTCAATAGCTGTCAGTAGAGCTGTTGGTTAGTTTGTTTTGTTAGCAATAGCTTGAAGGCAAGTTATTCAAAGCTATTCTATGATTCTATAAATAGAATAGCATATCATGTAATCTTTCAATTAATGAATACAAAATCACACATGCTAAGCATCGTTACATCAAAGAAAGCTCTCTTATTTTACAGAATGATATTTTTAATCGATTTAAAACGTGTTAATTGCACTAGTAAATCAATTAATTATGATAGTATAGCTTTGAACATCGGAAACCACTCGCAGTTGGACCATAGTGTTGAATACACGTTTTGCCTTGCTCACTTCATCAACTAAGCAAATACCCATCCGTTAAAGAACTGTACGTAACTACTTCAGGTTCCACACCACTTTTTATCATCCTAGCTAACACATTCTTAGCTTCTTAATTTGACCTTTCCTCCTTACATAGTGCATCAACCAATGTATTGAAGGTGAAAACATACGAGTTGATGTTTTTTAGTAACATTTCACTTAACAAGTCTAGTTAATTGCTTCCTTTAATCGACCCATGATGCCCAAACTATATATTAGAGTATTGTAAGAAACATCATTAGGAGAAATTCCATTAACAACCATTTCATAATATAAATCACAGGGCCTTAATTATGAGCTTATCTTTGCATAGGCTGTCAATGATAGTGTTGTACATTACCACATCAAGCTTAATGACTTGGCCTTCAATCTTTCTCAGCACCACAGCCCATTGTTCAAAGTCTCATAACTAACTTCATTTAACTGATATAATGAAATTGAAGTGTTTTCTTTACTTGACCATTAAGACAGAGACCTTTCATTAGTGTTGTGAAGGTTATAGTATCTGGCTGATAACCCATCTCTAGAATCTTGAGAAAGCAAAATCCATTTGATCCAAGTGGCAGTAACAATTGATCAAATTGTTCAAAGTAACACTGATTGGCATAGTAGAAAGGGAAATAACAATGGGGTAATGCTTCATCCTCACAATGGATCCTAAAATCTTGCCAAATTCCATGATGGGTGGGGTATGATGCATACAGAGCATGCGATTGAATGAGTCAACTAGGGATGGCAAAGTGGGTCAACCCGTCCCGCCCAATCCTGTCCCGTCATTAACCCACCCAAAATGAGGCGGGACGGACCAACCCGTTTTAGACATTTGGGTTGAACCCCCCAACTCACCCCGCCTAATGGTGGGTTGGCGGATTGACTCGTGAAACACATAAAAACATAAATTGGGTTGGTGGGTTGACGGGTTGACCCGCTATAAAAATTAAAAAATTAAAAAAAAATCATATAATATTTCTTTTTTTGGACAATCTTCATAGCCTTTATTAAATTATTATTAAAAAATTAAAATAATCTTATTTTATAACATACAATTTGTGTTATAAAAGTAAAGATATTATTTTTGTCGTATGAAATAATTCCAAGTAACAATTAAATTAAATTAAATAATATTAAATAATTAATAAATTAATAAAAAAAATTATTTTTTAATCTGACGGGTTAACGGACCAACCTGCTACCGATCCGCCACCAACCCGTTTTCGGGTGGATTAAACGGGACAGGTCAAAGTTGGTTGGTGGGTTGAGAACCCCAACTCATCCCGCCAAATTTTGACGGGTTGACCCACGATTTATAATCCACTTTACCGCCCCTAGAGTCAACGGCATCATCTAGGTTATTGAGATGGTTTGGGGGCACAGAATGAAAGAACATTGAGAAGGAAAAAGTGGGGTTTGGAATTGGAAGTAAAGAAGGAAACTTTGGGATAGAAAGGGCATACCTATACATTGCAGTCAAGGTTTGCCTGAACAAGTCTCATCCTCTGCTCTGAAACTATAGTTTGCTTCCTAGGTCAATTTTTGCTCCCTGATATTTATATACTAGTATAAAATTATATTAAAAATGAGTTCCATAATTATTTTTCATCCTTTAAAAATAACATATTATTGTTGAAGTCCAACTGACATCTTACGTTTTAGATATTTTTTATTTTCTAAATTTCAGTGAAGAACTGAGAATTGAGTTACTGTCGACATGGAAACAAATTCAACCTTGATGTATATAATTTATATAAGAATTCTCTGAACTTTGATGTATATAACCTTAAGCCATCATCATTTATATAAGAAAATGTATTTTGCAGTTCTTTACTATTGGTACGAACCCTTGAAGCCTCCTTTTTCTGATTTATTTAATGAGTGTAATTGGTTAATTATTGTTATTTGGTCATTGCCATTTTCCATCCATCCTTTTTTTTAGTTTGAGAGAAGGCTCATAAAAAGTTTTACATCATGGATGAAGAGAAGGAAAAAGAAATGGAAAAGGAATGAAATGCATTACAATGGTTTGAACTGTAAACTAGTAGATGATGTTGTTGACTCACTCAATAGCGTAGATTCATCCATTCTTTTTTTTTTTTTAAAAAAGAAAACTGTATTGAATCTTGATATGTAAACTGTTAGATTTATTTGTTAAAACTTTAAACTGTTTGTTTTATTTCTTAAGTCTATATTTTGTTTCACGTGGTTTTGATTTATTAGGCCATTATTTTTTAGGCCTAATAGTAGTGTAGACCAAACATCATTGAATACGGCATATTAGCATGAATACTGAATATCAACTTTCTTAAGTTTTGTCATAATATGAAGGAATATAAACACTTGCAAGGAAAATCGTATCATCGTTAATATAGCAGGACATGAAGCTCATGTGATTTTGATTAAGGAAAAAACTTAAATGTAATTCCATAAGTATTTTAGGTTCTGTATTTCAATAGAAACATGACTAATTACACATGTTATATTTTCATTGATAAGTTATTACACATATTATATTTTTATTAAAAAACAGCATCTAAAGTCCTTACGAAATTACCTATAAGTTTTCTCCTTTCTCCGTTGATTAAAATCTAGGAATTTCCAAAATTTGACACCATAAATCATATTATTTTATTCTCTCACGTGGTAACACAAGGTAGCAACTGACCCAACAAAAAAAAATATCCGCAATTTTAAGTGGCATTATGCAGTAAGGGAGTGTGAAAGCATAGCTGTGTTCTTCTCAATTTCCATGGTGAATTTTGGGTTCATAGTCCTCCTGTTCAAAAAACTTGAGTACCATTTAGCAGAGAGTTTAGGTTGCCTCCTCAAGCTTGGATCTTTCAAATCTATGTAATATAGACCATAACTTGATTCATATCCACTCAGTAACTCAAATGCATCCAAGAAGGACCATACAAAATAACCTCTTACATTTGATCCACTCCTTTAATGTGTCAAGAATGTAGGAAAATATGAGGAAGGAAAAATGAAGAAAGGTAAAAAGAAAAAAAAGAAAAAAAAACAATTAGCATCCATGTTAAGACATCAAACATCTTTTGTTATGATTTCATTTTCAAATGAAAATGAAAGTATAAGTGTACCTCAGTGCATCAAGCATGCTCCCAATGTATGCATGCAAGAACTTTACCCTCGGCCAGTCATTTAATGATGAATTACGAGGTGTTTGTTGGCCTGCAAAGATCAAAGACTCACCATACAACTACATAATAGAAGGTTGAATTTGTTGATAAAAGAAAACCGAAGCTTTTGAGATGATTGAAGGGAGATACATAGATCATGTCAAAAAAAAGGTTTGCAATATATTGTTTTGAGGGACACGATAGATAGCCATACCATTTTCATGTATGTAAATTGGAATATTGCCATAAGTTTTCTTCAACGAGTCTAGCGCCCCTTGCAAACTCCAGGTTGTAATTGGAATCTAAACCAACCAGCAGGTTAGTGGAAAGCATTGAAATACCAACTTCATTTGGGAAGAAAAAAAAACTAGAGTTGCACCATCATGTCCCTACTCTTTACTCTCACCTCGAGTGTACCATCTTGTGCAAGTCCTATATCCAGAAAAAATAAAAAAAAATAAAAAACACCAGTCTCATTTCAACTATTGGACATAAATAACTAAACAAATCTTCAGCAATACATGTACAGAATTATAAATCTCGAGGCCATGAATTTTAATAGGAAAGAAGAAGATGTGAATCGAAAGAGGTAAGTAATGAAAAGGTTGTCAATATGCTAGGTGAATATCAAGAACAGTTAAATTAACATAGTAATATTGATGTTTATATGAGACAAGATTATATACAGAAGTTCCATCGGGGTGTCTAAATGGAGCCACAGCTGGTCTGCAAGCAAGTATAAGCAAGGGAAGGAAACTGATTGTCAAGATCAGAAGTGTTTTCCTAAATAATTAGAAAATTTAAATAGATAATTAAAAACCACTAATTCGATGATCTAAAGAAAAGGAAATAAAATTCAAAAATGTTGAACCACAATCTCATTAAGGCCATGTTGCTTTGCAACAAATAAAATAGCAAAAAAATGAATGTATATATAAGAAGTATCTCGAATCATAAAGTTGAAGATCAGATCTCACAGAATATAGATTTATATAACTGACTTGTTAAAACTTGATGTAGAATTGGTTATGCAATAAAAAATGGTGCAGGAAAGGCTATAACATACTTTCAAGCTGCACTGCCATATCTGCCATGTAATCTCTTTCCTCCATCTGCAGGCTGCTAGGAGTGTTCTTAACATAAAATGTGTAGTAAAAGTTTATTCCTAAGAAATCGATTGAGCCCTTGACCAGATTTGATTCCCTTTGGGTGAAGAAAGGAAGCCTTGAGCCAACATTCTTTTTCATTGCATCAGGATAATCTCCAAAAATAAAGGGATTTAGAAACCTGTAACAATAAATCATATAGATGAAACCTACTCTAGCAATTAATGTATAATTGAAAGGTATTCATTTATTTTATTGAAAAGGAAAAAATGCAAGTGTTGGAATTTTATGACAAAATCTATGTCTTCACTTAATGGTTTAAAGTTCTTGGAGAGTTGATCCTTTGCAATCCAACAATGCCAAGTAGGCCATGTCAATTGATATTAGAGAGAGATATCTTTACCGAATCATTACTTACCACCCAATGGTGAAGTCTTGGGTCCTTTGAGTGGCACTTATATCTTCACTCGTATTTGATTGAGGAACAAGGCCAAAAGTAAGGAGATTAAACCCAATAAAGCCATGCTGCAAGCTCTGCATTCAACAGAGATTGTTTTCAGAACAAATGAAATAAAATTATCACCATTCAAAATGACATCATCATTATCACCTTATATGTTATCCCAGCATAATTATGTTACCAAATGAAAATAGAGGCCTAATAATGAATGACAAAGTGGAGTAGTGAATGTGTCATGTATTATTTTACCTGGTACTTCTTCCTATACAACCTAACAGCTGATGCATGTGCTAACAACATATGATGGGTGGCCAAATATGGCTCAGTTGAGGAATTGCCCCTTGAGCAGTTAGCTATAGAGTAAGAACACCGTTGAGGAGGTAAGGCTCCTAGATCATAGCCAAACATAGCAAATACATTGGCCTCATTCACTGTGGTCCAATACTTAACTCTGTCGCCAAATTGTCTGAAGCACATATCTGCATATGCTGTGAAGTCCTTCCTACAAGCATACATATATAAATACGTTAATCATAATAAAATCATTTCTCAATTTTGTGCCATATGCATCTGGCATGATCTCCTATCTTGCACTAGATAGTAACAAAATTACATACTTGAAGTTAGGCAACCTTACACAATTCTTCGACTAACCCATCCTCCATATTCATCCTCAAGCGTTTGTGGTAGATCCCAATGATGTAATGTAACATGTGGTTGGATCCCTACAAGATGAAGATACATCAACAATGATAAAGCAACTCAACATATATAACTTTGAATAACTTCTCTTAGGCATTAATCAAACATTAAAATGAAAATCGTGTCTTCTTAAGATGTAACAACCATGGCTTATCAGTTCATTGATAAGGTTGTTGTAATACTGTAATCCTTTGGGATTGATTGGTCCTTTTCCATCTGGTAATACATGAGAAAAAGATGGTCAGAATAGAAAACAACATAACAGTTTGATGTAGGCAACTAGATTCCAATGGAGTAAGAGATTCATTGCACCTAATTAAATCAAATCAAATCAAATCAAGTGTGTCAAGTATAGATAAGTTTTGAAATTAATTTAGGCATTGATTTAACAATGACTCAAAAATAACACTTTGGTAATCTGACCTGGAATAAGTCTTGACCATGATATGGAAAATCTATACGCATCTAAGCCCATGTTGGCCATGAGTTTGACATCTTCCTGTAGGAAATCAAGTTTGCTATTTACTAATAGTCTAAACACAAATGCTTTCCAGTTCAAAGTATTTTTATGTAAAGAATATCAATTTAAAGAAAACAAGCCAATGCCAGTGATACATATAAGATGCATCTTGTGGATGTGTTCCCCATTATTTTTTGTGTAAAAGCATTTTCTTTGCCAGTATTTATATACAACATTTTCTGACCTTATATTTGTGATATTGATCGCATGCAATGTCTCCATCACCTTCGTACAAATTCCCTAAAAATATATTTTAGGTATTCAAATTTTTTAGTGAAATAGTAAAACTCAAAAATAAATAAATAATTAACAACGTTTTTAAAAAAATGAAGCATTTTATATGTGTGACTACAGAACAGTACCATTTCCAGCATGGGCAAAGGTATCCCATATGCCGGGCTTCCTGCCATCTTCATTAGCTGCACCTTCAACCTTACATTACCCCAATACGGCAATTAATACCCATATATAAGTGTATTGTTTAATATTTAGTGAAGAATAAATGAGTAATTTAGTTTCTAAAATTATTTTCACATGCAATTTAGTCTTTGAATTTAATTTATGAGTACAAGAAGTGGTAGAAATTGATAGATTATTTTGGAGGGGAACAGGGACATGGTGAGATTTAGTAAGAAATAAAATAAAATTTTAAGTTAGAAGAGAAATGGACAAGAAAGTAAATGAATCAAGTCAAGTCACGCACTTCAAATTAAGACTTAGTTTGTGAAAAAAGAAAGTTGGCTCAAGTTTGTCTCATTTATTTAAATGAGTCAAATTTAAAGTTTGAGGTGACTTATTTAAAAATATGAATCTTTTTAACGTTTTTTTTTTATCAAATTTCTTCTTAAATAATTTTGAATCTTATTAATTTAATATTTAATAAACATATTTTTGCTAAAATATGAAATAAAAATAGAAAAAAATATAATTTTGTATTCATAATCAATTATATAGATAATTCATAACTTCAAACTATTATTTTTTAGGTAATACACAAACATATGAATTATTTGTGAGTTATTAATTTCAAGCTTATAAAGCTTGGACTTACTTATTTAAATAGTCAAGCCTAATTTCAAGATTAGGCTTATTTGGCTAAATCAACAAATTGCGTTGAGTACTTCAGAAGTTGGGCTGTAATAATTTTTTAATAACTTAGAGTATGTTTAGAAGAGCTTATAAAGATCTTTTACGATAATATCTTATGGAAATAAACTCGTATAAATAATTTATGAGAATAATTTATGATCTTTCTATAAATTCTTTTTAATTTATTTTCGTAACCTTATCAGAGAAGCTTATGAAAATAAGCTATTTTTAGCTTATTTGAAAAACAACTAATTGAATAAGCGTTTAATTAAGCTGTTTACCCAAAAGTATAACCCATTTACATCCCTAGTAGTAGATTAGACAAAAAAAGCATTTTTATCTTTTACAACATCTATCTTAACAAAGTGGTTCGTCCCTAATATTGTTAGCATCTATATGAAATAACAGATTAAGTTTTAAGCAATTATGATACGACTCAAAACACACCACCAATGTTTGCTTTAACAAAATGGGGGGAGCTTAGACCCTAGATTTGAAAACTCCTTTGTATTTTTTGTTTCTTACTCTAGTTCCTACTAACGATAAAGTTGATATATGATCGAGTTTTGTAGATTTAAGGATTAATTTGCATACACGGTTAATAAGGACTAAAATGCAGGTAAAAAATAATTCCAGAAACTAAAATTTGCTAATTCACTCATTTAATCAGCAACAGAATCAAAAGAGGACTGAGTGAACTGATTAATAGTGATCATACTCCGATGAAAAGGAAGGAGCAGCAAGAGCAGATCAATACATTAAGAATTGCAAGAGAGAGAGAGAGAGAGAGGAACCTGGTAAGCTGAGGTTGATGAACCAAAGACAAAGTGAGGTGGGAATTCATCTCTACTCAAGGTATCAGCACTAGGGAGCACTCCTACCAATACTATCAAAGCAAACGCCTTTAATATCATCCACATAATTATGCTTTTGCTTTCAGTTCTATGCTATTGGAATGCATATATTTATGTGTTGCATCCTAAGTATATTATTATTCATGTGAACTATTCGCCTTTTTCGAGATCTTTCCAAACGTGACGTGCATAATGCTACGTGTTGATTTCTTACCTATATTTAACAAAAAGAAAAAGGTTTGATAGATTAATAATTGAAAGTGCCTTTACCTTTGGACGGGTGTTGCTAAATGCGCTGCAATTGGTTATTTGGTACTTTTCCTTTTCTTTTTGGAAAAGTATATTTTTTTGTATATGTATTTTATTAGAGCTTCTATTCCTATTTATATATATATATATATATATATATATATATAAAATATTATTAGAATAGGTAAAATTCATTACAACGAATTTTTTTTATTTTGATTTTATATTTTATATTTCATCTTTAATATTAATATTTTTATTAATTTTTTTTTGACGGCGTCAATTTTAAGACTAATATAAAAAATAAAACATAATATATTTATGTTTCATCTTTTATATTAATCATTTTTGATAATTCATTCTTGTCAAGTTTAGTTTTATAACTGATATTAAAGATAAAATATAATATATAATATCAAAATAAAAAAAAAACGGCGTATAGAATGAAAGCGAAAAGGAAAGAAAATGTACCGACGTAATCAATCTACTCTACCTATCTTTTTTTCTTGAGTTTCAGCACCATGCGCTAGCGGAGTAATTTATTTATATTTATATATATAATATTTGTGTGTTTAAAATCAATGTTAGCATCAGATTTTTTAAGACACTTATCTCAATATATTTTTTATTATTAGCTGCATGTGAGATTTATTAAATAGAAAATGTATCTATATCATTTAATGGGTTTTATATACAATCTATCCAATAATAAAAAATATGTTAAAAAATATATTAACAAATGGAGTAAATATCCAATCTGATCCCTAAAATTGTAAGGTCGTATTAACTTAATTTCCTACATTATCAATATTCCAAAATGATCATTGAAATTGTAAAATGTTAATCAAGTTTGTCCCTCTATTTGGATCCGTTAGAAAATACATCCTTGACATTATTCACTTAGTTTAAAATGTATCCTTGACATTACCAACCAACGAATGGACGAATCTGATTAACTTTCTTCAATTCCAGGGATCATTTTGGAATATTGATAATGTGAAGGACTAAGTTGATACGACCCTATAATTTTAGGGATTAGATTGGGTATTTACTCTTAACGAATGTGCTACTAGTATTTTTATGTTAGAATAAAACTCCTCTAAAGTGAATTTTTCTATAACGTGAGTAAGTAAGGGTCTGTTTGATTTGCAATAATTTAAGGGACATCATAACACAAAACTACTTGTTTTGTGTTTGATTTGTAAAATGGTTATGAGATAACACAAAATAAAGGATAAATGACAGTATTAAAATCAATTTTTTTATCCCTCACCAAATCATAAGACATAAAGTTATTCTAAGCACTACCAAAACGACAAAAATGTCCACATATTTTCCATTAACTATCCTTTCTCTCCCTTGTAACTTATTTACGGAATGTATAATATATATATAGCATAATATTAGATATAATACTTATTATATAAGTTACGTAATCTATAGACCCGTTTCTGTATCTCAACCTTCCCTCTACTCCTCTTTTCCTTCTTTCTCATCCATAGGAGGGGGTGGTTTTAGGCCAATTTTTGGTCTGGAATCACCCCTTTACATCATTTTTTTCTTCTCCTTTTATTTAAATAAGTGGTTTTTCCACATAGATCTGGCTTTTCTTTCATGTTTTTCCATGATTTCGTCGTCTGATTGCAACATTGTTTTGTTCGTCGTCTTGATGCGGCATTGTTTGGTTTTCCGTCTTGTTATGGTGTTCGTTTGGTTCAGATTAGTAAATCAACTTCAATCCATTATAGATTCAATCATAACTTGGACGTCAACGTTACAGATCCGGAGGCATGGCTATCCCGATCACTTTGATTTTGTCACATTTCTAGGCATCTTACCGTTTTATGCTATTAATCTAGATGTTGTGAGTTTGTTCGCAGATTCATCCTTTTTGATTTTTAGCGATGTTGAATTTATGTTATCTTCAATGTATTTTACCAACTTGAATAAATGAATATCTTTTTTAGTCAAAAAAATTTAGGTAATCTATATAAATTTTATATATATCTATATATATTAATATTATTATATATAACATAAAATTATATATTATATATATTTATATAATAAATTTTTTTTTACAGAATATTATATATAATACTTATTTAAATAATGCTACATATTACAAAAAATATTTAAATAAATTTTACATTATTTTATTTATGATATTCATTGTCTATCAAATAATATACTGGATAAAAAATTATACTATAATTCATATATTTATTCTATATTATATTTTTTATGTGTCTCGATGTGAATCAAATATATTCTAAAAATATTTTCACTCTTAACATAATAAAATATATAAAGATATTATTCCATTTTATTAAATTAAGCGTACAAACACTATTACTCATTTGATTTGAGAGAAAAGCTCACCCCATACGAGCTTTTTCGTTTCTGTTATTGATGGCCACGTAGCAATCTTTCCGCGCGCGCGAACTTATTGTGCCAACGCATATCATGTGAGGTAGGAGTAGGTGACTTGCTACTTGCATGCAAGTCAATTTATGCAGCGACCAGCTTATAAAAAAAGCAATGTATCTAAAACGAGGCAACATGAAACTACGAAGTGACTAACACGAGGCATCGGTCGAGTAAAAGTAATGGGGATATGTATATAATTCAAATCAAATGAGGGATCCTTTACATGCAACCGATATAAGTCGTTTTTTATTTATATTCAATCGTAATTATTGTTTTTATTTTTATCCCACAATCATTATGATTTTAATTTTAATAATTTTTTTATACTATTAGATAAAAATAAAATCAATGATTAAAATTATATATAAATAAAAAAATAACTTACACTTATATAAATAGATCTCAAATAAAAGAAATAAATCCAAGAGAAACTGGTGTGACATAAGCTTCATTCGAAAATTTGCCATGATTATATATCTCCCTATAAAAAAAAATGGAAGTAATGTATATTTTACATTTATGTGCTTGACTTTTGTTATGCAATTTCCTAGCACTTTCAAACCATGCGAGATCCAAAAATAAAGGCTTTTGACTTCTTTGCACAAATTTTGTAGTCATGTGACTACGTTATAGAGGGAGATAGAGGGCATCTTTTGGAATCAGTGTTTCGCTGGAAGGTGTTTGGGTGAAATTAATTCTTATTCAAATAGTTATTTTTCATAATAAAAGCTATTTTTAGTAGAAGTTGGTGTGTATGAATAAATTGATTAAATTTCAAAACAGCTATTTTTATGAGAAAAAACTGTTTTTAGAGAAGCTGGAAGTTTGAAGCGTATTTAAAAAGCTATTAGATTATTTTGAAACCAATAGCACTCTTCTTATTTCACCCTTACAAAACTAATTACCAAACAAATATTATTAAATTATACAAATAACTTCATACCCTTTTTAGTAATTTACTATATATAAGTGATTTTTTTACACAATCCAAACGAAATAGATTATTTTATAATCGTTTTTCAACAAATACATCCAAACATAAAACTGATTCTATTATAATCGATTATCCATATAATCGATTATTGAAATAATCGAATTTTCGCAATTGATCCAAACACACACTTAATCGTTGTTATTTTCTCAGAGACTTGAACTAAAAAAAAACTATAAAAAAAAAGCCACACATGAAAAGTTGCATAAATTAAAAAATATTATAAAAAGTAGATTGTTATTAGCAGCAAAAAAATATTTAAATAACATAGAAAAAGATTAATTTCAAACTACATATCATTCTTGTTCCTATTATATCTGGTAAGAGGTCCAACCTAAGGACATGACCCACTAAAAGAAGGGCTTGTCCACTTACAACAAAAGTATAAAGAGCTCGGCATCATACGCCCGAGTTGCCGAGCTCGACCCCACTTATAGATACCTGAGTAGTTAGGCTTGAGGAGAATGTCATGAGTACAAACCGAAGGCAGAATCTTCTAGAAGGTCACGTAAGGTACACCTGCAAGACATGATACAAAAGGAAAAAGTGCCTCTCCTCATAATACGCTGACGCCTAAGCATGGGGCTTAACAGAATCACACCTCTCACACCCCAAGGAGAGCTATAAAAGAGAGGCAACGCCAAGGGAGAGGGGTTGGACAAAAACGGAGACCTAAAGACTTGAAGACTTGGAGACAAAGAGACGGAAAGGATATACTTTGAGTTCATTGTACAATTCTCAATTAATTTCCAAAATATACTCTATCTGGACTCAATTATAAGCAAAAAAAAATATTTATATTTTGTGGACTCAAATATAAGCAAAATCCAACAAAGTCAACTCTATTTAATGTTAATGTTCCAAAAATACCCTTAGTTAATTCTCCTTTTATTTTTCCAAGACAATTAATGTCAGGGTAGTTTATTAATTGTAACTCATTTTTTTTACATAAGTCAAGACAATTAACTTACTTCCTTAATAAGTAAGCAGTTAGTTAATTTTGCTTATAATTGAGTCCGGAGGGAGTACATTTTTTATCTTATGAAAAGTCGGCTTCCCTTTTACTGCTTTTCTTCTTGTTGGGAAGTCGACAATTGCAATGTCGACTTCCCTTGTTTTTTTCAATTTCATGTTTAGAAGTGAATCCATTTGCCGACTTCCCTTATTAGCTTTTTTTAAATTTCAAAATTTAATAAATAATTTTGATAATTAAAAAACATAGAAGAGAGAAATCAACTTCCCAATGGGTTGAGCAAAAAATATAGATAGTGTGTGTTTTGGTACTTTTTTTATTTTAATAATTTTGCCGTTATTAGCAGCACATTGTTATTAGCATAAAATGTTTTGAAAAAAAAAGCAGCACATTGGATTACATGAGACCCACGTGCTCTCTTCCTTTCTATGTTTAATTGAACATGCAGTATTGCAGTTGAACCGAAGGGATCCAAATCATCCTTTATTCATGGTTTATTTGTAGGTCCGTTTAACCCACGGTTTTTTAATTAGTAGATCAGCTTTAGGAGGAGCCTTCCTTTTCTATAACACACTTGTTTGGCTAGAAATGATTTATAATTAGAACCAAAACCAGAAGATGATGTGATCTTGAGTATTAGTTTTACGGTAAAAAATGGAGCAAGAAAAAGTTCCAAAACTACAAGATATTACTTCCAAAATACCAATTAATAGACACTGTTTGCATCAACAAACATCCATTGACCATATCATACTACGAATTTTCATGATTTTAACCATGTTGGTCATCTAGCTGCCTCATGAACGTATTCTGAATACCAACAACTTTAATAATGATTATTTGTATTGAATTTCCAACTAAAGCATCTACCTCATTCTGTTTAAGGTGTTCACGGTATTACATGAGTAGTATATTCTTATCCAAAACAATGAAATCTACTAGCATGCAATAACATGCAATGCAGGTGGGATAAAACACATTAGCAAATTTTGAATTTTTTTATTAATGAACCCACGGGTCAGCCCGTTTAACCCGTGGGTTAAGCGGATCGGACACGAACCAATGAATATTAGGTTTGTTATTTTCATGGGTCAATCCGATCCATTTAATTGTAGGTCGGGCCTAAACGAACCTTGTTGGCCCGTATATATATACCTAACTCTAATTGTAGTGTGCAAGAAATAAAGAGATTCTAATTCATAATGTGTTGTTTTCAATGGTTAGGCTCATAAGTCATATTTCCAATTCTTGGACGTGAATCATGATAATCACAAAACATCTCATGAAGTTTGTTAGGTTTGTTCCTGATAGTTGTTCCTTGGGCAATCCCCTCAGAGCAAGCTATGGCGGTGTTGTTAGGTCTTATGATGGTAAATGTTTGGATGATTATAAAAGTAGTGCTAGTGAGAGTGTGAGACTACTAGCTTATTGGCTAACTTATTAGCTATTAAGCATGATCTAAAAATTGCTTGGAAGCTATCACCGTAGATTAGTCCAAGTGATAAGGACTTAGGCCATTTAAGTAAGTGGTCAGGGATTCAAATTCGGATTCTTACGAATGAAAAAAATCTGGTTGGGATGGGTACCCATCTTATGTGCCTTCAGGTTCCAGACGGATTTCGTATATATCACATGGATACCAAAAAAAAAATTGCTTGGAAGCTAGCTAAAGCTTGTGTGTAAATACAATAGTATTAATACGGTCCATCTAGTATTGCATGCTAATATGTGTGGATATTCTCGATTTTCTAAAAAATGACAAATAATTTAAAATGAAATGATTTTTCGAAAAGTGACAATTAAAAGGGAACGGAAGAAGTATTGTGATTGTCTAAGGATATTGGTCATCGTGCAATAAAAGACAAGTAAGAGATGAAAATATAAGTTAAAGAGTGCTATAAAATAACTATCTTCAGTATAGCAAATCAACAAAAAGTCAGAATAAGTCACAAGGAGTAGACTAGTGGTCAAATGATTGGATAATTTACATGCGGTCTTATATTTAAATTTAATCGTCACCATTAAAACAAAACAATTTCTATGGTACCTTAAAAGATTTGAGGATATTGGTACCCTCATAACAATAGGAACCATAAGTTTACTAGAAGGAATTGATAAAAAATATAAAGAACTAGAAAAAATATTAAAATAAATAAATAATAATGTAATGCAAGTTTTAGAAGCTACTTCGAAATTTGCAGAACATATTAGCTCCCATGAACATAATGAACAAACAAAATATTTAGAAATATATAAAACCTTAAGTACAATAGAAAAAGGAAAAGGTAAAGACATAGACAATAGCGAAGATGAAGAAAGACTCAGAAAAATTCTTATACAATTAGAAATTTTATTAAAAGAAGAAACTAAGAATAGACCTATTACAAAAAGAGATCTAGAAGAATTATTAAATAAGAAAAAATCGGAACCTTTACATTATTTAGAAACCCTAACACCAAAAACAACATGGAGAGGATAAAGACTGATTATATTGAAACAATAAAAAGATCTAATGACTTAGAAGAAATACAACAACTTCTTGAACAACTAAAAATAATTGAAGAAGAACATAATCAGATACAAGTAACAGAACCAATTAATTCAACCCCAAATGAAACTGAAGAAGTAGTATTAAATTATAGCTCCTCTTCAGATGAAACAGACTTTAATGAAATACGAATGCATCATGGAGAATCAAGTAGTAGTATGATACCTGGAAGAAATAGAAAAAGAAAAGAAACACATGAAATATGGGATGATATAGAAGAAAAGACAATGCCTAATACGGGATATCTAAAAAGAAATAATAAATAGTCTAAAATTCCAGATGAATTTAAACCAAGATACGAATCCATTAAATCAGGAAATATTCTAAACCTTGATTGTGCAAAAAACAAGGAAGAGATACTCTTACAATGGATTAATGAACTTACGCTGCTAATGACAACAGATGATAAATTTAATAGTTTAGATAGAAATTCAATAAAGAATTTTATCTTTTATAAAACTTCAGGAAATGTACAAAAATTTCTAAATGGGATAAAAGAAGAAAAATGGCAACAATATATACAACGAACAGTAACAAATCAAGATTTTGCTAGACTTATAATGGAATTAATATACGAAGAATTCATAGGCTTTGCTAGTATTGAACAAAGTGACGAAGTAAAACGATATTTACACGAAACTGCGAAAGTACACTTAAATAGAATGCAAATATGCGATATGTGTGATATAGGAAGTTTTATTTGTGAATACCAAAAATATTATTATCAATTAGACTCCGATACCAAAGAAACATATAAAATGATTTTTATGGATAAATTACCTTTCCCACTTAATCAAAAAATAAAAACGATTTGGTCAGCCAATCCATTAACAACGGCAAAAACTCTAGGAGGTATTATTCAAGTACTTCTAAAAGAATTACGAGATCAATGTTTAAATAGAGAAACCATAAGACAATTAAATAGAGGAAGAAATGTAATTTGTTGTGAATCACCAGAAATAGAATTACCTGGAAGTTATGGATGCAATCACATCAAACGGAGAAGAAAATACTATAATAAAAAGAAAAAGTCAAATCTAAGAAAAACTTATCCAAAAAGGAAAGAGTATAAAGATACAAAGAAAAAATACTTTAAGAAAAAACGTACACCTAAAAAATATTGTCCAAAAGGAAAAAAGAGCTGTGTATGCTGGATATGCAATGAAGAAGGTCATTATGCAAATGAATGTCCTCAGAAGAAAGAAAAAGAATTTAAAGAAAAGGCTAAAATAATCAAACAAGTTTATAAAATATATGAGCTCGAACCCTTAGAAGAAGAATTAAGTACTACCGATACTAGTGTTTATGAATATTCTGAACATGATGAACTATCTTCAGAAGAAACAGAATCCGAATAGTACTTATATTAAAATCAAGATAGAAAATAGTAACAAAGAAACTGAAGCCTACGTAGATACTGGAGCAAGTATTTGTTTAGCAACAAAAGCATTATTTGACAATTGGGAATATTTACAAAAACCATTAAAAATACAAATTGCGGATGAATCTATCCACTCTTTATTTTGGGTAGTTAATCGCATCACCTTAATAATCCAACACAAGAAATTTATTGTCCCAACAATTTACCAACAAGAAACAGGAATAGATGTTATCTTAGGCAATAACTTCTTACAACTTTATTCACCATTCTGTCAATACTTAGACTATATTACACTTCGAGCACCATATATACGAAATACTCAAATTCGGGAAATCCTTTCTATACCAATTCTTCACTCTTCCCAATGTACTTATTCTACAAAACAATCAGAGTTTAGCAAGCTGCAACGTGGTGAGTTATTTACTATTATTTGTCACAAATTTCGCTATGCCCTAATGAATTTAGAACCAAATAGAACAATTCCAGCTCATATTGAACATTTATTAGAAAAATTATGTAGTGATCATCCCGTAGATCCAAACATCAATAATAAAAATACCGAACTCATTACCTTAAAATTAAAAAATCCTACCCAAGAAATAAAATGTAAACCTATGATTTACACTAAACAAGACAGAGATGAATTTGCTGTAGACATTAAACAAATGATCGAAAGAGGATTAATCAGACCATCCAAAAGTAAGCATTCAGCCCCAGCCTTTTATGTGGAAAACCATAGCGAACTTAAACGAGGAAAAAGACGTATGGTGATAAATTATAAACAAATGAATGATGCAATGAAAGGAGACGCATATGTTCTCCTTAGAAAAGATTTAATTATTGAACAAATTAGAGGTATGATCTGGTTCAGTACCTTCGACTGTAAATCAGGATTTTACCAATTAAAACTAGATGAAAAATCTAAAGCACTAACAGCTTTTAGTTGCCCTCAAGGACAATATGAATGGAACGTACTCCCCATGGGAATGAAACAATTCTCAGGAATCTTTCAAAGATACATGGATTCAATACTCAAGGAATATAAAGATTTTTGTCTCATTTATATCGATGATATACTCGTATTTACCAATAAGGATTTAAAGGATCATTATCAGAAAGTAACATTAGTACTTAATAAACTCCTCAAACATGGAGTAGTATTGAGTAAAAAGAAAATAGTTTTAGCACAAAATAAAATTAATTATTTAGGCCTCGAAATAGAAAAGGAAAAATTAGTAATGCAGAAACACGTGTTAGAAAAACTTAGTAATTTTCCTGTAATATTAAAGGATAAAAAAGAATTACAAAGGTTTCTTGGATTACTAACCTACATTTCAAATGAAGGTTTCATAAAAGATCTTGCAGCAAAACGAAAGGTACTACAACAGAAGCTAAAGAAAGACGCTCTTTGGTCTTGGACAAAGGAGGATGCAGCAATTATTACTGAACTAAAACACTTATGTCAACAGCTTCCAGAATTATATCATCCTGCAGATGATGACCTAATTATTATCGAAACAGATGCCTCACATGAATGTTGGGGAGGTGTTATGAAAGCAAAACCCCCTGGACAAAAGAAAGAATTACTGTGCAGATACATGTCTGGAACATTTACAGACAGTGAAATTAATTATCCTACTCATGAAAAGGAAACGTTAGCACTTATTCGAATGTTGGAAAAACATCGGATTTATGTGCTTGATAAAGAATTTATTGTTAGAACCGATTCCACTTATGTGGCAGGTTTTAAAAACTTTAATCATAAAGGCACTTATAAACAAGGACGATTGATCTGATGGCAAATGAAATTATCTGAATATAATTACTCAATCTCTCATATTAAAGGAGAGAAAAACGTTCTTGCAGATATACTATCCAGAGAATGGAGCGCGGGACAACAGAAATGCTGAGAAGGCAAAGAGAACTCAAGCAAGCACTCAGAGATCAAAAAATAAAAGAATTAGAATTGCTCGAAGCAGACATCAAAGTATTAGATTTACAATTACAAACTGAAGGTTTCCTCGAACAAATAATCCCAGCAGAAATCAAAATACAAGCACAAAAAGAAGGAAATCAAAAATGGTATGTTATCTTCAATGGACCATTGCCAGGAATATATGACGAGTGGCACAAAGCAGCCCCTCATTGTCAGAAAGTTCCAGGAGTTATTCACAAATCCTATGCAACAAAGGAAGAGGCAGAAAAAGCATTAAAAGACTATCAAATTGCTAAAGGTAAAGAAATTTATCTTGGACCAAGAACTTTTGCTGAAACTACCACTCTGAAACCAGAGCCAAGAAAAACACTCAAAGTTCTAGGAAGAGTTCCTTCTTCCCTAGATAATTTTCCAATAATTACCAAAAAAGAACACGAACTTCAAGTTCAATTCTCTAAAGAAAATTTTCATGAACATCTCAACCGATTACTGCATTGGACGGAAAAAGAAAAAAGCAATTGCATGTATATGCTAGATCGCAAAATATTCGCCACCAAAGCAGTACTTACACCAGGAGCACCATCAATCCTGACGTTCAATTTATTCCAGTTTGGTTTAATTGAATATCTTTATTTAAGCCCCAATCTTGAAGAAATTAACCTATTTCCATATTACTTTAAGGAGGCAGTTCAACTGTTTCAGAAAAATATTGCTGGAGAAAGAGCTATGTTCTTAAAATTTTACTCAACTTATCCAGATTTCTCCACCAAACAACCAGCAAAGCATTTAATCTTTATTGGGATTAGCAACAATAATTTCCCATTAATGGATGAACCTACCGGAATAGACTATGATGAAGACCACATTAATAACTTCATAGCTCATCAATTGGCTAGCATCGACTCCCAATGCCAAACTATTGGAAAAGAATCATTCATCAAAACACTATACAAAGGACCAAATGCTTTGTTACTCAGCAAGACAAGCGGAAAGACCATCAGAGAAAAAGATTTATCCCTCTTGACAAACTTTGAGATGCCATTCTATGCACTAGAGGGACCCGCGATGAACTATTGCCCAGCTATTCTTGACAAATTATGCTTATTGATTAAAGAAAATGGGAATCATGCATGTGAAAGATGCTTAAAGCAAAAGCAAGAGACGACAGAAGCCACTACTAGCTGTCCGCCACAAGGAAAAGATTCCGAAGACGAAGCAATAATTGAAGAATGATGTAAGCAGTGACGGCAGCATGTAAATTATTAAGTTTTCTAATGTAAGCACTTACGTGCTATAGGGCTAACAATGTAAATAGACCATAAGCTCTTAGCCTATAAATAAGACCTCTTATGCTGAGGCAAATCAGAGTGAATCAGTTGGAGAAAACTCTCACCCGAGCTTCCAAGTGAAGAAAGCTGATAGTCTCCTCGTAGAGGATACTAGGTATATGTGTATACCACCCTGTAAACACTGCCATAAATAAATTACTTTTCTACTTATTCTCTTCCACTTATCATTTAACTTCATATTATTCATTCATTATTCTACAACGTTCAAGCATTCATACCAAATCATGAGGAGATCCACCACCGGTCAGAAATACAAAGGTGAAGAAGATCAAGCTCTATGCACATCTATGGACTTAGAACGCGGAAGCAGCAGTGGACCAAAAGGCACTATATTTCCTTAAACCCAAGCAGGTATAACTCAACTCTACTAGCTTTTAACTCTATTATTATGAATCCTGAAACTGCGACTAGATCTGAAATTAGAGAAACGAATGAAGACATAGAACACCTTCAAATTACTGAAGAAGATGAAAATTATCAAGGAAGTATCCTTATTAACCCTAGATTATTTCAAAAAATACAAAAAGAAGAATTAGATCTCTCTAAAACTGCAAATATGAAAGGAAAGGAAAGATTAGGAGGAATAATGAAAAGATTTATTCAAAAAGAAAATATCATTTATTATGGAAAAATTTATTACCCCAGAAGAAATGAAATAACAGAACTAGGAACTTTTTTAAAGAAGTCTGACTCATTAAGGATACCTTACATCCCAAGACCAATTCAATTACTAGAACCTGAAAAGAATGCCAGTACTAGTGATAACATAAATAAATTAGTAAACCAAGTAAATGATTTAACGCTATAATAAAAAACAAAATATAAAAATAACTCTGATGAATATTGCAAAAAATATATTAAATATTAAATATCTGGGCCAGAAATGGTATCAGAGCTAATTAATGAAAACTGCTAGCAATATAAGAATAATAATCAATAATTTAAAAAATTATTGTAAAACTTTAAAAGAATTAGATGAAGAAAATCCTAACCCTTATCTCAAAGATCAAATAAGAAGAGTAGAAATACGTATTCAGATTTTTAAAAGACGCCTAGAAAAATTAATAGCATGAAAACATACTCCACCTTAAAAGAATGGTTACTTACCAACCGCAAAAGGATACTCTATTGGCAAGAAGATAAACCACAAACGTTACAAGACTATTGGTTTAAAGAAAGTATGCTAACACATCATATAAAATTAGAAAAATGGATAAAACAAAGACTCGAAAGAATAATTGCATGAAGACTATTACTCTGTTAAAGGAATGGGTAAAAGAACTTAAAGAAGAAATTAAGTATTGAAAACAACAAGACGCCGAAGAAATAATTGATGGATGTTCAATAAAAAGAATAATAAATTATAAAATAAAAATGTTAAAACAACTAAAAATCGAATTAGAAAATTTTGCAGCATAAATCAAAGCCAAAATCACATAAAAGAAACAATACGAATAATAAAATTACAACTTAAAGACGAATATACAAATTTGTCCACTTTATTAAAAAATAAAGAAGAAGATTATTTAGATGAACAAGTTCGAAAATTAATTGAAAGAGACATTGTTTGGAGAGAAAAAAGATTAATCCGTTTGGAAAATCAATTAAAAGAATGATAGAATATGTAGAAGAATTAGGATTACATATGGCTGGAAAAATAGTTACGCTTGTAGAAAAATATGATACTATTTTACAATATGACATCTTAGAGGCAATGAATTATCTTAGGAAAAAGATAAAACATTTTGAAGGAATTATCTTACGCGAAGAAAATGAAAACCTTAGAGAGATAGAATAAGAAATTCTCACTAAAGTAAAAAGAAGACTAGCTTGTATTTCTCGATATAAAAGAAAAGATGAAAAAATATTTGAAAGGATTAACACCTTTAAACAATGATATCCCATTATAAGATACCAAAATCCATAAATTTATGGGGGTACAGTAAAAACCCCCGTAAAACAAACAGAAAATGGTGCTTCCACACCAATATTTCTATACTATTTTTATTAATATAATATAGTCTATTAACAAAAAGCAAATTACGCCGTCAACCGGTGTGAAAAAGATTACAAAAATTGATGTGCTTGTGTCAGTGTTTTAAGAAAGCACAAGGTTGACCGAGTTGTGGGAGATTATTTTTTTGGATAAGGTTGCACTAAAGTAAACTTTTTAAGTGATCATGTAAGAGTATTTTCACAATAAAGTATATAGAAATCTTAATTCATTTTATTAAATCAAGGATAAAAATATTTTTACTTACACATTTTAGAGACAAACTCTTTTTAGAGGAGCTTTTCCCTCTGTTTTTTTGCACAATATTTGTTCTAGTTTTTCCAAGTGTAATTTGATGCACAAATAGGGACTAACATGAACCCATTCTGCTTCTCAGGCCCTACAAGTGGGTTTGTTTAAGGTGGTAAGGCCCACTGTCCAAGCAAAAAAAAAAAACAAGAGAGAAGGGGGATCTCACCATCTCTACCTCTAATAAATAAATTAAGATTTGAAGCAAAGAAAATTAGAGGCAACAACGTTACCTACAATTGGAAAATTGATGTAATGGCATTAGGTCAAATCCAATTTTCAAGCAACAGCAATCAAAATCAACTAAAATCAAAATCACCTCAAAATGCAAATTGTGAACATCTTTTTCTTCATTATACCCAATTTTGGTAATGAGTTTGATGTTGATGCAGGATTACATTAGAGGTTTCTGTTGCATAATGATTATTTACGATTGGTTTTATATGTTTTCAACTTCCACATTATAGAGTCACCCAAATAGGTTTTGTTGAGTTGATTAAGGATTTGTATTGTGATAATTTGATTCAACACTTTGGTTGTTATTAATTTAAGATTGTTTAGCTCATGTCAATTTTCAGCTGTACGGTCTAATGGTTAGTGCAACCACTGTGTGTGTATTAAGTTGTAATGTCCATATCCAAATTGCATAGTGAAATTTTCACACTTTTAGATTCTACAGTAGGGTTAGTTTCATTGCTGCATTGCTACTTCCATGGAATGTTTTTCCCTTGTCCTGCTCTCCACCTTTCCCACAAAAACAGCTCACCCTTCACACCCTACTTTGTTAAACAATTATCTTCATAATTGCCAGCCTCTGAAAACTAATAGTTTGTATCTGATTTGTTGGGTATATACTTGATTACACCCTATAGAATTGGATAGCATGCATGTTACTACTCATAAGTAGGAGGACGGCATTTAATGAAAGGACTCGAGTTTCTTGTCAATGACTTCATCCATCATGAATATTTTAGTAGGATTTGACCCATTTAGAAGAAGAAAAAATACCAAACAGCCAGAATTTCCTGACCAAATGAAATTGCACAGTGCATTTGGACTTTTATGCACATGGAATTATATATTGTCGCCTATACTATAAGTAATGTTAGAGTAAGTGTATTATATGCATATGTGAATGAGATGTTATTCGAGTTCAATCTTGGATATTCAAATACCTGAGTTGTTTTGGTGTTTATTCTGGGTGTTCAAATAATGAAGTTGTTTGGGAGAAATTTGTGCTGTATTATGTACAATTGAAAGAGATTAATTAATACTGTACATTGTAACTTCATCATATAATGAAATTTATAGATAGAGCTGTTGTGAATATGCCAATCAATTATCATTTTCAGATGGTAAAACAATTCTCACTCAATCCTCTAAAAGCGAAATAATTATCTAAAAAGAGTTATTTGGCAAATCACTAAAATGATGTATGGAAACAAAATACAATTCCAATACAATCAAATTCTGCTAAGTTTCCCTTCATGCTAAGTTTCAAGTACATTCAAACCGTGTAACTCACCTACTTTCAGTTCTTGTACACAATTCAACCCTTAACCATATACTTCTTCTTAAGAAACTCTACTTAATTTATTCCCACTTTGTTTCTATACTTTCCTTTTTTCCTCCCTTTTCACTTTGTTTCTCAATTGTCACTTAATGTTAAATTGGGTCTCTGAAGTCAACCTTTTATCTACGTTTTCTTCTTTCTCTCTAAGGCTTTTGAAGTACATATAGTTTGTATAAGTTAAACTTCTTAAGAAATCATACAAAACTACAAGAGTAACATAAAATAGCAATTTTCACCCAAAAAGAAAACTGACAATGCCTTTTCTACACAAACTTTACTAGTTTCTATTGGCGTCCAAATTTAGCTTGCAAGAATATGGAAGAGAGAGAATGACAAAAAGGTGTGAAGGTCCAATTTTTCAATGTGCCTCAAAAAACACACAAAAAGACGAATTCATACAAAAAGAAAAAAAAGTTGCCCATGTAACTAATGGTTGCAATCAGAAAGAAAAGAATAACTTGATATAATGTCATTAATAATATTTAAACTTTGAGACTTAATAACTTTAAAACATATTCATACAATTAAACTTTGAAATAATTTTTTAAAGATTTAAAAAGAAACGCTTTTAATACTTAAACAAATTCAAATTTTAAAACGAATTCTTATATAGTCTAACTCAAATTGTCACTGATATGAATCCTGATATTTGCACAATATTTTTGTAGTGCAATTGTGCACAAAAATAAAATAAAATAGATCTATCATGTGTGTGAGCTATGCTCACTTAATTGGTATATTGAAAAGTAGTGTAAAAAAGTGGTGTAAGACACAATTTTGTATAATAATCATTTCTGACAAACATCTAACTAGATGGTATGAATATTCTACCAGTCATAGGAGAGAGAGAGAGAGAGAGAGAGAGAGAGAGAGAGATACAGTGACATAGGAGAGAGAGAGAGAGAGAGAGATACAGTGACATAACAAGCCTTCAACTAGTATATTTCCCTCCTGATGAATATTCTATAGAGTCTACATAATAATGTAGAAACTAGAAAGCATGACGGGTGGCTAAATGCATAGCTTCCTATACATGGACATAGGTCATAACAAGAGGAGCCCAAGATGTTAGCTTTTCAACTCATTCCTTAACCTCCATATATCTGTTACCATATTTTATTAATGACACTATGCTTTAACTTCACTCCTACTCAAAAATGCATAAAACCTTCCCTCTAAACCCTCTCTACACTGTCCTCATCATTCTGTTGTGCTATGCACCAATTCATGCTCCTTCTTTCTCACCTTTAAGCTTCTGTCATCCCCTTCCATACATGATCATGATCCCTTCAGGAATAATGAAGCCTCCCAGAGGAAAGCTCTCTCTTCCCATCATTATCATCACTGTCTGTGTTCTTGTCTTCATAGCTATCTTGTATGCAGAGAGAATCAGTTTCCTTTCTTCCAATTCCATTTTCAAGTTCAAAACTTGTCCTAGAAAGAACACCAAACCAAAATCTAGTAAGTCTGCTAAACTTCACAAATGCTATAAATAAACTATCTCATTTCATCTTTGTTTGTTTCTTACCAATTTGATTCTAATGCAAACTTTCATGATCCATATCCTGATTGTCCTAGCAGATGATAAGAGAGAAGAGGAGGATGTTGTAAATGCATCATGGATTGATGACAGGTTTGATTTTGACTCAGAGGAGTGCAATGTTGCCAATGGAAAATGGGTGTTTAACCATTCAATAAAGCCTCTCTACTCTGACACAAGCTGCCCATATATAGATAGACAATTTTCTTGCGTCAAGAATGGGAGGACAGATTCTGACTACCGCCAGTGGGAGTGGCAGCCAGAAGATTGCACCTTGCCCCGGTAAGTTTCACTTTGCACACTCCAACATGCCACTATCGTGATTGCAGAAGTTGTCTTCTACTTTTTGGCCATGAGTAATGCTACACAGTTAGGAATTTTTTTTGCCAGAATTCAAGTGTTTGTTGGATGGAATGAAATGATAGGAACCAATCATCCATCTAAGGATTAATGAACATGCCACGTCCGGCAGCTCAGTGCATGAGGCTCCCACGTGGTGGGGTATGAGGAGGATAGATGTACATAGTCTTACCCTCACAAGCGGAGAGATTGTTTCCAAGATTTGAATCCGTGACCTCCAAGTCACAAGGCAGCAACCTTAACTATCTCTGGCAAAATTGTGTCTAAAAAATTTGTGGCTCTCTAGCATTTCTCTTTTGGTTATAGATATATATATAGCTGAAGTAACTCCATGTTCTGAAATGACTACATTTTTGTAGATTCAATCCAGAGTTAGCTCTTACAAAGCTTCAAGGAAAGAGGCTGCTATTTGTAGGGGATTCACTGCAAAGAAACCAGTGGGAATCTTTTGTCTGTTTGGTAGAATGGATAATACCTGAAAAGCACAAGTCTATGAAACGAGGACGTATTCACTCAGTCTTCAAAGCCAAGGTATTGATACATTAGATAGATGGTCACAAAAATGTAGATTTAGGCATCTATAACTTTAACATAGGCTCTTCTGGTTCTCAATCATGTAACTGACACAAATACAAGAAAGTAATCTACACATCTAAAAAAAAGAGCAAAAAAATCTGTCAAATATTCTTCCTCTATAGTATTTTTCACACAAGAAAAGGTACTAGGAATTCCTTTGAATAGAACATACTTTACTAACTCTTGGACATCAAGCTACTCTCTTGAAAATCCAAGCTAATTCTTTTTGTATATGTGGTTTTATAGGAATACAATGCCACGATAGAATTCTATTGGGCCCCATACATTGTGGAGTCCAACACTGATATCAATATCATAGGAGATCCAAGGAAAAGGATAATAAAAGTGGATGCTATCATGGAGCGAGCCAAAAACTGGACTGGAGTGGACATCCTTGTTTTCAATACCTATGTATGGTGGATGAGTGGTGTTAGGATTAAGTCACTGTAAGCTTTCTCTGAACCTTTCTGATTGAAATTACTCACTAGATCAGCATAGTTTGTGCCATTCATCTTTTGTTGTTCAAGATCAACATTCAAAGGTCTCATACAGCGTTTGATCTAACACCTTGTATATAAATTTCAGATGGGGTTCATTTGCCAATGGAGAAGAAGGGTATGAAGAATTTGATACACCTATTGCTTACAAGTTAGCTTTGAAAACCTGGGCCAACTGGGTGGACTCGACTATTAATCCAAACAAAACTAGGGTCTTCTTCACAACTATGTCACCTACACACACAAGGTCTCTCTCTCTCTCTCCCTCTCTCAAAAGAAACTTCAAGCTTCAGCATACTATAGCAACAACTTAAGCTTTAAGTAGTGCTTTTGAGGCAATGTTTTAAACACCTAGAAAGCTTAAGATTCTAACAACTCAAATATCTTAATTTTCAGAAGTGAAGATTGGGGAAACAAGGAAGGTGTCAAATGCTTCAATGAGACACAGCCAGTGAGGAAAAAGAAGCACTGGGGAACTGGTTCTGATAAGCGCATAATGAGTGTGGTGGCTAAGGTGGTGAAAAAAATGAAAGTTCCCGTGACTTTCATCAACATAACACAAATCTCAGAATACAGGATTGATGGTCATTCCTCAGTTTACACTGAAACTGGAGGGAAACTGTTAACTGAGGAGGAAAGGGCTGTTCCACAAAATGCAGATTGCATACACTGGTGTTTGCCTGGAGTTCCAGATACTTGGAATCAAATATTTTTGGCGATGTTATAATAAATATATAGCACAAAGTTTCATGGTTTTCTTTTTCTAGTGACATAAAGATGTCAACTATTTTGTGTCTATATATTCATCTTTCATTGCCATTTGTGTGATATAAATATACATGCATCATGAACACATATATACGGATTACGGCAGACAAAATTGCCAAATTGTCAAATATCAAATGGGCATTTAGACTCCACTAAACCACTTGAAAGGGTCCATTGTCACAGGGTCACATACATAGTCATCTCTACAGCCAACCTTGGTTTTGATACTAACTTGCAAAGGAGGCCCCAGAAGTCTCAATATATTACTTATTACCAAAAATTCGTTTGAAATAAAATGCAATCCTATTTCCTTCCCAATCCTGCTGTATGCACACCATTTTTTTTACACTGATTAACAATGTACAAATATCCGATTAAGAATGTCTATCATGTGGTTAAGAGGGTTATGAGTGTGTATTATGTGGCTAACAGGTTTGATAATAGATTTCTAATTTTCGGTAATCAATTATTAATCATGTTAACTACACAATGCACGCAATTAACCAGATATATGTACAGTAACAACGTAAAACCGGTGTAAGAATCATTTTCATTTCCTTCCTCTTTTCTCGTTACACCAAGAGTGTGTTGGGATTAGCAGCAAAAAAAATAAATTATTTCAATAGTCAATTATTGTTATAATTAATTTTATGTTTATATGTGTTAACGGGAAATTGATTTTACGATAATATATTTCGTTTGGATTGTATAAAATGATTCACTTTTAAGTAGTAAATTACAAATATATATATATATATATATATATATATATATATATATATATATATGAAATTATTTGTTTAGATTAATAATATTTGTGAGTAAGTTAGTTCTGTAGGGATGAAATTGGAAGAAGAATCGATCCTTCGCTTGATCAACCTCGAAATCTCAGAACAGATATATAACAACTCTATGATGGTGCTCAAGGGCGACGACGACGGTAGAGAAGGAAATAATAATATAATGGTAGATAGCCCTTGAAAATCCTATTTTTGAGCTTTTATAGGTCCTTTGAACCATCAAAGCGTGTAGCAGACAAAGCACGAGCATGCTTTAAGGAAGCACAATCATACTTCATGTAGCACGATCGTGCTTAGAGTGAGCATTGTCGTGCCGAGGAAAGTGTCACTCTATGCTTGAAAGCCAAAATGAGCATTGGTGTGTTGCTGATTAGCACGATCATTAAGAGTACGACCTTGTTAGAGAATCAACATCAATCCGTGCATCAAGGACAAAAGGAGCACTTGTGTGCTGCCAAGCACAGCCATGTTGTAAATGAGCACAGTCATGCTAATATTGAAAACTCCTTTTCCCATATATTTGAGCTCTTTTACTTCAAAATTTCCCAAAATTGCTTCTTTTTTGCCAAGTTTAAGTGGTGGTCCTTAAATCCATCAATCCTGCAACAATTAAAGGAAAACAGGTGAAAATCAAACATTAACTGCTAAAAAACATAATAAAATGCATCCAAATTCCAACAAATAAATACTCAGAATGATGGTTTATCGTGACCTTACAATCATAATGGATTGTAAGATTAATATTTACGTAATAATCACATGACCACTTTAAAAAGTCATATGCAATTATCTTCTAATCTTAGTCACAAAAAATTTCTAATGATGGGAATTCATTGTTTTCACATTAACAAAATGTTCTCCTGAGTAGCTCTCTCGCTCTCTTCACTCTAGAGGAGGCAAAATCCTCTATATATAATTTAACTAAACTTTATTATACTTCATGGCTTAAATGTTTAAAAAAAATAAAATAAAAATCTACTCATTTTGTTTTATCTTCTTGAGATTTCTCCTCTTTTTATTTTTTTATTAACATTTCAAATTTCAATTTCCTTTGAACCCAAAGGTAACAACCCGGTTTACCTGGCCCATTGATCCAATTCTTGAAGCACAAACAATGCCTCCTCTCCAATTCTCTACGGTACCCAAAAAAAAAAACAAAAAACCTTTATTTCCTTAAATATCAATTTTCGTATATTTATAAGTTAAGAAACCTAACGTGTCTGGTCGAAGGTTTGCGATTCTCAATGTCAGCCTAAACTAGGTTTGAAACCCTAATTCTTATGCTCATCGACAATCTTCTTCTCTCATCATATCCTTTTTCCAATCAAATTTCTGATCGAAGGTTTGCGACTCTCACCCTAAATTAGGTTTAGAAAACCCTAATTTTTATTCTTGTTTCGGTTGCGTTTTTTGTTCTCGAAAATTTTTTAGGATTTCAAAGGAAAATGAAAGCAAATATAGGGATAGGTGATAACTACCAGAAAATTTTATTTTTTTGGAACTTCATGCTTAAGGGTTTTGGTTTTTGCTTTTCATTTTTTTGTGCGTTTTGTTTTATGATATTTGAATCGTTTGCAGTTTGAAGCTAAGAAACAAACATGGCTGGTGGTGGAAATTTCGTGCACAGGGTTATGTCTTACGTGGTGAATGAATTGATTGTTAATAGTCTTGCCAACAGGTACGTTGTGGAGCAAATTTTTTTTTTTTTTTTTTTTTTGTAATTTAGTTTTTGATTGATGCTTGTGATTTTTGAGGTTGTAAGCTTCTTTCTCTGGCCGCCAGGAAAAATCTGATCCTGTTTGGATCATTCCATTGAATTGAAATTGGTGCTATAATATGGGTTTTATTGTATTGGTTTTTCCTTTGCTGATTTTTAGAAAATCTAGTTTGATTGAATGTGGAATTTGTTGTGCATGAGTCATATGGATGTGTTTGATTGTTGTGCATGAATCATTATTCTATAATTGTTATTTTCTTTGATCATTTACGCTCTGTTTCGACGATAGAAGAAGGGAAGTATGAAAATTGGAAAATTTAGAAATATGGAACTAATCATATCTGTGCTTGTGTAGGAAAGCTCCCCATAGGCTCTCCCAGCTATAATTAATACATTGATTAGTGAAATTAATGAATTGGCTGTCACATTAATTTTTAAGTTTTGAAAATATTCATTGAGCAGTCATTTCTTTTACTTTGGATGCGATTTCAGCGCAATCCATCAGAATTTCAGAATGAGTTTTCTGCTGGGATTGAGAAATCGCTCTAGCCTTCTAATCAGATATAATCATATGGTTCTACATGCAGCATCCCAATTTTGACAACCATGGTCTGTGCCGATGATGACTTCCGTAGGCTTGTAATGATTGCAGAGATGACTGCAAGTATTGACATACAAAGGACTGAGGCTTTAATCATTTTACCTTTAATTTTAATGTCTTATTTTGGCCTTTTTTTAATGCATTTAATTATAACTATTTTGAACAAACCCTCCAACTGTTTTTTTTTTATTTTTAAAATCAGCCCGAATTTTCTGCTCAATCTGTCAATATAATTTTGTTGTCTAGTTAAGGTTTGATAACATGTTATCATGATTTTCCAAGCCCACTCTTGTTTATGTTACATTTGCTATTGCCAATGATGTCTCCGTAGGCTTGTAATGATCCCAGAGATGACTGCAAGAATTAATTTCCACAGGACTGAGGCTTTATTTATTTTATCATTATTTGGTTATGATCACAACAGCTTGCATTTTGATCTGTTAATTGTTTGTGGTATGTGTAGTGAGTGATGCTTTCCAGTCAAGGCGCCTAAGTACAGTTATTATTACTTTCTAAAATTCAAGTCTCCATGGTTTGATTTTATTATTGCCTTTATTTGGATTTCAAAACAATTACAATTGGTTTTTGAAATGTGGGTGCATACATGTTCCAAGGTTTTACTGCTTGTGGATTCTCTGCTTCTTATTTGCTGGTTTGGTGGCATTCATTCTTTCTCTCTTGTCAATGTTTCATTGTGGTTTCCCAGCCCTTCATTTCAGAGGTTTGCAGTGAGGACATCAAAGAGAATTGAGGATGTTTCGAGCAAAGGTAGTGGTAGTAAAATGATTATATTCTGTTATTTTTTTGACCATGTGAACAAATTAATTACACTATACTGTTATATATTCTGTCAGCTATGCAGAAGAAGCAGGAGCTTGCTGAGCAGCTCAAGGACATCTCGAAAAATATGGAGGTTGTATGCAGTCAATCGTTATATACTTATATTAAATCAGCTACTGACAATGTGATGATCATCTTTAACTTTCCTTTTTCTTTTTCTTCTTCCAGTCTTTCAAGAACCAGTGATCTTGGTGTTGTGGCTACATTGCTGAAGATAATGAAGTGCTGATTTTTTTTTTGCTGAAGATGTTGGTGGAGACATGCTCGGATGTATTAGACTTCTATTGTAATGAATTTTGGTTCCTATCTCGTGATCTCAAGCTGGGATGTAAAATGGTGCTTCTAGTTTGTTTAGTGAACCAAAAAGAGGTTTATTTAGGATATTAACGATAGTTGTTTAGAACACTATGTCACATCATATCAGTGTATCGAAGGCTGGTTGTAAAATAATATCAACCTTAATAAGTTTGAGTCGAATTATTTACTTTCCAATCCCCTCTAGATTAATTCAACTCACATGAGCTTCCAAAGTTAGGGGTATTTAAGATTTAATACATTCCATTAATTCGACTCAACTTGAGCCCTTAGTCCCTAAACTAGTTGCAATAGATTCAACATTTATGTGTTTTTAATTCTGGTTTGGTAACAATGGCATTGGCAATGAAGTATCTAATCCAATTCACCAAAACATATTCCAACGGATTTTTTTATGTACAGATTTAATTTTGGATCGGGTCAGTTGGATCGGAACTTGTCAAGGGTTCGGTCCATTGAACCTTGAAAGCCGGTTTGGTTATTTTTTTAAAATTACGAAACTATATATTTTTGGTCAAATAATGGTCTATTGATAAATTATAAAAATACCTATGCATTAATTTTTATTATTTATCCTTTTTGTTGAGTTTTTCTATTATGAAATTTATAATATGATTATTTTATGTTAATATAAAATTTGATTTTTCTTAAACTTATTACGTAATATTAATATCAATATATAATAATCATTATTGATTTGATCATGGTTCAATCATGATTGAATCATTGAACTTTGAACCAATATCTTCATCGATTTAATGATCATTAAACATGTGTTCAATATTAGTGTCCTGCATCAAAATTAGCAATTCTACCTCAATTATTATCAAATCATAATTAGATCAAATTTAAATTTAAAAACCTTGTAGTAGATTTGGATAAAAAATTTCATTAAACACTTACTTAATAAGCTATTTTGAAATAAATTAAGGTCCCATTTATTTTATATTATTTTGTCAAAAAAATAAATTTTTTAAAAAATCTAATTATAATGAAAAGTTATTTTGAATAGCTTCTAATAAAAAATCTAATAAGAAAGTGATGTTTATGATTATAAACAAACACAAATCAGTTTTTTATACTTAAAAATCTCTAAAAAAAAAAATAACCACTAAATTATTTTATATAAAAATAATTTTAATCTCAAAGAAATGTCTCCTAAAAAAAGTTTATTGAAATAAGTTTAAAAAAAAAAACAGAAAAGGATTTTCATATGACCTGTTAGCGTTGAGTAAGGTTAATCATTCCAACTTAAGCACCAACCCCCATAGCCATAGTGTGGGGTCCAACTAAAACCCTCGTACTTGTTGGTCTTCAAAGGCTTAAGAAGGTTAAGGCTTTGCAACGCTGCCTACACTTTCATTTCATTTCATTTCATCTAATAATAATAAAAATGGCGTCCATCGTTTCCAACAAGGCCAATCATTTTCGCTACGCAACTCGCATTCTCTCCTCACACCTTCTTCGTTATGCCACACCCACCACGCTTTCTCCACCACCACTCCATCACCCTCACCTGGTTCACTTTTCTTTCCTTTCCTTCCACCCCTTTTTCTGTAATTATTGGCACGAAATTTCAATTTTTTTTAATTTATGAATAAATTTTATTGCTTTAATTCTAATTCTTTTTGTTTTTCTTCCATGTGAATTGGGTTCAGTTTTATTTCCATCCTTTTTTTTTGTAATTACTGGCAGAAAAATTCGACTTTTTTTAAAAATATTTTTAGCTGCAATTTGAGCATAAAGTTTGTTGCTTTAATTCTGATTCTTGTTGTTCTTCTTCCACGTAAATTGGGTTGGTTCCACTTTTCATTGTGTGCAACTTTCTGTTGAATTTGTAGGTTTGGACTCAAGGTTATGGTAATGCGTCATTGGTGTTGTGTCAGAGGTTTTTATCTGGTGGTGGTGCTGCTGCTGCTGCTGCTAATGTTAATCAGGAAAAGCAAGCATCAGATAACAGTGCAAAAGATGATTCTGGTCAAGGAAAAGAGTCTGGTGAGGAACAGGATCAGAAAAGTGATGATGGGAAACCTGTTCGTGGAGGGGTGTGTATCTAAAGTTATTGTAGCAGTGTAGCTCTTCTTTGAGCTTTTTTAGCTCATGTATGGGTTGATTTAGATGAGCTTTTACAAAACCATCAAAAGATCTTTCCAAAAAAGTAAAATTTATTTTATATTTGGATGTAAAATTTGAATAGTGCTTTTTTTATTTTTATTTTTGGGGTTTGAATGGCTTTTTTAAATTTTTATGTTGTAAAATTTTGAGAAGCACAAAACTTGAGCTTTGAAAATACACAATTTGTGCTTTTTTCTAGTGCTTCAGCATTTTTTTTAATGAAAAGTTCATCCAAATATAACAAAAGTACTTTAAAACTAAAAAAACATTAAGAACATCCAAACTAGCTATGAATGTTGTATGAAGGGGATAGGCTTAGGAGCTAATTTTACATTGTGTTATGCAGCCTGTTTCTTGGTTGAGCTTTCTTTGGCTGGTTGTCACTGGAGCTGGATTGGTATTCTACTATGACAGGGAAAAGAAACGACATATTGAAGGTAGAATAGTATGGTGAGTTGAGTTGAGTATTTTGTGGTTATGCATGTGGACTTGTGAGTCATATCTCTGTTAATTGCTCATTGGTTTGGATTTTAAATCAGGATTGAATTATTATTTGCTTATATTACCATGTGTTTTTTAAGGGGTTCTTAAAAATAGTATAGCTACTGTGCTTGCAAATTTTATAAAATAAAATCATAGTAGGGTCATGTCTAGTTTGAGGATGAAGTTTATGTACAGGATATATGTGCCACACCTTTGTTTCATAGGGGTAGCATGAAAGCATATCAGATCAAATAGGTTGCATTTGCTGTTGCATGTCAATCTGATTCTGAAGTATGATGGATATTTTGTTTTTCCACTTATTGATTCAGCTTTTATTGCTGTAGAAATACATAATGCTTCAGAGGCAGTTAAGCAGGGGCCTTCTGCAGGAAAAGCTGCAATTGGGGGTCCATTTCACCTTATCAACCATGATGGGAAATATGTAACTGAAAAGGACTTCTTGGGAAAATGGACATTGTTCTATTTTGGCTTTACTCATTGCCCAGATATCTGCCCAGAAGAACTACAGAAGTTAGCTGCTGCAGTTGATAAAATAAGTAAGTTTCTGTAGATGATTTTGCGGGTGCAAGGCAAGCTGAGTTTCGTACTTTTCAGAGCAAGATATGCTCTAATTCTCATTATAGTAGGAAAAGAACTCATTCCATTAAAATACCATATGAAATTTGAAATTGATGATGTACAAGTCTGGGGGTTAGGTTCCATGGCAATAATGATTAAAATGAAGTTCGGAAGTACTTCACTAACAAATTGATTTGGACATACTAACCTATGGAGGACCCTTTTTCTCTCTCTTTATCAATCCAAGGCAAACCATTCCCACACCTATAATTTAGCGGCATATATAGTGAGTGAGTGAGTGAGTGCATGTTTGGCACTTGAAAGACTTCGATAATTTGGACTGGGAGATTTGTGAAATGCATGTCTGAAAAAGACACTCAGTTGATCTGATTTTATATACACTTAGGGAGTAAATACAATGTGTGATTTACAAGAACATTAATGGAGTTGTGGTTCCTAAGTAGATGCATGTGATTTCCTAGGTACGTGAATAACTATAACTTATTGATACAAATTCCAATACAGCTATTTGATCTGTTAATACTGATAGGTAGCTTATTTTTCTGTTGGTTTCTGTGTGCTGATAATGGACACAGTTTTGCAATTGTAAGTGATTTCACGTATTGGGTTAAAGTACCCCTTGTACTCCTATTTAATACAATTCGTTTGCTTATCAAAAAAAAAAATTCCAACGAGCTTAAACTATGAGAAATAATAGCTTATTTTTCAAAAGCTCTCTTAGAAAACTTCTGATCATATAAGCTTTTTTTAACACAAAATAAGCTAATTTAAACATACCCTGAGTGCCCTAGTTTATTTTAAGAGTGATAGGTTTGAAATTTAACCGTTTATCTTGCTTGAATTGTCAATATTAAAAGACCACTTGAGAAAGTATATTACAGTATTTTAATCTAACTTTTGATCTTGTGATAATGAGTTAATGGTAATCAAATATGTGTCTCTTTTCTTTCCTTGCAGAGGAGAAAGCTGGAATTGAAATTGTACCAGTCTTTATCTCTGTTGATCCTGAGAGGGATACAGTTGAACAAGTGCGTGAATATGTCAAAGGTGCTTGCATCATATCATACTTCTTAAATTACACCTCTATCTATTGTGCTTGTTTGTTTCCTTTTTTTTTTTTGGGTGGGGAAGTGGGAAGGGGTGGAGAGGAATATGTAGATAGATATTGTTGCTGGATTCTAAGATCGAGTTAGTTTGTATTTTTCAGAATTTCATCCAAATATAATTGGATTGACTGGTAGCTCGGATGAAATAAAAAATGTTGCTCGTGGGTATCGTGTTTATTACATGAAGACAGCAGAGGAAGACTATCTTGTTGATCACTCCATAGTTATGTATGTAATTTTGTTTCTGCTTCATATATGCTACATTCTGTTTGACGTCACCAGTTGCTCATGGTGTTGTATGCTAGCATTCCATTTATGAATTCAGAATCTTGAGCATAGAAAATGAAATTTGTGAATGGCCTACTCTTTGAAGTATTTCCATGGAAAGGAGGAGAGCAATGTTAAGTGTGAAAAAATCTCACATCGGTTGTGTATATGTCCAAGGAACCATTTATAATAACTTGGACATCCCTCTCTATATGAGCTAGCTTTTGGAGTAGAGTTATGCCCAATTATTATAACATAGTATCAGAGCCTATCAGGCCACCCACAGATGTCCAGTCCTGCAAACTTCACGCTCCAGATATCCAGTCCTGGGCGTGAGGGGGTTTTAAGTGTGAAAAAGTCCCACATTGGTTGTGTTTATGTGCAAAGAACCATTTATAATAACTTGAGCATCCCTACCTCTATGTGCTAGCTTTTGGGGTGGAGTTAGGTCCAATTATTCTAACAAACAATGATTATGGAAGTAATGCCCCTAATACACATAAAGATGAGTATTATGCCCACATGCACACTCACATATGTATATCAATCTAGTTTTTAACTTGGAAGTCTAGTCCTGCAAACTTCACGCTCCAGATATCCAGTCCTGGGCGTGAGGGGGTTTTAAGTGTGAAAAAGTCCCACATTGGTTGTGTTTATGTGCAAAGAACCATTTATAATAACTTGAGCATCCCTACCTCTATGTGCTAGCTTTTGGGGTGGAGTTAGGTCCAATTATTCTAACAAACAATGATTATGGAAGTAATGCCCCTAATACACATAAAGATGAGTATTATGCCCACATGCACACTCACATATGTATATCAATCTAGTTTTTAACTTGGAAGTCTATGGCTACCTGACAAATTCTTATAAGCACCCAAGTATTTGGGGAACCCTCCCTTAAAAGCTAGCTATTAAAAGGGGAGAACCAAGCCACTTAAGTACTCCACCAAGTAGTCCATACTACTCGATGTGGGACTTAGGCACTCTATAATACCCAAGTCCCTATCAAATTCTTAATAACTTTGACTGAATTATATTGATGTAAGATTGGAACAGTTTCATTAAATTCCATTTAAATTTGGTAACTTCATCATGCCAGATGGAGGACTTTTGCCTATTTGTTTAGCATGCATAGCCAGATATTTTCATTGTTTCGGTTATAGAGTCATACCTTCATCCATTGATTCTCTTTCTGATGATGCTTGTGTGTTTTCCTTGTTAAATGTGCATATTAAATTGTATGTGCAGTTGCTTCTACAGTATTATATAGCTCTTACTTAAGTTGAATACTATATATGGCAATTCTGTCCAGGTACTTGATGGGGCCTGACATGGAATTTGTGAAGTTTTTTGGCAAGAACCATGATGCTGACTCACTTGCTGATGGAGTAGTTAAAGAGATAAAGCAGTATAAGAAGTAACCACACACGTGCTATTGGTACCCCCGCCCTTCTCATCATTGTGGGAAAAAAATTGTCACGAGTTTATGGCTTTATGGTAGAATACTACACCAGCTAGTCTGAATATACTTCTGAAGGAGGGTCTAGTTCCTTTTGAGACAATTATGGATATTTGTTAGTTTTAAAAGAGAGAATTGGTGTTATTGTTTGATGGTTAGCAATTAATTGGAAAGATAAAATAAAATTTGGTGATATATTGTTACTACTTGTGTGGATTTTGAGATGCCATGGTATTATAATTGCATTGTTCACCAACTGCCTTAATTTTATCTGTTGTGGTATCTTGGAATGAATTTACCAGAACCGTGGCTTATAGTCAACTTATTGATGAAAGATTATGATCTTTTAACAAAGAAGAGACTAGTTTGGCTGGTTTCCCTTCTTCCATTGGACGCAAGACCTTTTTGAAAGGTGCACTCTCCATTGATCATCTGCATGAATTCCAGTTCGTTGGTTTAAATGTAGGCTAGTAGTTACAATTTGAGGACAATCAATTAGATACAACATGAATGGCTCAAAAAAGCTAATTGCAAATTGTGCCAAATAAATAAAATAACAGCTAAAATAAACTACACAACTTCAAAGGAAATAATCGAAATACCGCCAGACAAGATATTAAAGATAGAAAATAATATAATATTTTGCATAATCAAATAAAAATTATTTCTAAATAATATTTTTTTGAAAAATGTAACATTAATTTAGTATATAATTACAATAACAATTATGTCTTTTCTTTAAATGGAGTCATCTACATGGATCAAACGACGTCATAATGTTTTATCATAAACCATATCTATAAATAAACTATTAACATCTAAATCTTCTTAATAATTTTGCCAATAGTTTTTCTTTTTCTCCCTCTATCCTTATTATTTGGGTTGCTTTCCATTTGATCTACTCTTCATGTTGGGCCTTCTAAAGTCTTCTCCATACATACCCAAACCAGCGAAGACGAAATTCTACCATCTTCTTTATAATAGGTGTCATCCCAACTTTTTCTTTAATGCATGCATTCTTAATCTAGTGTGTCCATTCATCCAACACAACATTATCATCTCAGCTACATCGAGTTTATTCTCGTTGGCTTTTTACGCCTAACATTTAGTCTTATATAATATCGCAGGTCTAATAGTCGTGTAGTAAAATTTCCCCTTAAGCTCGAGGTGTGCCTTTCTATCAAAGATAACACTGAAAGCACTTCTTCATTTCATTCACCCCTTTTGAGTCATATGGTTTACATCTTGCTTTATGTCTTCATTGTTTTGTGTGGGGGATCCAAAATACTTAAACAATGCGACTTATTGTATGGTATAGTCTCTAATTTTCAGCTCTAAGCTAGGATTGATGTGCCTCTTACTCAACTTAAATTTCATATACTTTGTCTTACTTCTGCTTATACGAAAGCCATATGCTTCCAAAACTTGTCATTCACATCTCTAACTTCTCATTTGTATCTTTTCTCGACTCTCCAACGAAAACTATATCATGTGCAAAGAACATGCATCATGGCTCCGGCTCATGGATATGCTCAGTAATGAAAAGATGGAGGCTCAAAGTTGACCTTGGTGTAGTCTTATTGTTATAGAAAAATCTGAGTGACCCCACCTTGTGTTCGCACATTGGTTGTGACCCCCTCATACATATCCTTGATTGCTCGAAGGTAATACAAACTCCTTTCTTCTACGAGGGCCTTCCACAATACCTCTCTTGGCACCTATCATACGTCTTTTCCAAATCAATAAAAATCATGTATAACTCTTTTGATTCCTCCGATGTCGCTTCATCAATCGTCGTAGCAAGTATATTGCTTCATGGTCGATCTCCTCGAAATAAAACCAAATTGATTTTTCAGTGATATGAGTCTCTTGTATTAACTTCGCTCAAATACCTTCTCTCATAAATTCATAGTATAGCTCATGAGTTTAATTCTACTATAATTTGTGCAATTTTGTATATCTCCTTGTTTTTATAAATAGGGATCAAAGGCTTTCTCCTCTATTGTCGAGCATTTTCTTAGACCTCATAATTTCATTAAACAATTTTGTGAGCCAACTAATTCCTTTTTCTCCTAGACCCTTCCATACTGCAATAGGGATATTATCTGATCCAATCGCTTTGTCATTATCCATCCTCTTCAATGATTCTTTTATGTGAGGCTTTCATATTCTACGATAAAAGGTATAATTTTGGTCCTTAAGTATTTAGCCTATCAGAGTATAATAAATTTTGTGTCTTTCATTAAATAGTTTGCAAAAGTAACGGCTTCATCTTTCCTTGATATCTTGTTCCGTAACCAAGACTTTGCCTTCTTCACCCTTAATAAATTACACTTGGTCCAAGTCTCTTGTCTTTCTTTTCCTACCTTTAACATGCCTATAAATACTTCTTTCTCCATCTTTTTGGTGCCCAAAGGTTGAAATAACACGTAAAAGCTCTGGCTTCGCTTACTGCCTTCTTGGTACCTATCATAGCTATCTTATATTTTCCCTCAATTTTCAGCATTTTTACACAAGGACCACGCTTTATAACATTCCATTTTAACCTTCATTTTATTTTGCAAACTTGCGTCCCACCACCAAGATTCGTTACCTTTAGGTCCAAAACCCTTAATTCAACGAGTTTATCTTTTGCCACCTTCCTAATCCCTTTGGTCAACTTCTCCCACAAATCGTCAGGACTTCCTTATGCCTCCCAATACCCTTCTTTCAAAACCCTTCACTGAAAGCTCCTTCGTTTTTTTACCACCTAATCTTTGAAGTTCATATTTTATCCTTTTCTCTTTACCTTTCCCTTAACTCTCACGTTCATAACCAAGACTCTTAGTCAAGCTCTCCAGGTATGACTTTGCAATCCATGCAAAACTTACTATATATCCTTTTCAAAACGAAAACAATTTGATAACACGTCATTCTAACTCTCTAAAACAAGTGTTGACAATTATAAAATCGAAAGCTAATAAGAAATCGAGGATAGATTTACCCTCTACATTTGCTTCCTCGGCCATATCCCCGATGCAAACCCCTATATCCTCTAGATGCGCTCCCTATGTTATCATTTAAATCACCTTATGGTCCTCTTCTAACCATACCTTAGGTGCATATGCGTTGATCACATTAACAGTCTCATTCCACTATATACTCTAAAGCTATAATCATATCTCCTTACCCTTACATTGCACCATTATTACAAGAGAAATACTAACAACAAATTCTTTAACACTCTTCAACACGCTCTTCATTATTGAACGGATTTCATATAGGACCCATTAAATCATATAGACCCACTCTCTATTAAGTAAATCATGGTGAAAGAAATGTATTATAAAATGCATTACTAGCATTATTCTTGGTACAATTAGCAGTTATGTACGCTCTAACTACACCAATCATAAAATCAAGCAATGCTTTATTACAGAATACTTATAAAATAAATTTTATATTATAAATAATTTGTGTACACGACAGCAAATTGTTACATTAAATGCATCTTTCAGTAACCGAGGCTCTTTATCTTCCGAAGAGCACCATATAGACAAATATGGGAATCAAAATTTGAGAGCGTGAATTTCTCTCTTTTAAGTGTACGGATTATATTATTGTATATTTCTAAATGCAACAGGCTTCATTTGCTCATTTTAACAATAGCCCAAATCAATACTAGGAAACACTTTCGCAGGGCCGAGTTGATTTGTAGCTATATATAAATAAGCCTTGACCTTGATCGATGCTGCTCCAGCTCAGGGGTCACGTGGGATATATACAATGTATCAGGTCCATATCCTCAAACCAATCTTGTAATGTCTTCAGCCTTAGTTATTACGTGTGCCAAACCTCACCATTAAATAGGATTCTCAGATGCCATCCCTGATGCTGGTTGGATATGTGAAATACACTTTCAACCTACAAGGGAACAGGTTCAATCATCTATGGAGGAAGTGAGAAATAACCAAATGCCAACACTAAAACCACGAGCAGAAACACACACGCATGAAGAAAAGAAACAAAGGAAATAGAACCTGTTCACAGTCGGATTTTTCAAGTATGGATGAAGCACATGCCTCGGGCATATTATTTATCTACTTCTTCAGGAATGATGGCTTTGCCCAAATAAACCTGTAGCATCTCCTCTCTCCAAATCTGCAAGCACAGCAATCATACTAAGATATTCCCTTTCGCTCCAACAGATCACATAATCAGGAAAATAGTGTATAAATATAAATAAAAGAAAATATAATGCATCTTTTATTTTAGTTGGTCATGCTCGTTAATGTTTTAAATAACGGAAACAATTGTAAACCTGCAGGCCTAAGTACCATAGATCATTGAAATGGGTCAAACAGCGAAGACTTGGAGACGAGGCAAGCAATAATCCGAATTTGTTTATATGGCATATATCAAATAAACATGAAAAACAATCTAGTGTAAATTATTACATTCAGAATCATGTGAGTAAATAGCAACAGAGAACAAGTTATATATTATATGGTAATTTAACCACTTAGTAAACCCATACCGTGTCTCGGAATTCCAACCGGATGTGAGGGACATTCGTTCTGTGAATGTCATTTCCATTTGGCCCTCTCTTGTAATACTCCTTGCCAATCCAATGTGACTGACACAAGAAAAACTGATCAGTAGAGAACAAGATATATAAAAAATTGTATCAATATTTTTTCATTTTTATAGTAAAGATTTGGCATCTATTATATAAACTTATATCATCATCATTCTCAATTGCAAGTACATCACACGAGCTATTATAGTTCAATATTCCATATTCTCTCCTGAATATAAATAATGAACTTATATGAAGTTGCATAAAATTACAAATTTATCAGTCACAATAGGAGGAGCAAAGTCAAGATGAGGTTACCTTTAAGGCATGTGAGAAACCTGACTGATAAACTGAATTACGGGCAATCTCACATAAATCACATGCGCTCAACTTCCATACCTGTAGAGGAACAGTTATGTCCTTACTGTCAATATTGCCAGCTTATATGCCAACATACACACACACAGAAAAAGAGAGAGATGTTACAGAAGCAGCTATGCTATATTCTTCAACCAACGGTTCCTTTGTTAAGTGAATTTGGAGTGGATCATCAGTAGAAAGTGAAACATTCAAACCCCGTAAGAAGAACATTGGAAGAGGATTCCGGTGGTAGTCTAAGAATAGGGAGTTATTGCTAAGAGGAGACATTGCCAGCCCAATCTGATAACAAATATTCCACAACCAATTAGTCACTGCAAAAATCACAACTTACTAATCAGTTGAAAAATTGACCATACCTGAGCTAGATAATACAAATATTGAAGCACGGGAGATTTTCTCAAATTGATTCCATGTGCAATGTTATGAGCCGTAAGAAAGGTCGCAGCAAGGTGGTCAATATCACCGGCCTGAATACAATATGATGCATCAACTACCACACAACAATTAACAAAAATCCAAAGAACTACAGTCTAATAAGTACCTCTCCAGAATGCGGACGGAATTTGATTGTTGTCATTCCCTTTGATTCACGAAGCTGAGAAATATTTATGAAAGGTCAAATTTTGGTATGTCAAAATGAATTTATGAAATTCGGATAATAGTTATGAAGTAAGAAGCAGAGAAATCTTGGTATACACATTTAAGGGAATCTATGGCTGACTAAAGAAAGAAGCAAGCAATACATAGAATATAAAGTGACGGCCTTAAAATAATGATAGAAAAGTATAAGTATGCAACTTATGCTACATAAGGCAAAACTAGTTCTTTGATCCCTTAAGTTAATTTAATAGCAAAACCATACACTGTCATAACAACTTAAGGACCTGTTTGTCACAAAAAAACTTAACAAACCTGTCTGTCACAAAAAAAACTTAAAGGGACCAATTTGAAAAATTAAATTAACTTAAGGAACCAAAGCAGTAGTTTTGCGTAGAATATACTAGGAAGAGACCCACCCCTTACTAGTTTTCCTTTCTAACTTTTACCCTTATCAGCAAAGAGTGTTGTTTTCTTTGGTGGAGGAGCAAATAGCTAACCAAAAATTGGCGCACAAGTATAAAGTGGTTTTGGAGTGACAGTTACACACCTTGTTTAAGGTGTAAAGATTTGCATAGCAGTAATAGACATAGTATGAATAGGCCGGATTGAATACGTTAGTCCATTGAGCCGGTGTACGCATGTGTTTTGTTGGCCTTCTTTCAGGTTTGCTTTCATCATCCACCAAATCCAACCCAACAACCTAAAAATATAAAAAAAAAAAAAAAAAAAAAAAAAAAAAAAAAAATCAGGTAACGACAAGTAGAGGATAACAGAACAAATAAAACTTGATCAAATATGTACAGTGTTAAATATTTTTTTGCTGGGATGTTGGTGCAATGCATATTAGTAGTCATTTACACTCCTTTACAAGTTTAATCCTACCATAGAGTAAAATCCTAGAGTTATTTGCCTGTATAGGTCATAGAGTAAAATCCTACCATCAGCACAGTCACTACAAGTAACCAGAAACTCCTAGTATCCTACAATATAAAAAGTAATTGAAATTGTACCGCACCTGTTTCAGGAAAACATGAAGCTGAGGATGAGAATCGGGGTCCACAGTAACCTCAAAGAGTGGAATGAAGATATTGTCAAGGATGTTCTGGAATGAGGTCACAATCCCCATTTCTTTGTACACATTGTACAACCTTGGAAGCTGCAAGACAAATTTTAAAAGAACTAGCATCAACAACCACCACTATGTAATAATAGCCTAATATTACTATTTCTTCCAATAAAAAGTATCTTGAAAAGCAATTATAGCAATTATAGCATCATAATGATTTTTCTTTAAAATAATTTAATTGCTTATTTATTTTGGTAAAATATAGCGAGATAATGGCAAATTGGCAATATCTGATTCAGTCCAAAATTATACACATCTTTGGATTTTATTTGTCAGGAATTTTATTTGATGTTTTATTTAGATTTTAATACTTTTATACTCCTTATTACGTTATCCTTTTATTTGAAATTCCAGGCGTAATCTCAAAGATTTTGGATTAAATTGGGAGATCTTTAAGATAAAGCTTTAAAAGAGACTATATCCAAATCCTAAATTTAAGATGAATTCAAATTGATCTTATAAGAAAATCAAAGAGTTAGAAACATAGAAGGAAACAAGTCTATTAGACTTAATCTATAAATAAGAACTGAAGAAAGAGAGAAAGAATGGAAATCAGACGGCACACACAATGTCTCACGACGTGAGGAAGGTAGGAAAGTAGTACTGATGCTGCCTATGAGCTTTTTTGGTTATATTTTCTTGTACGAAGGGGATGGTGAAACCCTTATTGTATTGGTATTGTTACGTTGACTTATTTTTACTCAATTTTAAGACTTAAAGCTTATTGTTTATTTACCTATCAGTTAATATGATGAAAGCTTAGATGAATTCAGTTATGCTTTTCTCATGCTTTGAATTTATGTGTTATCAGAGTGTTGGTAGTAATTGTTGGAAATCAATTGTGATTTTGTGTTAGTGATACAATTGATGATTTGATAATTTATTGTTAACCATGGAGATAAAACTATACATTTGATTATTGCTTTAGCGCTTCATTAACAGAACTTCCACGAGCACATGCTTCACCGCTAGATGTTAATGAGATAAATTATTTGGATATAATAATTTAATATAGTTGATGTCAAAATTAATCTAGGTGGATTCTAATTCTTAGGCAATTTATATATAGTTGAAATCCAATTTTATTTACTTGCTTTCTTTTAGTTTGCTATTTATATTTTAATTATTTGTTCTGTTTTACCTGCATTTTTGTTTATTAATCGTGCAACTAGATTAGAACAAATTTATCAATTCCTAAAACTTCACTCTATGTCTCTACAGAATCGACCTCGTGATTGCTTAACTATACTGTGCTAGTTTGCTACAATTCGTGCACTTGCAAGTATCTTTAAGACTATTGAAAAAGTCACAACAGTGTAATTTCTTCAGTAAATTAGGTCAGAAATGGAAAAAGTTCCCCAAATACTACTAGATCTTGAGCACTCTTAACATCAAGAGAATAATTATTAGACTTGGAGAAACATTTCCCTAAAAATCCTGAACTAAATTACAACAATATATATATTGATAGAAGATTAACATGTATAGTTATGAGGCTGAAATTTGTAACATTGTCAGAATATAAGGTGTAATGAACTAACGATTTATGCATGAAAAGTGAAAACTAAGTGAAATGGACATGCAAATAACTAGAGAATACCTGAATCAACCAAACAACATTCTCACTGTACAATTCATTATTCACTATCCAACTAGCTAGTTGGTCCCACTCACTTTGCTTCCTACCATATATTGATATTCTATACTCAGCCATCTGTGAATAAAATAAATAGGTATGGAAATACGTGAGTTACCAACCATCTATAGGGCTCACTTCTGAAGGTAAATAAGCACACAAAAGTAACAATCAAGAAATATGAAACTATTATAAATAATAAAAAAAATACCAAATTATATAACTTTTCAGTCATAAAAAAGAATGCCTTATCTGATAAACTTTTTATTATCAGTTTCAGAAAGGTTCAAAACATGAATGAAAGATGATTATAAATACAATCCTCACATATGAATTTCAATGCCACTTTAGTACTAAAAAAATTAGCAAGGCCAAAACTGAGGTATGGACCTACATAAAATAGCAAAGGAGCAAAATAGACCATGCTGATGGAGTGATTGTTAATGTATGAAGCTAAAAAGCACAAATATGACAGCCAACGGGGAAAACTAAAAGTATCTTCATAGAATTTTAAATATTCTAACACCACAGGAAAAATATGTACAAGGATTCAAGAAAGCACCTGATATTTACTGGCGCCAAGATCAGAAAACACTTGTTTTGTCAGCTCAGCAAGGAAACGACCTATTCAGTGCAACACAATAGTATGAGCACATGTCAGTAAAAGATGCTTCAAAATTAAAGATGATTAACATAAATCATAACAGTAATATCCCAAATGAATTCTGTGACATTTTGACAACAATTACAACCACCACAAGTTATTCATTTGTAGGTCTCATTCTTTGATGCATCTTCAACTACTTTATTAACCCAAAGGTGTTGATTTCAAAAAATTATAATCCTAAAACTGCTTTCGAAAGGCTGAGTCAGGCTATTCTGAATTCAAAATCCAGACATTATTAAATATATAAGGGGGTGTTTGGTTTGTATTCTGTCTTCATTTTGTTTCTTGACTGTTTTTCATCTTCAGTTGATATGTTCTCACTCGTAATTACAAAAATGCCACTTTGTTTCCTGTTGGTTTAATTAATCTGTAGGTCCCTGAACTATTTGGGAATTTCCAAATAGGTCCCTATATTTTAAAAGTTTGTAATTGGGTCCCTGAACACATAAAATTTATAATTGAGTCCTTCATACATTTTTCCGTTAGAGTTTCGTTAAATGCAGGGACCTATTTGAATTTTCCTAAAAAGTATAGAGATGACTTATTTGAATTGTTCCAAAAAGTTCAAGGATCCACAAATGACTATTGGATGGATGACTTAACGAATACTTAACGAAACCCTAACAAGAAAGTGTATGAGAGACCCAATTACAACTTTTCTATATGTTTAGGGACACAATTATAAACTTTTAAATATAGGAACCTATTTGAAAATTCTCAAATAATTCAAGAACCTGCAGATTAATTTAACCTTTCCTGTTTTCTAACTTTTGAGAAGGAAACAGTGAAAACACCAAAATCTTGTTTTCATCATTTCCTTCACAAAATCTTGAAAATAGGAAACAAAATGAAAACAATTTGCAATTTTGTAATTATGAGCCAAAAGAAAACAAAACTGAAAATGAAAACAAAAAATAAACCAAACAACCTCAATTTTCAAGCTCACCCTCCTTTAAGAGTAATCTGTCCACATCAATTACAGAACCAAATCTTGACATTTTAAGAACCACTAGCACTTAATTCCCAAAACAACTAAATGATATAATCCCCCATAACACGAAAGACATGTGTTTGGCTCATCTTTTCAGATTCTTTTAGGACAGAGTCAATTATTAGACTAGTTGAGACAGTTAGTTAGAAGGGTTGAGGCAGTAAGTAGGCTGAGGCAATAGTTAGTTAGAAGGGTTGAGAGTAGATAAATAGAAGGAAGAGAGTAGAAGGGAGACTCATTCTAAATTGCTAGCTTTGTAATAAGCGAGCAAGAGCTAAGTGGAATAGGGGTAGCCCTTTCTGAAGGGGAAACCCTTGGAGGAGATCATCTCCTTGTTCTGTTCATTTTCAATCAAGCAATGAAACAGTTCTTCTTTCTCTATTTTCTATCACTTTCTCATTTTGGTTGTTTGGGTTCCTAACAAACTCCATTGCAATATATGCAACACATAATAAACATTACAGGTAAGTTGTTTGAAAAGTTAACAGAACCCACAAATGGCATGATCTACGATTTTAAAAAAAAAAAAAGTTGTTCGAAGTAGAATTTTCAAAGAATGAAACTAATAAGCAAAATAGACTCTACCATACCCCCCCCCCAAAAAAAAAAAAATGTTACCTTGAATGAGATTATCCTGCTTCAGGAATATCTCCCGGAGCCTACTTTGACCACAAGGATTGTACTTAAGATTGAATTTGTCAAAGCGATGAAATGTACTCTTGTCTGCATGAACGTCCAAAAGGTCAACATTGAGATCATATCTGCTCAAAAAAAATTGAAGAAAATTATTATTGCAACTTATTACCGACCAAATTCAATTAAAAATTATTAATTATAGTATAAATTACAAAGAAGTTCTTTACCCAGTCAAATCCAGACTCTCAAAAACTTCTTTCAAGGTCAGATATGTCCCATCTCGAAATATTACAACCTGAACAAAGTTAAAATAATAGAAGGTTTTTATAAGCATGCAATGTATATCAGCTTCCTAATATATAGTTCACACGACATCTGTAATCAAAAGCATATAACATAATGCATATCAATTTTTTAAGAATGCATATCATATTTACTTCTGCATTGGATGACAATCAGTCAATCATTTTAAGTATCCTGTACATTACAAATTTCAAGTATCCCCGTAATATTCTGTTCCAATTGTATGTTGCAGTAATCTGATACCTTTAGATATATGGCATTATACATACAAAATAAATAATGTATAAATAAATCTATAAGTTGTTATGCTCTAAACTACATTGCTTCATTTGATACTTATTAGAACTTTCACAAATTAATAAGCAAAACAATTGCCTAAGGTGTGTTATGATTTATCTTTTCTTTGTTGCTGTTCAATGGCATACATGCAACCAAAGTTTGATTATATTTATTTATCCAGTAGAACCTACAAGTTAGCTATTTTTCATCTTGAAAATGAATTTGTTAGTTACATTATCTTAGAAAAATACAGCAAAGTGTGTGATAAACACAGTGATAAACAGATCTAACTTATCACCTCATCAGGCTCTTTCCTTAGCTTTGACTTTATAAACCTTAAAAGATGTTTCTGATTCATGCATGCTGAGTGGTGGACATGTGTATCAACTTTTCTGACATTGTAGAAGTCTCGATGTGGAGCACTTTTTTGGGCGAGAAATTCCCTATCCGCATTTAGCATCAAATGAAGATTGAATTTCTGAGTACATACACAAATTGTCAAGCAACCAGCTGGTTTCATCTGTAATTGAAATAAAAGCACATGCTGCACTTTATGACTTATAATCAGAAATTTAAACATGTGATTACTTGTTCCAGAAGATTAAGCCGATGATGGCATAAAGTTCTTATATTCCCCGCTGCTATGACTCGAAGTATGTGATGGAGGTCAGTGAAAAAGGTAGTTGCATCTGCAACAGGAAAAAGCTCCGCTTTTGCTGCAGATAATAAGCAAATGTGCATGAGAATCCCAGCTGGAATGGTAAAAATACAAATGCTTAAAGAAAACAAATCCTGAGTTACTTACAGTCTTTATTTGGATATACATGAATAACCCCATCTTGCATTTCAAAGTAATGCTGCAGCACAACAGAAATAACATTCATTTAAGAACAAAGAGGATAAATTGGGATATGCATGTCTTTGCAGATGGAAAACTAGAAAAAGCAAATAAAAACTCACATCAGACTTCCCTTCAGGGGTGTAAAAGAATGGCTCTGGGTTAGGTTTTGGAGTGCTGGGGTCAGATATAACTTCTTTCTCCCATGGAGCAACTGCTTCTATAAACACATATCTTTTTCTCATTTCAAGGCATTCTTGAAGAACCACATAGGCTTCCACTTCATCAGGTGAAGGAGACTCTAAACCACCAAAAAAATTATAATTTGCTAAATGATTTTCCACAATTGCAATTATTGTCTGCAAAAGCTAATGAAGGAAGGAAGTAGACTCTATACAGGCTATGAGAAAATACATTTAAAGCAAATCATTGCATTAAAGAAAATGAGCAATATTTCATACCAATAGGAGTAACTTTAAGCCGAGCAAAAGTTTCATGCTCTGGCTCTTTCCTGAGAATATCAGCTGCAATCGGATCAGGCGGCACGCCATGCAGGTCACCAGAAACACTATGAGAACGGATCATACTTGAAACAGCAATTGGCATTTGGTCTCCATTAGCATTAACATTATCAGGTAAAGTCTCAAATCTGTTTTTACCTTCTAGCCCCTGTATACAGGTAATTTTAAATTCAACACCATAGATCATTCAAACATTTTACTTTAGTGGATAATTGTATCTGGAACACTGCATCCTACAATAATCCAAGTGCAGATAAATGTAATGGCAGAAAACTTGGTTATTTCTAATCCCATGGGGAAGGGGAAGGACGTGCGCGCGCGCGCGCGAGAGAGAGAGAGAGAGGGGGGGGCTGGCTTATCATATGAACAGTAAACATTTTGTGTTATACAATACCATGTGAATGGTAAACTTAATGCCAACACAAGAAGTTCATAACAGACTTACAACATCTCCATTCATGTGCAGATATGTAGTATCCAGTTTCGCATTGTCAGCAATATCATCATCATCATCCGATCCTTCAACACTTTCAAAGGCACTAGCACTTGCAACAGGAGACTTGGGAGAAAGTGCTCTTAAAATATTTCTCTTCGGGGTACCAGAATGTGAAGATTTTGCTGTAAAAGTAAAACACGTTGAGATTAACCTTTCAGCCAGAAAGTTCATGTATTTATTATGTGCATAGTCCATCAAAAAGAGGCCGCGCAGCCGAAAGCAAGCACAGTGGCAAGTGGAAACTAAGAATGTATGATCTTCAGTGTTCACTGCCCCACCCCCACCTCTTCCTTCAAATAGCATATATTGATGCTACAAGAAGGCTTATCTTAGCCTTTCTAAGGTTAACCCAATAGCATACATTGATGCTACAAGAAGGCTTAGCTTAGCCTTTCTAAGGTTAACCCAAAAGAACACAACGAAATTAAACTCTTCCTTAGACATAGCAAAATGTTTTGTTAAAGAAAGGGGCACTAAAAGTAACTTTGGTTGTACACTTATATGATTATATCTGAAACTAGACACTCCACACCATTTCCATCAATTTTCTTATTTAAAACCTGCTCCACTAATAGTGTCAGTTCAGGTTTCCAAAGTATAGGACATCTTTCTCAGTCAATCATTCCATTTCAGCCAGACAACAAAAAAACTAGAATATTCAAAAATTTAATTTTCTTGGCAATAGAGGTGAAGATAAGAGGCCTGTATTCTTTAATTTTTAGATTAGAATTATCATGTAGACTCACCTACATCCAGCAAAATATTCTCACATAATCCTCTTTTCCCTTTTGTCCAGGCAAACTTCTATTCACAAATCAAATATAGATGCATGAATTCACATCAGTGATCCATACTCTTTCCTCCATGTAAACTTTCATTCAATAGTACATATTACATTACCAAAAGCAAGAAAAACCAATACAATGCCAATATCATCAAAACAATAGGTTCAAATTTTACAATCCCTTTTGAATCAACTTCAATTTTCCCAAAAAAAACACTTAAAAATTGAGAAAACTCAACCAGCATACTCTTTAAACAAACAGCAACTCTCTCCAGTATACTATACACAAAATTCAAAGATGCACGCATCAATCAAAAGAGTGCTTTACACACATTACTGTACCGAAATTAACACGAACCCTATATACATTACAGATTATGATAGTGACTTCAATTTCAATTAACACTCCAAAAATTTACACATTATTATTAATTAATCAGTTCATCATATCAATACCTTCACGGAGCGTATGCAACCGCGGCAACCCGGCCGGAATCCCTTCTACGGGGACCAGACCGTTCCGCTTCTCCTCTCCGTCCATCCCGCCGCCACCGGAGATCACCGTGACATCCGGCAGCGACGCCGAGCCTCGCCGATAATATCCGTTCCTTATCCTATTCGCGCCGATGAGGCGCTTCCTCAAATGCTCCTTCGGCAAAGAACCATCATCGTCGACGACGATGCCGCCGTCGAGTTTGTCATCGTCGCCGCCGTCGACGGCGCGTGCTAAGTCGAGGAGCTGGGAGAGGGTTTTCCGGTGCATGAAGTAGGCGGAGATGGCCACAGCGGAAGCTCCGACGAGTGCCGCCATGGCTAGGTGCAAAGCGTAAGCATCCATGTTTTACTTTCTCTCTCTAGATTTTTTTTTTTGCCTTATCTTTCTCTCTTTCTCTCTCTCTCTCTCTAGAGGTGAAGCTAATGAAAACTTGTTATTATTGTTATGAAGTGTGTGAATGTGAAGTGAAGAGAAGAAGAAGATAAACCCTACTGAGTGAGAAGACACTTAGTTTAGCTATAAAAAAACCCAGCTTCTTGTGTTAGAGGCAGACAACACACCTTCCTTCTCTATTTATACACAAAACATTCTATACCCCATCTTAGGATAAATTATTGGATGATTTGGATATATTAGAGATTTTTCAAAACAATATGATCTGCACACTCTTATGAGTTTAATTAGAATGAAGTATTAGTGTACATTTTTTATATTATCGATCCATCTATGAGAAAAAAATCCGAACAACTAAAAAATCGTTTGGTAGGTCCATTTTTTCAATAAAATCCGAATCAAACCAAAGTATTCAGAAAGGGTTGGTCAAACATTATTAAATATTAAAATATATATATATATATATATATATATTAAATATCTAAAATATTAAAATATATATTTAAAAAATAAAATATAATAAATATTAAACTATTAAAATATATATAAATATTAAATATAGTAAGTATTAAATATTAAAATATATATATATATATATATATATATATATAAAATATTGAAATATAGTAATTGGTTCCGTTCCAGAATCCTTGAACCCGAAAATCAAATTAATCACCATCAAATTTTATTTGGCTTGGTTTGGTTCGGACCCAAATACTAAAAAAATTTGAACCAATTTAATTGTTTCGGTTTGGATTTTCGGGTTGATCGGATTATTGGTTCGGATCTTACACCCCTAATATGAGTGATTTATAAGATAGTTAGGATAAGACTCAAATTTTTTCTCGAAATATATCAATGTATGATTTGTTGATAATGTGAAAAATCTTTATAGGAAAAATATATATCAATTAAATCCCACATTTATATATCCGTTTTATTTATTAACCTTCACTGTTTTTTGTCGTTTCTTTGCACCTGATCTGGACCTATTTTAATTTTTTTTACCGATAAAGGTCCTCGGAATGAAAAGAAATATAAATTGAGAAAGGAAAACTGCATCAACTCTTATTGAGTTTAAATATATTGAGATCTTAACTCATTTTAGTTAATTAAGGGTGGTTCATCCTTACTTTTTCAGTGTATACTTTTGCTCACTTTAAAAGAGCTTGCTCACTTTACATTTTTTACATTTTTAATAGTTGATTCCTGAATTATTTGAGAATTTTCAAGTATGTTCATAAACTAAAAAAGTTTTTAATTGAGTTCTTGAATATATATAAAATTTTCAATTAGGTCCATAGGGTGGCAAATCCGTTACTGAATTGTGAAATTGAATAAAATATTCGTGAGTACCTTTAAGTTTGACACTTATATCAGCAATTTGTGCATAATTATTAAGAATTACTTAAGTAATCAATCAGAAATTATTTGTGTGCTCGAAATCATACTCGTATGTATGCATCAAAGTTTCTGGTTGATTATTTGATTAGATGACCCAAATTCTCAATAATTATATACAAATTACTTATATGGGTGTCCAGCTTGAAGGGACTCGCGGATATTTCGATCAATTTTATGATTCATTAACAGATTTGTTGTCCCGGGGATCCAATTGAAAATTATATATGTTTCAAAAATCAATTAAAAACTTTTTTAATTCAAGAAATTACTTGAAAATTTTCAAATAATTGAGAGATGACTTGAATAATTCAACCTTTTCAATTTTGATTATCTTAGTTATGATGATTCATCAGAAGTTATGACTTATAAGTGGTGGTTGTCTCTTTGTATTATTATTTTTTTGTTGCTTTGTCTCCTTTAATTTTATGGAAGTTGATTGAGAGAAAATATCGACGAAGTAAGTTAATAACATAGTCAAATGTAATTGTATTTTCTTAAAATTGAAGTTATTAAACATATTTCTTTAACTTTTGTGTTAAAACTTTCAACAGTATAGATTTTTATTTTTGGGAATCAAATATTTTTGATGAAGTAAAAATACATAATTAAATAACATAATAAAAAACTTTTATTTTTATTGTACATCAAAATTAAATTAAATAATATGTATGAATCATATAATAGAAGCTCTAGAGAGACCAGGAATGACTTACACGAAGTACATGAGGCATGAGTATTGTTATTTATTGACATTGAATGATAGAGTTTAACTATAATACATTATTTGTATAAAGTTTTTTACGGTATCAATCAATCACAAATTATCTTATATTATATGATTTTTAAGATAATTATGATGAGAGTCAAATATTTTTCATATTGTGATAATTTATGATTGATTGATAATGTCAAAAATCTTTACACTAATAATGTATACCAATTAAATCATCGATGACATTAGTTTGGTCCATGCAATTACCAATTAAACAAGGTGTCAACTTAAAATTGAATGATGAGGAGAATGATGAAGATTATGTTGAGGTGATAGTGAAAGAAAGAGCTGAGTATGCGATGGAAGAGTGATGAGTGGCTAATTGTTCGGGTGTTAGACATCAATTCTGCCCAGCTTTCTGTTTGGTCTAAAGTATCCTCGGGCTGCCTCAAGTTTAACATTGAAGCGACGTTTTTCAAAGCAAGGAATTTGTCAGCTATTGGTATATGTTTGAGGAATGAGTTTGGTGAGTTTGTGACTATCAAGTGGGTTATTGAGCTGGACTTGGATTTTGTTTCCTTTGAGTTAGACTTTAAGATGATGGTTGATCAAATTAAGGCTAATATCGAGGATGTGTCTGACTTTGGTGCAATTATTACTCGCTGTAGAAAGCTTCTTTTACTTTAACCAAACTTTAGTGTTGAGTTTGTAGGAGACAAGGTAATCTAGTTATTGATAAGCTTGCTAGGGTGGCTGTTGTGCTTCTTAGTCCCCATATTTTTGTGAGTGTTCCAGCATGTATTGAAATTCCTATTTCTATTGAAATGATATAAGTTGACTCCAATAAAAAAAACTTAAAATTGAATGATAGTATAAAAAACGGATTTAATTGGTGTACATTATCAGTATAAAGATTGTTTACACTGTCAATAAATCACAAATTGTCACAACAATAAAAATAATTTATTCTTATCCTAATTACCTTACAAGTCATTCATATCTTGACTTGTAATTTATTGACAGTGTTAAAAATTTTACACTAACAGTACATAATAATTAAACTCTAAACTTTTTATATAAAGTGTGTTTTATATAAAGTGTGTTTGGATTAAGAGTTTAATTTTTATGCATCGAGAGTGTACAATTTTTTATATTATTAATCATTCATGCATAATTTTGTGTGTGATTTTTAAAATAATTAGGATTTAATTGGTATATCCTGTCAGTGTAAAGATTTTGTAGCAGTCAATCAATCATAAATAAACACATTAGCTAAAATGTTTGACTCTTATTCTAACTACCTGAAAAATCACCCACACCATAATTTCTGATTGGTTAACAATGTAAAAAATTTTACACTGATAATATATAATAATTAAACTCAGATAATTATTACAATAATTAAACACTTTTAATTATGTTACAATATATAATTAGTTAATAGTCTATAAAATATTTATACTAAAAATGTATGACAAATGGTAAGATAAATATATTTTGTATTCAAAATAACTTATTATTTAAAGACTTTTAAAAGATAATATAAAATTGTATCAAAATCAAATTCGTTGATTATGAATGTAATTAATATGAGGTATTAGTGTAAAAAAAATTTGCACTATCAAATCAATCATAAATTGTCACATCATTAAAAATAGTTGGCTTTTATTATAATTATTTTAAAAGTCATGTATATAATAATTTATGATTTGTTAACAGTAAAAAAATTATGGTGATAATTTATCAAAATCAAACTCTTTTATTACACTACTGAACCCAAAATTAAATTGATAATCAAAAGACTCAAGCATACGAACGAGGAAAGTGCTTAAGATAGACAAAAGTATCTTTACTCCGTTGATTCGGATATTGTTATTGCAACCACCATGATCATTTTGCCTTCTATTTATGTTTACGTTTACTTTTGAAATTTCAATTTCAGTTTGGTGGTACTAGAGGAGAGTTGAAAATGAAAGGAAAGGAAGCAACCTTATATTAGTCCCAGTGGATTGGGTTCGGATCACTTTAGGAAGGTCTGGATTTCAAGTTTTATGGATGAAAAAAATGTGATTTAGATTGGAGATTCCACTAAAAATGGTCAATCAGATTTTCCGATCGAGATTAGTCATCAGCGAAATCGGTGAATACTTCATAACTATAAAAATGATAAAAAAAAATTTGAAAGGAGCGGAATATCCACTTCTATGGCTTCTTTTTAAGAAGAAGAATCTATATGATCCCAATTACGCTAGTCATAATAGGAAAAAGAGTGAAGACCCAAATAGGTCTCTAGAAAATTTCGGGGACCTACTTTGAGTCTCTGAAAAAAAAATCAATCATTTAGTCCCTCAAATTTATAAATGCAGGACACTTTAGTCCTTCAGTCCAGTTTCAACGTCTGTTTACTTGCATATGTGTCTCATTAAGCATTCTACTTGACTCATTAATGATTTTGCATGACTTATGACGAATTTTCTCTATGAAAAAAGAATAAAAGGTGATAAACGTGCATAATTTTAAAACTCAAATACCTAAAAATTATGCTTTTTTTTTACTTTTCATTCATTGTTCATGGCAGAAATTCGTCATAGGTCACACAGGACCAATAACGTGCCAAGTAGAATGGTTAATAGGACATGTAGGCAAGTGAAGGGACATCAGAACTAAATCTATAGACTAATGTGTCCCGCGTTTGTAAATTTGAGGGACTAAATAGTTAATTTATTTTTTCAGGGATTAAAAGTGGATTTATGAAATTTTTCAAGACCGATTTGGATCTTCACTCTAGAAAAAACAATAAAGTTGGTATGTGCAATTAAAAAGATTTGAGATAATTGCTATAAATTCAGAGTGTTATAAATGCTCTGTAATACCAAAAGGTGCGGCTAATTGATAGAAAGTTGAATTCCTTAAGCATGTTATTTAAGGATCGATTCTTGCCGTGTTTATAAAAAAATTTTGTTGGAAGAAATAAAACTCATTTTGATAATCTTTACGCAATTTTAATTGTTTGCTTTATTAACATTTATTTGATTTGAACTTTGATTCATTAAGTTCTTTAGGACATTAATTTATATATTTTCAGTTTTTTAGATTTTAGTTTCTAACAATATTAGTCTTCATATTTTTTAGGTTTTAGTCTATATATATGATTGTATTGGTCCTTATATTTTATAAAAAAATAATTTTTACAACTTTAAATTATTGAAATGTTATTTTAAAAATATAATAATTAAAATTATTTCAATTATGAGTACTAAAATCTAAGAAAAAATAAGTATAAAAATTATAATATAAATCAAATAAATTATAGTGAAATCCAACAAGGAATAAGGATGGTGGAACACGTGTCATGTATAAAGTGGGCCAGGACTGGAAGAAAAGGACAACAAAGTGGGTGCTAAGTGTATATATGAGTGGATACTGGAATGGATTGTGTGTCATTTTCATATCCATGCACTTCAAAAACATGACAAACCGAGACTCCATGTGTTCGAAAATGTTGGATTCTTGTATTAATCTTAATCTAATCCGTGGTGATTAATGATTCATTAGCAAAACAAACAAATAATACTAACCAGTATTTTAAGCACAGAATTTAATTATTATGTATTATTAATATATAAATTATTTATAAATAAATAAATATCAAATTATTGCTCAGCGCCTGCCTCGATTAAGTAGGCTAGCCTAAACACTGAGACACAGAAGTGGCCACTAGGAATGTCGACAGGATAAGACGCGTACCTATCCCAAATCTCCAGCGGAGAAATAAATATTTATCAATATCAATAATATATATATATATATATAATTAAAATAAAGTTATACTCGTGATTCATTTAAAAAAAATTATAGAATACCAAGAGTAATTCCAATAAAAATTCCTTAACTAATTCTTAAAAATAAGAAGTGATTGTTGCTCCTAGAGTCGGAGGGAGGGGATAGCTATGTAGATTATGGTCCCCCCCACTTTTTCATACATTTTTTATTTCTAAAGTTGATCTTCATCTTACGGATGCCAGAAGCCCAACTATCCAACAGGTGGTCCAAACACAACTTGATATGAAGGATGGCGTACCACGATGCAAGTGCGAGGCAGGCAATGGCGGTCCAATCTAGTGGGCACGCCACACAGGGAGGTTGGTCCCGATTGGTTCGTGTACGGTGGATATGGTTCTAATTCAAGCGACAAAGTGCTCGTTTGGATTCGCGTCAGGATCCTGAGAAGCACTACACTATTAGCATATCGATAATTTTTTTATATAACGTGAAAGGTAAAACTAGTAGCTTTCACGTCCGCGTCAAGGTCAACGTGTAGATAAACATGCACAAAGATCTACTGGTAAGTAGTTTTTTCTCTTTCAGTTCTCATGAGTTTTGGTTTATTTCTTTGGATTTTGCTTGGAATTTGTTGATGGTCATTGGTCTCTTACCTCCCCTTTGGCTTATTTCTGTATCGATGAAATTGGATGCAACTTATTTGTTTGGACTTCACTGATGATATGGTTTGGCTTTTTTTTTTTTATTTGAATGACACACATGTTTGAATGTTTTTTATTGAATAATATATAATTTGTTTAGGTTTTTTAGAGCAATGTTTTTACCAAATTTATTTTTTTTGTTGATTATTTGAACTATGTCCAAAAAGAAAACTATATATGGGCTCATTCTTAAAGAGAAAAATGAGAATAAATAATGAGCACGGTCTAATGCACCAATTTGAAATCGAGATAGTAATGTTGAAAATGTTGATGAACAACCTATTGAGTCTCCTCCTTCTAAAAGGATTGAACAATGAAAAATTAATGTTGTTACTTTGACTATAAATCTGTTTGAGTAATTTATATTATATTAAGTTGTTAATCATATATCAAATTGTTTAATATTTGCTTTTATATGTTATTTTTTTTACGTGTTCTTCTTGTTATGTATATTTGGTCTTGTCCCTCTCTTATGAAATTCGTGACTCCGCCTCTGCTTTCTAGTTTGCATTATTGGAGTAAGATGGTATGACATTTACATGTAAGGATCGTTGCTTCTATAAGCAACTGGTTCTTATATAAGAACCCAATAAAATATCATCGAAAAGGGAGAAAATAAGCAAGAGAAAAAGTGAGAATTTGTGGGACTCATATGATAAACTTTTTAGAATTGCATCATTAGATTGGAAAGTTACTTAAAGTTGTATAAAATAAAAATTGATGATGTGGCATAATGGGGGCTATAAAGAAGGGAGTTAAGCAACTACAATTTGTTGCAATCACCTGAGATGCTCTAATATCATTAGTTTAATTTTTTTTGAACAAATCATTAGTTTAATTTTAAACATGAGTCTTTAATGAGTAATTATCTTCTATATAAAATAAATAGACTATACTACATAATTAGGCTTAAATATGTTCATTTATCCTTAACAATATAACACTTTTTGATTTTGGTCTTATCTTTCAGTGTAAAGTTTTTTACAGTGTCAATTAATTACAATTAATCTTATGTGTGACTTTAAAGGTAATTATAATAATAATCAAACATTTTTAATGATGTGACAATTTATGATTGGTTGACAGTGTAATTTTTTTACAGTGACAGTATATAGTATATACTAATTAAATTCTTATTAAATCATGAAATCAAATTTCTTTAACTCATGATTACATGAAGCTCAACATATAATCATGAGTTAAATTTTTATAGGACCCACGTAAATTTCAATCAATAGAAGAGAGTATATTGAAAAGAGAATCTTAGAGAGTGTATTGCTAACACTTCTCTCCATATTATATTTTGATCAACTTTGTACTTCTACTTTTTGGCTTTTATTCTGATTTCTTTAAGGAGTTGCTTAGTGCTTACCCCAGATTTTCATTGTAGATTTGGAGGATCCGTTTGTAAAGTGGATATCTCTCTCTCATTATATTTAATTGATTAAAGACCTACAATCTCGATCTTAGTACAAAGAAAATACATGTTTGGAAAATGGGTTGAAAGCTTCAGAATCACGTCTGAGATGCAAAAGCCAATATTACTAGCTTCTCAAAAACGTGCGGTTGTGAGTTCCTGCCGCTCACACAAACACACTAAAAGTCGAAGTGTCTCTATGGTTAATACCTGGAATCACATTTGATCAAGAATCACGTTTAAGTTCCTTAAAAGTCATATTAACAGTAACTAGATCTATTTGTTTTCAAAAGTGTGATCAATAAAATCAATATTGGGCTGGATAGAATTTATTTTAAGAGAAGTAAAAATTTCTAGTTTTTTTGTTGAGGAGACTTGATTCTAGGTATGATATCCATAAAATTCTTTATATTTACACCTTAAAAATGATTTTACTTTATCACTAAAACAAAATCAATTTTCTAAACTCACTTTTAAAATATCATTATCAAACACAGATCAAATTTTTTAATCTCATTTTTTTTTAAATCAATTCTTTCAAAATCAATTTTATTAAAATCTAAAACAAATGTACCTCGTGTTTTACCTTTTGTAACCTAATGTAAAATCAATACATACATAACTATCCAAGCTTTTTCACAAAAGTTGTTCAAAGGGTATTTCATAAATGTGACCACAAATTATAATACTTTTGTTATCAACAATATGTACGTCACACTTTGTATATGCATTAAAAAAATTGTTTAGCGATCGAAGTTAATGATGGAACCAGCAACCACCATGTTAGAAGTAGCTGCAAAAGATCACAAGTTTAAATCAGTGATCAAATTAGCGACCAAATATTACAGTAACAAGCAAAGTTGTCGCTAAATAGAAAAAATGAAGTCAAGGCGACATTGACTAATTAGCAATTGGTTTGTGCGATCGCTAACAGTGGTTGACTCATTTAACATCATTTGGGGACGACAACCAAAGTGTGTAGTCTCTATGAATCGGTCACAAATTGAATGTCAAAATAATTGACAACAAATTTAGCGATCGAGATGGTATTGATATTGTCTTTCGCTAAATTAGAGAAGTAGCCCCCTTCCCCCTTTCTCTTCCCAGCGGTTTAAGTTTTTTATATTAGGTCCGCAGACCTTGTAATTGTAATGTTGCACATAAGAAAAATCAAATTATTGAGCTATTAGAGTGGTTTGACATTGCTCCTTGCTAGACTAAGTACCGAATTTAGGTTGCTTGTTTTACTATGATCAATTTTGGTATACCCACGACCTGAACCATTGTTTTGTCTAGCAAAACAACAAGAAGAAGATCAGCTGAGCTAGTTATATATATCACTGTAACAGAAAAGGGTTTTATCAACGTTTTTTTTAGGCCTTCGCTAGCGCTTTCGGGCGCTAGCTATCTCTCCGCTAGCAAAAGGGGGGAAAAGCTCGCTAGCGCTTGAAAAAGCGCTGGTAAAGGTGCACAATTGCCAGCGCTTCCCTTTGCCACCGCTTTTCCAAGGGAGCGCTGGCAATTGTGCACCTTTACCAGCGCTTTTTCAAGGAAGCGCTGGCAATTCCCTTGTTTTTTTTTATATATTTATATTTGTTTTATCTATTTCCCCGCCTGCAAACCAAAACAATTTGCAAAATCAACACAAGCAAAACAAACAATTAAGATACAGATGATTTAAAACCAAACAGGTGAAATAAATTGACACAAGCATAATGAATGTATAATAGGTGAGAAAACTATGGCAGTAGTTGAGAAACTCAAATTTGCTAATAATCAAAATCAAAAGAACAATGGCAGTAGTTGAAAAACTCAAAACTCAAAATTAAAAAAGGGAGAAACTCACAAAGAGAAACTCAAAAGAACAAATGGCAGGAGTTGAGAACCCAAGCAGAGAGGAGTGAACCCTCGCAGTGGAAGCAACAATGGCAGCGAGAAGAGAGAGCAGCGAGCAGGAGGTTGCGCGAAGGAAGAATGGCAGGAAATTAGGGAAGGTTTGAGGGTCGCGGTGGTCCTTTTGGTGCAGCAAGCAAGACGATGGTGGGGCGGTGAGGGGCTTAAGGTCGCGGTGGTGCACGAGCAGAACGACGGTGGGGCGGTGAGGGCAACGAGAAGGAATACGGAGCTCTAGGCGCGCGAGACTAGATTGAAATTGAAAAGTAACCTGTAGGTGGGAAATTGAAATATTAGAAAAGGGACATTGCCAGCGCTTTCTAAAGAAAGCGCTAGTAAAGGTTCTACACCTTTGTCAGCGCTCTCTTTAGAAAGCGTTGGCAATTCCCATAATAAAAGTATTCAGCGCTTGTAAAGGTTCTACACCTTTGTCAGCGCTCTCTTTAGAAAGCGCTGACAATTCCTATAATAAGAGTATTCCCAGCGTTTTCTTAAGAAAACGCTGGTAAAGTCTCCCAATTTGCTAGCGCATCCTTAAGAAAGCGCTAGGAATACTCTTCCGCCTCATATTTTCTAGCGTTTCACAGGGAAATGCTGGTGAAGGTAGAGTCAATTATTCCCTAATTTGGCGTAGTATATATATATATATATATATATATATATATATCCTTTTGTAAAATATAGATTAGTCCATGCCATACATACTTGGCTTTATGTGTGTTTTGGCTTAGTGCAAAAGACATTATTTGCATCAAAAGAATAAAAGATAACTGCATCAAAACATAAACAAATATAGTATCTAGACAGCACCAAATTAAGGGCGATCATTATTTCTTTAAACTCCCTCATAGACCTCTTTGCCATTGCAAAAGGATATTGGTGTACGTTGAGATCTTTTCTATATTGTTTTAGACTTTTCATTAATAATGGTAAAAATGTTATGTTATTTTCATTTTATTTTTTATTTTTTAAAATTTGTACAAAAAATATGAAAGCAACATTTTTTTGTTTTCATTAATCATTATTTATTGTAAAAATATTTGAAAACAAAAAAAAAATAAAAAATTGTGTCATTTTTACAATTATTAATAAAAGTAGAAAAAGAAATAAGAAATTAAAAACAAAGTAAAGAAGTCGTATGATTGTTTATTCGGTGTGTATATATAATAATAATATAATTTGGTAAGAACAAATGCAACTGAAGAGATACCAGTATCGCAAATAGCTCTGATTTGATACTCTTATAGCTCTTTGTTTATTGTGACAGAAGTTGCATTTCTTAAAGTGGGGTACTAATTAAATTAATGGCACACCAGTTAGACATGATGGAGCCCTAAAACAGTTCAAATTTATTTTTCTCGCTTAGGATTATACTGAGAAGATTCCTTTAAACGAGGGTGAATTGCCACGTTTTGGGAGGTATTCACGTGACCAATCTGCAGAGAACATTAGGTTTAGCATAGCTTAAGAAAGTAAGATCCCCAGGGAAGTCCTTTGTGTGGGATAGATTCTGGATTTGACACTGGCCTCAACAACGGACAAAGAAACATTAAGTGATGTTGGTGGAGTCAAGAATCAAATTCTCCATGTTGATTAGAATCCAAAATTTGGTAGCTTAAAATATAAAAAAGAAAGAACATGGTCACGGTATTTTGCAGGAACATTGGAGCATTATTCCTGATGGGCAATGTTCTCTTGTGGACAAGGGCTTGTTTAGGCCAATATGCTCGACATGATTACATTGTTTGAATATCTTTAAAGTGGAGATGGCATTAGATGGATTTGGTAATGTTTTAGGCTCAAATTAAATCATTTAAAATATTTTTAAAACTTTGAGGAGGAAAAAGTTGAGTGACACATCCTATTCTTTTCAATAAAAATTTAAAAAATAATGATTTGATTAAAAATTTGAAGTCTTGCCTTAGATTATTCAACTCAAGTGTCTTCAATTATAGAACTGAGGCTAAAATATATTTTTGGTCCCTTATTTTTATTTTAAGTTTTATTTTGATTCTTCTTTTATTTTTTGTTCCACGATGGTCCCTTATTTTGCAAAGTTATATCAATGTGGTCCCTTTTTTATTTTTTGTTTCGAAATGGTCCCTTATTTTGCAAAGTTATATCAATGTGATCTCTTTTTTTGTTCCGACATGGTCCCTCTTTTATTTTTTTGTTCCAAAATGATCCCTTATTTTACAAAAGTTATATCAATGTGGTCCTTTTCATACCACAATTTAAACAGAAAAGATCACATTGAAACCTAAAATAAAGATAAGGGACCAATTCGGAACAAAAAATAAAAAAGGGATCAAAATGAAACTTAAAATAAAGATAAGAGACCAAAAATATAATTTAGCCTAGAATCTATTACTTGCTTGTTGGTGTAAGTGACAAATAATTTGGTTCCTCTTAAATAAGAGATCAAGTTCAAGTATTGTAAAAAAATATGTGTTATGAAAGTTTAATTTGCACCCCTTAAATAGGTTATTCTCGCTCAGTTTGAATTAGTGGAAATCGAATGTGATTTTCAAATATTAACTCACTTAGAAACGACAAAAATATCCATGTTCGTAAAAATAATAAAAAATTACCCACAAAAGCAAGCATGGGAGATGAATAATTATTTAATAAATGAGAGGGCGGTGGAGATTATAGTAACCACCTCCCCAGTATCCCAAACTTACAAGATATATTTTAATATTACATGTATTATTATTTTTTGTCTTTTACTTTGAGATGAGATAAAAATATATAATTTATTTTAATTTACAATATATCCTTTTTTTATTACTGAAATTTACAATAAATCCTATTTAGTGAATAAATATATAATAACAAAAATTATTAAAAAATATATACGTTTTGTGTTATAATTATTTATGTAGATTAATTATTATAAAATATCATTAATAAGTTAATTGTGTTAATCTTTTTATTTTGTAAGAATATTAAATATTTAAATAAAATTATGATATACAATGTTAAACCTTATTTTATTTATAGACTTTTTTTTTATAATTTTTAAGATTTGATGTTAAACTATTAAATATCCACATTACTTGTATTTTGTAAATATCCATAGACCTTCAAAGATGACAAATAGATGCCAACTACAGAGATCAGTGTGGGGGCGGAGGAAGCCATGGTGTCAACGACCCGCACCATGGAAATTCCGAGACCCAGTTTTTACTCCGCTTAACCTAAACCCAAACAATATTGGGCCTACTCGAGTCCAATGCGCCACTCAGCCCAAAAAATCACTTGGGTCAAAATCTAAGGCCAGGAAGATACTTTCAGAGAGATATTTATTTTTCAGTAAATAACTTTAGGGCTCGTTTGGTGGTCAGGATAGGATAATGATGGATAGGATATGAGAGCTGGATAAGGATAGGATAGGATAGGATATGAGAATGATAAGCTCTTATCCTGTCCAATGTTTGATGTGCATCGGATAATGACAGGATATGATATAAAATATTCACAAATGATAAAATTATCCTTATATCAAAATTACATTTTTTTTCAAAAATAAATTTTAATATTACGTGGTTGTTTTATACATTTAAATTAAAAAATATTTAATAATATATATTTTTGGCTTTTTAATTATAAATTAGTCCATTTTTTTAAATTATAAAAAATTAACTTTTTTTTTCACTTTTTATAAAAATTGTTAATTAAACCACATATTTTAATTAGTATTAAGGTTGACTAATTAGGTTTGAAACCGTAATTAAATAATAACAATATTAAAGGTAAGAGATAAAAGAAAGCATTTTCTTATCCTATTGTTGGTTCTAATCCAGCTCCACCCTCAGGATAGAATTATAACTAAGTAACAGGATAGGATAAGCTAACAGGATAAGCTTATCCTATCCTGCTGGTTCACCAAACTACAGATTAAAACAGGACAGGATAGCTTATCCTATCCTGCATCCCTTATCCTGACCACCAAACGGGCCCTTAGAGCATTTCTAACGGTGGATGTAGACTTATTGGAGTTGCTTAACTCATTTTCTATGGGCTTTATCATGTTATATCATTATTTTTTATTTTAGACGACTTTAAATAAGCCTCAACTCCAATGGTATAATTCTACAAAGTTAAAGTGCTTATATAAGAACTAATTGATTCTATAAGCAACAATGCCTACAACTGGATGTCATGTTATTGGTACTCCAACAGTTCTATCGTGTAAGAATTGATTCTTATTTATTAAGCAATTTCCATTGAAGATGCTCTTATATTTATATAATTTTTATTATACAATTATAATTATTTTTATCTTATTTTTATACACTTATGTTTTGATATTTTGATTCTATCATACAACTCTAAATATAAATGATATATCATAATAATGTGAAAGTATCATCCTTTATAGTATCTTTATTTTTACAATATATATATATATATATATATATATATATATATATATATATATATATATATAAAAAAAAAAGCTATATCTAAGATGAATGTGTATTTTAATAAAATAAAAATTAAATTTTAATTATATATGAATGATAAAATAAAAATTACTTAATAGATACCTGACTACTTAAAAACATTATATACATTTATCTTTTAATTTTAATCATCCAAATAAAATTTAATAATCAATATTCTTTCATCCCAAAGTCCCAACTTTTGAGTAAGTATTTATTGAGAAAAATCCAAGTCTTACATTGATTAAAGATAGAATTTCATAAAAGCTTATAAAGTTTAGACAATTCTCGTCTCTAAAGCTAGCTTTTGTGGTTGAATTAGACCCAAATCTAATATAATATCAAAGCATATCCTAAATTCATTAAAGGATCACCCACCATATTATTCACGCATCAAAGTCCAATAATGTTGGCTATGAGGAGGTGTATTAGGAAAAACTCAAGTCTCACATCGACTAGAGATGAAACATCATAATAAAAGCTTATAAAGTTTGGACAATCAGGACCGCGTGTGTAGTAAGGCAACTAAGTCAGCTGCCTTAAGCCTCATACCACCTGCTCATTTTCAATTAGTGATTTGCTACTAGTATAAAGGCCTAATCTAATATTTTATTAGGCCCAATAGCAACCGGCAACTGTTAAGCGTGATTAAAGCAACCTGCTTTCCATTTTCCAGGCCTAGGCAGCAAGTCGTCTAAAGGTGATTGGTCTCTTGAATCAATAAACTTAAGTGTGATTAATTGTTTGAGGAGTGTTAATAACACATTCTCTTTTCAACACATTCTCTTTTATTGATTTAAATTGATGTAGATCCTATAAAATTCAAGTGAGACCCACTTGAATGAGTGAAACCCACATGAATTTTAACCAATAAAAAAGTGTTAATATTTCTCTAACTGTTTTAGAAGTGATGATGGTCCCCTAGAGTGAAATTATGGGAAAGTAAAAAATTAATTGCAATAATCAATTAGAGTTGTTTTTTTTGTTCGGTTCGTGTAATCACGTAATAGTTTTTTTATCAAGCTTCTTTAATAATTCGGCCTAAAGCCCCAAAACTTCTGGACACAACCTATGGACAATTCCCATCTTTTAAGTTAATTTTTGGAGTTGAATTATGTACAAATCTAACTCTATTCTCAAGTACCTCTCCTCATTTATGAATGTATGAATGTGAATACCGTACAAAACAAATAATTATTCATATTCATATAATATACAAGAAAAATGAGCCGTAATTGAATAGGACATGGTGTCACGGTGTCTCATGCTAACTCTCTTTGTTAAAATAACATTTTTGTTATTTTTTAAATAAAATATCTATCAACTAAATAAAAAAGAGCGATAACCACTTACCACTGTCTTCTCCTCTGTCTGTGTAGCTTTGTTGGCATATCGAAGCTCCAAACACAATCTCATAAAATCTTCAATGGCTTCCCTTCTCAACATGGTTTCGGTTTCACCAAGAAGATTCTCAACCACAACCACTAGAAGTAGAACAACAACCCCTTCACTTCAACCTTCACATCTTCTGCCACCATCTTCTGTCTCATTCACTAGTACGTTGACTCAAAACACCTCATACACGGAACTTCTGTTGGTTTCTCAAAATACCCTTTTGGGAAATCATGTTTCTGCATAGTTTCTAAGTAACCAACATAGTTAAAGTTTCAGTTTTTTTGCTTTTGCTAAGTGTTTTGTTTGATGGGTCTGAAGTTTTTTATATTTATATGGGCATTGCAGGGTGGAGATTAACTGTTAGAGCAGCAGAAACTGATGCAAATGAAGGTTTTTTTGTTTGTTTGTTTGGGAATTGGGGGTTTATGGTTTGATATTGTTTCTGATTTCATTTCCCATTATTTAGTATTTTTTAACTGAAAGTGTTTTTGTGGGGTGTTTGAGCAGTTAAATCTCAGGCACCAGATAAGGCTCCTAGTCAGGATGGTTCAAGCATCAATCAGCTTCTTGGTATTAAAGGAGCTGCCCAAGCAACAGTGAGTTAAACCATATTGCATCTTCTTATCACTCTCTTATGTAGATTGCTGTTAGGATTAGAAAATTTTGGTTTCAATTTCCATTATGGATGGATGTATCAAATGCTCATAATCAGATCTACCAATAGGCTAGGCAGCGTATAAAGGTTTATGGCCTAACCCATTTTAGGTTTACTTAGGCCTGACCGATTTAGCAACCATGCTTTTTAGAAAGGTAACAAGCCTATTATACATGACGCAACTGGTTAAGGAATCTAAAAAAATAAGTTTGTATGAGAAATGGTATATGTAATACATTGAAAAATGATATACTAAGTCTTTCAATAAATAGATGTTGTTTTTGGATTTCTTAACGAATATCCTAAGTTAGCAAGATCTTATACATAATAGGCTAAACTCATCTCAACCCGACATTTTACAAAATAGGCTTATTGAGTCAAAGCCTAGCCTATCCCATTTCCATCCCTATCTGGCAATAACTAAGTAGGATGGTAGAGCAGATTCAGGACTTGTAGGATAAATAATTTCTTCAGTCACTTAAATTTGAGAAGCACGATCTTAAGAATGAATGGGAAAAAAAAAAGCATGTGTTTGTGTTCTATGAAGCACAAACAATGACACGACACGGACATGGTTTATATATGATATTATGAATTATGAATCTTTTTCCTTAAATTTTCAATTTTATATGTCACAAAATACCATATTACTAAAATTGCTTAAAAGTTACAAACCCAACCTCTGAGTGTTAATTTCTTTCTTCTTTTTTTTTTTTTTCAAATTTCAAATGGCCGTGTCGAGCCATGTTCCGCTGTATCGGAGCCGTAAAAAAATTATTTTTAAATTGGATGCATGTCATTGTGTGTCATACACAGCAAACAAAATGGTTTATCCGAGCTTTATAGCATCTGTTTTTGTTGTTGTGGGGATGGGTATATACAAGGTTGTCAGACTCGTGAGTCTAGGTTGACTCGTGGAGGGGGGATAAACTCGACACATAGACTCGACTTGTAAGAGTCTACCTAATATAAAAAAAAAAACCTATAAATGACATATATACATAACACAAAAGTAACAAAACAGTAACAAAGCAACTAAGATCATCATAAATTCATAATCATTAATAATTAACATCGTATAGTCATAAACTCATAATCCAAATCCAAATATTAATAAAACATATAAGAATAATATCACCCAAGTCCAAATATATAACAATTATAGCAATAGCATAAAAAATACAGCGCCTAATTTCTTCATGTCTAAATCCGATCCTCCAACAACTTCTAGTTGCTGCTGCAGCTGTCTTGTTACCCGAACCAGATATTGCAAGGAAGAGGCTGAGATGGAATGAATTAGTTGTTACTCGAGCAAGGAAGCTTTGGCCGCGCGGGTTCGACTTTTGATCAGAGAAGGGAAGGAGGCGCGGTAGGACGAAGGCGGCGATGGGACGGAAGCGCGTAGGGATGGAGGCGGCCTCGTTTGAAGGTTAGGTTTTGGGAGGGTTTTGGTTTTTGCAGAAGTGATTTCGGAGGGAGGGACAAGGTCATCGCTCAATAGAAGACGAAGAGAGGGGTCAAAAAATTTTAACCCAAAATGCTGCGTTTTGTGCGTTTTTGAGCCAAATCTGGACCTGGGCCAAACTCTCAAACTCGGCCATCTGACTCGCGATTCTACCGAGTCGGCCGAGTCTACCACCGAGTCCACCGAGTCTACCACCGATTTAACCCGTTTTGCCTAACTGGAAACGCAAACTCGTCCGAGTCTACGAGTTGACTTGCGAGTTTGACAACCGTATATATACTATGAATTACTGTTAGAGAAAATTTGCTTTACCTCCTCATAGGTCCTAACTGTGGTTTATACACTGTGCCCCTTGCTGTGCTGTATTCCTGTTATGTCACTGATGAACACACACACTCTGACACTCAACATAAATAGAACCCAAAGGATATTTTTTTAAACTTCATGTACGGTGGTATATGACTGGCCAAAGGCCTTATAAAGGCTTCCATTAAGTGATTGAGTAACAACAATCATAGATTGAATCACAATAACAAGAGTAAGCCTAATCCTAACCTATTGTAATGTTAATAATTTAAATTTAAATTTAAATATACAACAACCTAATAGGTATGCATTAATCTGAATACTTATGGAGTATTGCAGCAATTCTATTATCACTTGAATCCTTCAGCGATTTCAGTTTGATGTCAACTAGGCATCACTAAATTTGATGATTTTTTTTATGAAAATTAATAAAGATCTGTTTGAATCTGTCAAAACCTAGTTATAGATTGTTTATAACATTAGCAAGGTATAGTTGCACAACAAGGGCAAAGTGGTATGAATTTAGATCAAATCACATGGTGACAAAATGATGATGACATTGGGCAGTGAGCCTCATCACTGCGGGAAAAGCAAAACAATCCATTTTTTAGGTTGATATTTGATGGTATAATGTATTAGTTTTTAGCTTGCTTCAGAGTTCAGAATAACTTCGCCTTGTTTGCTTCCATAAACTTTTTAATGAAACTGCAAAGGTTTAAAAGAAGAACATAGGAGAGATTGAATTTAATAGGAGAAATGCAGAAAGTGGGTTTTGATAGCCATATTTTACAACAATTGGTGAACACTGTTTTTATGAAATAAAACTTCCCTCCTTGGAGATCAAAGATTGCAAATTTCAGTTGCCAGAGAGTTACAGGCTTTCCATATGGCTGTTCCACTTAACACCTAAAATATGCAAGATAAGATTAAACTGGTTGAAGGATTGAAGAAGAGGTGTTATTTTGTCCAACAAAAATGGCAAACCATGTGTTCTCAGTAAAACAAACCCGTCTGAATCTGAAATACTGAATTGCTGATGGATCCATCGTATAGGAAATTGCCTTCATGCTGTTATTGGCAAACTCTTCCAAATCTGGCTACCACACTTTGTACATTTAGTTTGAATATGTGTCTATTACAACCTGTCAATGCCTATAAATCTATTATTATTTTCATTTACATTATTGAAAATTTAGTTTATTGTTTGAGACACGGTTAGTATGACTTTGGTTCTAAGTTACTAACAATTATTGGAACCTGCGAGTTTATTGATTTATTGCATTGTAAAATTATGTAATGATCAAATAACTGTTTCTGAAAAATGTTCGTATTTGATAATTCATTGTGCAGAATAAATGGAAGATTCGTCTTCAACTTACAAAGCCTGTCACTTGGCCTCCATTAGTTTGGGGTGTAGTTTGTGGTGCTGCTGCCTCTGGTACTTAATTTTAGCATAACATTAAAATTTGACATGCATGGTCACAAGAAGTTTGGTCTGACATTTTACTATGATAGTAGTTTAGAAATGTTCATCTCAAAGTTCTCTATTTAATGCATCATCCTTCATGGTATACATTCATACATTTGATTTGATAAAACTTCTCAATGTTATCAAGCAACTCTGCTCTCTGTGCAGGAAATTTTCACTGGAATTTTGAGGATGTTGCAAAATCAATTTTGTGCATGATGATGTCTGGCCCATTCATGACAGGATATACACAGGTAATATTTTTTGTTGATATGAGGTTTACCAGCTTCTATTTGATGGAGTATCTGACTGACATAACCTTGAATTGTTGAGCTGTTAAATTTTTTAGACTATGAATGATTGGTATGACCGAGACATTGATGCAATAAATGAACCTTATCGGCCAATTCCTTCAGGGGCGATATCTGAGAATGAGGTATGTTGTAAATCTGAGACTGATGTCTTTTACTGTTATCACTTGTTTAATTTATTTATTTTTCATTTTTGCTCTAAATTCTGCAGGTAATCACTCAAATATGGGTGCTACTACTAGGAGGTCTTACCGTGGCTGGAATATTGGACATATGGGTGGGTACTGTACTCAATAGTCCTATGATCCATCTCTTCTGAGTATAAATTACCAGAAGCATGGTTGCTAAAATCTTCTCCTTTATAGGCAGGGCATGATTTCCCTATAGTTTTTTACCTTGCTCTGGGTGGATCCCTGCTGTCATATATATATTCTGCACCTCCTTTAAAGGTAGTTTTTTTTTAAAACTTTCCTCATTTTAAAAATATTTTCTATTCTTTTTTTTTTTTTTTTTTGCCTTTTATGGTCATTTGACTAAGGTCTACATACTTTTCTAGCTAAAACAAAACGGATGGATTGGAAACTTTGCCCTTGGAGCAAGTTACATCAGTTTGCCATGGTATGGTACCTTTTATTTTCATAATTTTTGGTTGCTTTAGATTTAAACTGTTATCCTGGTTGCGAAAATGTAGTTTTTAGTTGATTCATTGATTTGGATTTTATCTGTGTTGCTGAATATGAATGTGCTCAGATTTATTGGCAAGATGATGCACATGACAGGCTAAGAAATGAACTTTTTATTAAGAAAATAACACTTCTTTTATATAATAATAATTATTATTTCTGGATAGGACTCAGTTTTGGAGTGTGATAAGGATAGCAACAAAATTTAACTGGCGCTGCCCTGAGGCCATTTTATCAGCCGAATTACGATTAAACTGATCTTGCTTGATTTACTTATGAAGTCTATTTTTCTGGATATGCACTGTGTTTCATAAGTTTTTGATCAATTTCTTAACAGGTGGGCGGGTCAGGCTTTATTTGGGACTCTTACACCAGACATAATTGTTCTCACACTCTTATACAGCATAGCTGGAGTATGTAGTATATGCTTCATGGCATTTTGTTACATATGTTAATATGTCAAAGAATACCTTAGACTGGTCGTTAATTTTTTGCTGTATCACATTGCAGTTGGGAATTGCCATTGTCAATGACTTCAAAAGTATTGAAGGGGATAGAGCTCTAGGACTTCAGGTCTACTCTATTATCCTTTGCTTTTCAATAACTTTAATATGAACTTTTATATGTTTCTGAAATTTTAGTCATGCACATTATTGAAAAGTAGCTGCTGCTGACTTTTCTATTGGCAATCTCGTTTGAATAGTCTCTTCCAGTTGCTTTTGGTGCTGAAACTGCAAAATGGATATGCGTTGGTGCTATTGACATTACACAATTATCTATTGCTGGTACATTTTGATCCCTCAAACATATATAAATAATTACTCGAATATATATATATATATATATATATATATATATATATATATATATAAACAAACAAGTATAAATATTCTATAGTGCTTTGACTGTTTTGCAAAGAATGTTACTGACATTTAAGGTTGCAGGATATCTGCTTGGGGCTGGTAAACCGTATTATGCGTTGGCTTTACTTGGCTTAATAGTTCCTCAAGTCATATTTCAGGTAAAGTACACAATTACACATGCCTCCTTCCCCTTACAAAATTTTGTTGTTATCTTGTACATGATGATGACGTTTAAGAAATGTCTGCAATCATATGACATAGCTATTAATGCATGCTAAGCTTTTCTATCTGTCTAAATTTATGGTGTCAACTCACTACTTTTTATCATCTTGTGCCTTGCAGTTCCAGTACTTTCTCAAGGACCCTGTGAAATATGATGTTAAATATCAGGTATATCTTCACCACTTAAACTTTTCCTTCTAAGCTTACTACACAAACATGACAAATTGGGGGGAGGGGGAGTATATGTTACAACCTATCATAGAACGTGGCACCATTTTAGAGTAAATTACTTCAACCTTCTTTCTTACTCTAAGGTTTTAAATGTTTCCAGGCTAGTGCACAGCCATTTCTGGTGCTTGGTCTTTTGGTTACTGCCCTAGCAACTAGCCACTGATCTTTTATGTGCAAAACTTACCAAAAGGGCATGAATGCGTGGAATCAAGAATTCAAGTTAAAGAAAGGAGTCACCGGTTAGAAGGAAATTCACAAATCTCAAACTCAGTGCATTTTAGATATGTACCATAGTTTTTGTTTGCCACCCTGCATACGGTGAGTATGGTCAAAGCTTGTCCAGTGTTGTGCTTATTTCATTTTTATGTTTTTTTTTTTTGCTCTAATTTTTATTCTCTTCTCTATTTTCTTAGAATAATATTCAAGTTTTGTTGATTTCTTTGAGTTCGGTTTATTTAATTTAGGAAGCTTTAAAAGATAATGAATTGTACAAAATGATGTTTGTTGTAATTTATTATATTTTATCTGGATAGATAAACAGAAATCTCAAGGCGTTGGTATCTATCTTCACTTTTGTGTTGTATGGACTATGGAGATTACACTTTGGATAAAAAGCATATGCACCAACCAGGCAATGTCTAGTACCAGTAGAAATGATACATAACAATTGCATTTGTAGCATACATGGGTAATATTGAAGTATATACAATTAATATATACTATCTTGTAGTGTGGAAGTACAGACATGTATAATTTCCCATTCATGGTCATAGACATACCAACTGCAAGGTTATCCTATCTTTGAGATAATTTAATTTAGCTATACCGATTGTTCTCTCCACTTCACAAAATTATGGAGGACCTGACCGCTTCATCACACTGACCTTTAGTCAATTTCTAAAGATCATCTTTGTTCCTCATATTCTAAAATCTAAAGGTCCACATAAAAATCTTGATAGAACTCAAATTTTAGAGGATAAGAGAACAGTCATTATAAAAAGCCATTGGCATTTAACACTCTCTACTACACCATCACAAACTTGCCCTTACAACCCTAAAGTACCTAAACCTGAAACACTTACTAATACATGAAAAACAGCAAGCATCAAAACATATAATTTACACTACTATAGCTAGAAGTATTAAGATAGCTGCTACTAACAACACTACAACAAGTTCCTTCAGAAAAACAGCAGCATCAAAACTTATAACTTACACTATTACAGCTTCAGCCATAGCTAGCTAGAACTATTAAAATGGGTACTACTAAAAACACCACACAAGTTCCTTTTTTAGGCATTCCTAAACTTGGACTCATCAATGTCTATGCCTTTCTCTGTAGCACGCTCTTCACCAGACTTGTCCATGGTGCTGAGCCCTCCTTTGCGTCCCATCTCTTGGTACCCTTCTCTCCCCATCTGCTCCTTCCTTGTCTCCCCTCCTTTCACCCCCATCTCGTGATACCCTTCTGACCCTAGCTGCTCCTTCCTTGTCTGCCCTCCACGGCTCCTTCCTACACATGCATGCATGCATTAACATCATCATAAAACACATCAGAAAAAGGTTAACATAACATGAAAATTTTACTTTGTCACAGACTCACAGCTTAACTATATATATATATATATATCTCTAATAAGGATGAAGATTTGTTGTCCTCACCAATAATATTTTGCCACATAACTTGAAATTTCTTATAATTTAAAAAAGATTGAATATATGACAATATTATTAGTAGAGACATGATATGGTACAAAAAAATGGGAATAAAAGGTGTCTAACTAAAGATCATAAAACAAATATTATAGACATAAAATTTAAGTGCAAGGTGTTGGTGAGAGAGAGGAGTTGCATGCCTTCAGCAAGGTGTTCTTGAGCTTCAAGGCTCTTGCCACCAGTGCCACCAGGAACCACAGTTTCACCATGCCTTGCCTTCTCATCAAGTTCTTCACGGTTTTCTTGTCCAGATGCCATGCTACTCACTGAGATTTTTTCTTCCTCTTGCTACCACCTTTTTGTTTTGGAAGCAAATTGAATGCCGAGGATAACAACTAGTAGGGTTAAGAGTGCTAACGAAGAAAGGTTCATGGTTTTATATAGTGCATGATATGTATGTAAAGTTGTGAACTAATGAAGAGTAGTAAATGGAGGAAAATTCTGAGGAAAAGTAAGTACAACTATGCATGGACACGTGCAACAAACGCGTCTAAAGGTGAAAGAGGACACGCAGAGGTTGGTGCCACTGTGAAAATGGATGTCATGACACCTATGACCATGGTGAACTCTACCAACTATATATTAATCACTCGGTAGCGGTGGTCTTTTATCGTGTATATCTAATGTTGTAAGGATTTTTTATTACTTTTTGAAAGTTGATTTTGGTATTAACTACAACTACAAGTTCAAAAGGGTTATTATATGAGGACATGCATTAGGGAAATTTTATATTTTTTTTTTACCTAAAACAGTTCAAGTTTTGGAATATATATATATATATATTTACTCGTTGACAATATATGTTCTTGTCTAGAGAGGTATATTGCATATATAAAATCATTATGAAATTATAATTAATTATATCAGTTTTAAGAGAGTTTTTTTTTTGGTAGACTAAGTTTTAAGGGAGTTAATTCTTATTAATCACCTCCAATTTTTTGTGAAATTAGTTTAATTTTGAAAGTTTTTGACATAATTATGGATATTGACAAGCTAAAGTCGTATATGTACATATTTTCCAAGTTTCTCTTGTACCCAATATTGTTTTCCATTATCTTGACTCTTTTTTCTTCCAGTTTTCTCTTGTATTTCCCTTGAATCTCTGGACTGCATTGCTTCAAGTGGAGACATCCCAAAACTAGTCTTCTGGACACCCCCTAAACATAAAAAAAATAACTCAAATTGTGGTATATATATCATGCACCAACTTATATTTTGGTATCTTGACATTTTTAGTTTGTACTATTCAATCATGCTTTTGCAGGATAGCTTCATTTAAGGGGTATCGGAATCTATAAATTTATTAATGATCAGTGAACTTAATCCAGAGTTTTCTAGCTTGGTTCAGGGGCATATATAGTTATTTAGAAGCATTGCTGCTTGTGTTATCTCAACCTAGCTAGCTAGATTTTAATCAATTGTTCTCTTGATGAATAACAAAAAGATAAATGTTTGAATACCATGATGTTCATATATTGTTGTTATCTTCTATTCAAACAAGAATAGCTAGTCAGTTACAGAGGAATTCACGATAATATTAACTAAGATGCAGGAGTTTAACCCTGAGCTAGCCCTCACGCAATTCAAACTCGCTAACATTGGGAGCACACATGACATTCCCAACCCCCCTGGATGTTGTTGAACACGTACACGAGACTGATATGAATGCAATTAATGCAATGTCTCCTAGGCTGGTTTGTATCAATCATTTCTAGGAGGGGTCTTCCTTCCATCCTTCCAGAGTTTCCATGCCTGAAACACATTTGAACTTTTTTGTCATACACCTGTTTGATTCATGTGAATAATGAACAACTTGTCTCTCATACTTACATGGCCTAGCTATCAGATTAAGAGCTTGTTTGGCAAGACACTTCAACGAGCTTATAATGAATAGTTTATAGCGGATAAGAAAGTAGTCCCGTTTGATAAGCGCGTCTGTCACGAACTTATAACGTTTTTTCACGAGCTTATAGCGTTTTTTTCCAGACGCTACTTGAAGTAGCGTTTGAGCTTATAGCTTATAGTGTTTCATTTTTCTTTTCACTTTTATTCTTATTATCTTCATTTAATTCTACCTTTATTCTCTTCTCTCTTTTATGTAAAATCATGAATGAAGATGTCCTTTTATGTTATTTTATATTTTTCAGCTAGTTCAACCGCTAGTTTTACCAAACACTTTCACATAAAATAAACTAGCTTATCTGTTAACAGTTAATTTTATCAAACAAGCTCTAATTATGGGTGTCATTCGGATTATAGTGTGAACAGCTTTCAAGGGATACTGCAATCATTATGCGCACTTAGACATCTAAGTATACAGTTCCTAGGATCCAGACCAAAAAAAGATGCATGCAACCATTAAGCTTCTTACCTTGTTTCACATAATTTTATACTTTGTCAAAATGACAATTCCAATTCAAATACTTTGTTTCTCGAAGAAATTTCTTGTTAAATTAGTTTTGACCTTACCATGGTCAGTTATACCTATTCTTTGACTCACTTTAGAGTCACAGAACAAGTGAACCCACTGTAAGAATTTTGACTGTGATCATATATGATTATTATTATAGGAACACTAACTAAATATTTAAGTAGATCGCGTAATAGGCTTACTTGTTGAAAGCATGGAGAGGGGACCTAGCTACACGTAAACATATATAACCTAACGGGTCTTTCCATTAAAAGCCTCATCATAGGTTAAGGTTTATACTTATTTTATTAAACCACACCAATTAAGTATTAGATGTCTCAAATCCATTACAATGATCACTAAATTAGTGTACTTTAGCATCTTTAAAGTGATTATGATATTGGCTCATTGTTCGCAAATCAAAAGTCATAATTGATTGTAACCCACAAAAAATGAATAAATCCTTAATTTGGTCCTTGAAATTGTAAGGTCGTATCAATTTGGTCCTTGTGTCAATTTGTTATCAATTTAATCCCTGAAATTATAAGATTCGTATCAACTTGATCCTTGACGGAAGGACTAGAGATTGATTAACGTTTAACAACTTCGGCAATGTTTTTGAAATTTCGAAAATGTCAGGGACCAAGTTGATACGACCTTACAATTTCAGGTACCGAATTGGGGATTTACTCCACAAAAAATATGAGGAAGTTTAATATTCTCCCACTTAGGCAAAATCAATTGTGTAATTTTAATTTTAGAAATTATTTTTGAAAATGATTGTCAAGCTAATAATTTATTTCTTAATGTGGCCACAAAAAATATGATCTCAAGATGCAATACTTAATTAAGACTTCATCCAACAAAAGTCATGTAATACCGAATGGTGATATTAGTCATATCCTTTATAGATATAAGACCTTAATTCTATGGTTACGTACAAATGTCATTGATTAATTCTATCGACTAGTCAATAGTATGGAATGTAACAAAAAAATAACACATCAATATGATCCAACAACCATACTCCTATTTCATTGTCGATTCTCACAATATCTTTCAGTTGCCTCAAAGCCATAGAAATTATATGGTTCATCAAAAACTACCATATCACAAACTCTAGCATGGTGCTGACAACCGTCACAGTGGTCCCAACAACCCCAACTTTCAAAATGTCATCATATGTCAAACTTGATTATGGTGTCAACCAGGGATATAGTGCTTCTAAAGTCATCGAGTTCCCAAAATATCCATATGCTTCAAACTCCATTACGATGTCAACCACAAGAATGATGGTTCTAACGATACCGAGTTTCCAAAATTATTATGCCTCAAATTTCACTATGGTGTCTATCGCGGGCACAATGGTTCTATTGACATAGAGTTCCCAAAATCGCAATTGGTATACCCAAATATATAAATGTAGGGGTATAATACTGAAAAGCAATGCAATATCAATTGCTCAAAATAAGTAGTACATGTGAACCAAACATTGAAAAAGTGTCCAAATCCAACATGTCAATTTAAACATTGAAGCTCCCACAAACCAAATATATCAAAAGATTTGGACCGACCGATTAATCGGATCCAGTTTTGGACCAGTTAAAATCGATTTTATGTGATTTTCAGTGATCCATCCGCCTAAATGGTTTTATGGTCCAATTAGGACCAATGAGATGACCGGTTGACGGTCCGATCGATCCAACCCAACCGATTTTTAAAAGCTTGCTTCTAACTTATTTTAGATGTAGGACAACCCATAAATGAAAGGACTATGCTTGATGAGTGTATTATGCCTCATCTTAAAGTATATCTAGCTAAATTTTGCTCACCTAAAATACCATTAAGATAGAAATAACCACACAAAAAATCAAAACACCCATAAAAAAAGATAACACAAAAGAATTAAAAATCACAAGATGGTGATTCGAGAGAAGCAAATCTAGAAAAATATTCTTAATGTGTACCATATTTTAGCCACATGCTTAAAACACACACTAAAACAAAAAAAAGAGCAGAGATGAAGGTACCACCAAAGAAGAAGCACAACAACTTCATGCTCCGGCACTCTTATAAAAGAAAAGATCAAAACCAGGAAAAAAAAGATAAAGCTGGTTCTCCTGATATTATTATTTAAGGCAAATACTAAGTAATAAAAAATATGAATAAATAATGTATTTAATATGAGTTTAATTTTGATATATTGTTGGTATAAAGTTAATCAATTATAGATAATAATATTAATGATTTTCAAGATAATTAGTATAAAAGTCAAATATTTTTAACGATGTAACAATAGATGATTAATTGATAATTGATAATGTAAAAAACTTTTAAACTAACCGTACATCTAGAGCTGGGATATGGGCTTGGTCCCGCGGACGGTCCGTTTAACCCGCGATCCTTGCTGGTTAGGACCAGAAAAAACATAGGACCGTTTAAATGCCAGCTTTTTCAGCCTGATCCATTTAACGCGCGGGTTAGAAGGGTTGGGTCCGCGGGTTAACGGATCAACCTGCGGACCACTACTTTTTACACTTAAAAAAAATAGGCAACTTTGACATATGAGTTTGGACCATTTTTTATTTCTCCATCGACAGCCCATATGCTTAATAGTACTTGTTTGAATATATTATTTTCTTAAGAATCTGGTTATCCAACTTTACAATGTATTTTAAAGGTCTATTACTCTACTTTCAACCAACATATACACAAGCAAAATTTTCTTTCTATTTGGACTTTCTTCTATTTATTATGACACTAGATTTTGCTTTCAATTTTACTCATGTGGTCATGTATGACAGTGTGATTATCTTTGTGCTACAATTTTCTTTGTCTAAGTATCATACCAAAAAGTTGCAAAAGGATTACCATAAAGAAAATAAAATCAACAACATAGTGATGTTTTCTTTTCAAAATAATATATATTACCGTGAATATAGTGTTTTCAAAATAATTTGAAATTTTTAATTTTTTTATTAATGAGTCAACGGGCCAGCCCGTTTAATCCGCGGACTATGCAGGCCGGACGCAAACTAGCTAAATGTAGTTCCGTTATCTTCGCAGGCCAATCTGGCCCTACCCGTTTAAGTGTGGGTCAATATAGATTGAGCCTAAACGGTCCATGTGATATATTAAAAAATTTCTATATTTAAATCCATATGATATATTTAAAACATTATATATTTAAATTTTTAATAAAAAATTATTATTTTTTAATTTCTTAATTCTTTTTGAGCATACCTTCTCCTCAAATAACTTGCAAGAAGTCATGTTTTTATTATAGGAAAGAAAATCAGGTGATAGATATTATTAAGTCACGTTTTGTTGCTACGTATTGCACATATAAATGAGTTTAATTTTAATTTGGATTTAATTGTTATGTACTCACACTATGAAGTTTTTTTTACAATATCAATCAATCAGAAATTACCACATCAACAAAAATGATAGGTTTTTATCTTAACTATCTTAAAAGTCATTCAAACTATGATTTCTAATTGATTGACAGTGTAAAAAAATTTATACTATCAATGTATAGCAATTAAACTCTTTTAATATTCGATTAGTGTAAAAAAATTTACATTATTAATCAATCACGAATTATTTTTATGTGTGATTTTTAAGATAGTAATGATAAACATCAAATATTTTCAATGATATAACAATTTGTAAGGATTTAATTGGTATATCCTGTCAGTGTAAAGATTTTTTATACAGTCAATCAATCAGAAATTGCCAAATAAGCTAAAATGTTTGACTCTTATCCTAACTACGTTGAAAGTCATTCATACCATAATTTTTTATTGATTGCCAGGATAAAAAACTTTACACTAATAATATATACCAATTAAACTCAATTTGTAATTGATTGACAATATATAAGGTATCAATTAAATCTTATATAAATAAGTTTTTTTTATGGATATGTATAGCATAATAATCTTATAACAAAAATGTATATCATAATATTAGTATGGGATAATGAAAGAGATTTGTTATTCGGACATCTCAATTAAACACCACACCGTATACATATATTTTACATACTTTTTTATTTTTAATATTTTTCTCTTTTATACTTTTCCACTTAATCCACGTAAAACTCAAACTTTTGTCCGGGGTCTGTGAAATTTAGCTGTTCAAATATTATTCATCTAACCGAAAGGGTAATGTACGGTTAGGTAAATAATGTTTTTTTAATCTGGCGTTAGAGAAATAAATTTAGATTTAAATAAAAAAAATAAAAATAAGAGAATCGCATATGGAGAGGAAAAAACCAACGGCAAAGTTTGTAACTTTGTTAATGAAATTGAAAAATCCTATATATAATCGTTTGTGGGTGAAACCCTAGTTGCACTGAGCCACCCCTTTTGCTTCACACTTCCTCTTCTTCCAAACCTATGCCCTAAAACCCTAAATTTCCCACTGCTTCATCAAACCCTAAACTGTAAGTGGTGCTCTGCAAAATCCATCAATTTCACAACTTTTCATCTGGGTCTTCCTCATTTTCTGAATTTTGATTCTTTATATCACAACCCAATTGGTAAAAGATGTAATTTTTAATTTTACTTGGTTTTATTTCAGAAGTCACAGGGATTCAAGAGGTGAGCTACCATGTCTGATGATGAAAGAGAGGAGAAGGAGTTGGATCTCTCTTCTGCTGAAGTTGTTACCAAATATAAGACAGCAGCTGAGATTGTTAACAGTGTGTTCCTCACTCTCTTAGTGTATCTATGTTCACAAATTTTGTTATTACATACAATTTATACTTCAAATTTTCTGGAATCTAGCTAAAGTTCACATTTTTGTTTTTACATTGTTTTGGTTTATCTCAGGGTTCAGTGTCTTGTTTTGTTTTTGTGTCTGTTTTTATTTGATTATCATGCTGGTGAATAAGGCTATTTTTTTTTTATTCTTGACAGAGGCATTGAAGTTAGTTATTTCAGAATGTAAACCAAAGGCCAAGATTGTTGACATCTGCGAGAAAGGGGATTCATATATTAGAGAGTAAGCTTATACTATATAGTTCTCATTTTTTATTGTAGGGGTGGGGGTTACATTTGTATTGTTCTATTTTACAAGTGAATGGAAGGAGCATTTTATGTGGTATTTTTTATATCTGCATATAATTGCTATGTTGTTTTTTTCCTTAATGATATTTTTTTGCTTATGGGGTGTGCTTTTTGTTTTCTTTGCTGAAGGCAAACTGGTAATGTGTACAAGAATGTGAAGAGGAAGATTGAGAGAGGTGTTGCTTTCCCAACATGCATATCTGTAAACAACACAGTTTGTCATTTCTCTCCTCTGGCCAGTGATGAGACTGTCTTGGAAGAAGGTGATATATTGAAAATGTAAGATTTTCAGGGCATATTCTTCTGATAAATGATGGGAGAATGGACAAACTTGCTCTGTGCTATTGCTGGAAAGTTGGTGGTAATGGTTTCTTTGGTTGGTTGCAGTGATATGGCTTGTCATATAGATGGGTTCATTGCTGCTGTGGCACACACCCATGTTCTTCAGGACGGTCCAGTTACAGGACGAGCAGCAGATGTCATAGCTGCTGCGAACACTGCTGCCGAAGTGGCCTTGAGACTTATAAGACCAGGAAAGAAGGTAATCATATGTAAGAAATTTTTTCCTGTATCTGCATTTGTTTAATATGAGTTTATTTTATTTTATTACATTTAATCTTTCTTAGTTGTACCTTAGGTTTAAAGTCAAAGGCATACTATTGCCATTATGTATCAAGCTTAAGCAGGCAATTCGCCTCAGTAAAATTGAATTGAAATTAGGTACTTTTTTGTGTACTGTCTGAAGGGATTCACTTCCCTTTTGAATTTTGATCTCTAAATGATGATAACTGTCAAGAGCTATGGATAAACTCCAATGAAGCATCATTGTCATAGTTACACTGATAGAGGTCATATTTGCTTTTCCTTGTGCTGACTAATTAATCACATTAGTCATCTTTGGGACTTCATCTGTCAACTGAAAAGTTAGGTGCTCATCTTAATCTATTTGTTTTGTACTTTTGAGATTACTTGGTTGTCAGTTAAAGCCTTTTGCTCATGTTAATTTCCCTGCATGATGATTGCCATCATGCACTGTCATTGAACTCTGGAGCTGTTTTTGAATTATAGAAAAAATCTTAGCTGGATCTATTTCATAATTCTCTCCAGTTTTCCGCTTACTGTTAAAACTATTTTCTCTTGGTTTATAATTTATTGTAAATTTGATGAACTGGTCTCTATATGATGAAGACATCATAGGCTATGGAAAAACTCCTATGAAGCATGTTTATGTCATAGTTACACTGATGGAGATTCATTCATCATCTGTTCACTACTTTTACTCATTAATGTCAGATTAACTTGCAACTGTTGGTAGTTTTATTAATGTATATCTGGACTTTGATACTTAGCATATACAGAAGCTGTGATATTGGCAACTTTGCCGAGGTGATCAGTACCATATTGGTTTCCTCCTTTCCCTGTTGCCTAAACGTGAATTGGTTGAAAATAGATTCATCGTTGTGCTGCTTTATATAGTCAGTACACTTGTCTAGTGTAGCCAAACATAACACAATGTTTCAACCATTACTTGTCAGATTAATTTGCAACTATTGGTAGTTTTATTATTGTATATCTGGACTCCGATACTTAGCATATACAAAAGCTTTGATATTGGCAACTTTGCCGAGGTGATCAGTACCATATTGGTTTCCTCCTTTCCCTGTTGCCTAAACGTGAATTGGTTGAAAATAGATTCATCGTTGTGCTGCTTTATATGGTCAGTACACTTGTCTAGTGTAGCCAAACATAACACAATGTTTCAACCATTACTTGTCAGATTAATTTGCAACTATTGGTAGTTTTATTATTGTATATCTGGACTCCGATACTTAGCATATACAAAAGCTTTGATATTGGCAACTTTGCCGAGGTGATCAATACCATATTGGTTTCCTCCTTTCCCTGTTGCCTAAACTTGAATTGGTTGAAATTAGATTCATTGTTGTGCTGCTTTATATAGTCAGTACATTTGTCTAGTGTCGCCAAATATAAAACAATGTTTCAACCATTACTTATCAGATTAATTTGCAACAATCATTAGTTTTATTAATGTATATCTGGACTCCGATACTTAGCATATACAAAACCGGTGATATTGGCAACTTTGCCGAGGTGATCAGTACCATATTGGTTTCCTCTTTTCCCTGTTGCCTAAACATAAATTGGTTGAAAATAGATTCATTTTTGTGCTGATTTATATAGTCAGTACACTTGTCTACTGTAGCCAAACATAATACAATGTATAAACCATTACTTATCAGTTTGTATGTAGAAAAAAGAATTAGTTTGTTTGAGGAATTATTTTATTATTTTTTATGTGAAATTGGATACAGTAGCATTTATTAATTGCATGTTTGGATATAAGTTGGAATGGAATCAAAGGCCCTTTTGAGTGAAAGCAACAAATTGTTGCTTTCAGGTTTTGTGCCTCGGAAAGTGTGATTTTCTGTTGAATGTTCTGTCAAACATAAATCCAAATACATCCTAAATATTTAGTAATTGCAACTTTGCTGAGGTGATTAATGCTATATTGGTTTCCTTCTTTTGCTGCTGCCTAAATTGAAATTGGCTGGAAATTGTGTCATGATTATTCTGAATTTATTTTGTCAGCATTTGTGTATTGTATATTTTAGTTGAAGTTGATTTTATTACATATCATCTTTCTTACTAGCACCTTAGGTTTGAGGTCAAGGGCATCTTTTTCTATTATATAATAACAAGCTTATAGCAACTCAGCTGTGTAAATTTTGAGTGAAACTAGGTTTCTAACTTCAATTACTCATTTAAAAGATGAATTCGGTTAATTTATATGTACTGGCTGAAGGGATTCCCTTGCCTTTTGGATTATGATCTCTAAATGATGAAAACTAAAGTGAGCTATGGATACTCTCCAATGAAGCTTTATTGTCATAGTTACACTGATAGAGGTCATGTATGCTTTTCATGGTTCTCGATCTTGCCAATTAAGCACTGTTAGTTATTTCTGGGATTCTTTGTCTTGGATGAAATTTGTTGTATCTCATCTTATTCTATCTGTTTCTTTATGTATGATATTAATTATTTTTTGTAGATATATCTCATCTTACTCTTGAGACTATTTTGTTTTGTTTTACAATATAAATATAAATGTGATGTCTGATCTCTATATGATGAAGACATAGTAGGCTATGGATAAACTCCAATGAAGCCTTTTTCTGTCATAGTTACACTGATGGAGAATCATTCATCCTCTGTTCCATATCATAATGGATATGAGTAGTACACTAGAGAGAGATGACTCAGTCAAGGTGGTCATGCCTATTGTGTAATAGCCATTGTCATTGGATTGTGTCTTCAATTCTCCTTCAGGACCCTGCTTTACTCCAGGGGATCCTTTTTTTTTTTTTTTAATGTGGATGAATGCTTTTGACATTAAATATAAAAATATCAGGAGTGTTTGATGGATCCTTTTATCTTGCTGTATTCCCTTCATTTACTCAAATCTTAGAATGATTTGCAACTCTTGGTATCTTTATTAATCTATATTTGGACTGTAATACTCATAACATAAATCAAAGCTGTAATATTGGCAACTTTGGTGAGGTGATCGATCCCATATTGGTTTCCTCCTTTCCCTGTCGCCTAAACTAGAATTGACCGAAAAAAGTTCATGGTTGTGCTGATTTCTGTAGCCGGTACACTTGTCTAGTGTAGCCAACCTAATACTGTATTCCAAATATTGCTTATCAATCTGTATGTAGATAGGAAAGAGGAAGAATTGGTTTGATGGTTTACTTCTTTCCCTGTTGCCTAAATTGAAATTGGCTGTAAATTGTTTCATGACTGCTTATTTATATAGTCTTCATCTTTCTCTGTTGTATTGAACACATTAGCTATAAATGACCCCATTTTTATTCTCCATGGCACTTCATAATATTCTAACCAAGTTTTATTTTTCTGACAGAACAAGGATGTAACTGATGCTATTCAAAAAGTTGCTGCCACTTATGATTGTAAAATTGTTGAGGGTGTTCTTAGCCACCAAATGAAGCAGTTTGTTATTGATGGGAATAAGGTCGTGCTTAGTGCATCTAATCCTGATACAAGGATTGATGATGCAGAGTTTGAGGAGAATGAAGTCTATGCAATTGATATTGTGACAAGCACTGGGGAAGGCAAGGTAGGGTGGTAATTGTGTTAATACATTTATATATTTATTTGTTTGATGCAGCTTTTTATAAATTGTTAGAGTAAATTTTTCATCCTTTGCAGCCCAGGCTGTTAGATGAGAAGCAAACAACTATTTACAAGAGGGCTGTTGACAAGAGTTATCACTTGAAGATGAAAGCATCTAGGTTCATTTTCAGTGAAATTAGCCAAAAATTTCCGATCATGCCATTTTCTGCTAGGTAACTTCACTACTTGCTTGGTTTTAATACTATGTTCAAACTGGTTTGTTTTAATTTGGATTCTCTTCATTCCATGTAAAATGTTATTTCTATGATAATAGGGCTTTGGAAGAGAAAAGAGCTCGTCTGGGTCTAGTAGAATGCATGAATCATGAGCTCTTGCAGCCTTATCCTGTTCTGCATGAAAAGCCTGGTAATCTTTGTTGATTGTCTAGTAGCATGTTATAGATCTGCGTTGGTGTTGGATTTATGTGAGCGCACGGCTCATGTTGCTCATTATTGTTTTTTTTTTTCAGGTGATTATGTTGCACACATCAAATTCACAGTCTTGCTAATGCCAAATGGGTCGGATCGTATCACATCTTATCCACTCCAGGAACTGCAGCCCACAAAAACAATAGATGATCCTGAAATTAAGGCCTGGCTAGCCTTGGGCACTAAGACAAAGAAGAAGGGCGGTGGAAAGAAGAAGAAAGGTAGGTTGGAAGCCTGAAACTAGCATGCTGCTATTTTATCATGCTTTGTTGTATTGCATCATCCATATTTATTGCATAGAAGTACATAATTTGCATATGTATAATTGTTTCAAGGCTTAATTGCACTTTTCGTCCCTCAATTTTTTCAATTGTGCGATTTTGGTTCCTCAAAAGTTTTAATTGCACTTTTTGTCCCTCAACTTTTTCAATTGTGCAATGAAAGCTTTTATTTTGGTCCGTAGAAGGACTGATTTTGCAAAATTTTAGAGGACTAAATGTGTAATTAAAATTTTCAAGGGTCAAAATTGTACAATTGAAAAGTTAAGAGACAAAAAATGCAATTAAGCCTTCTTACGGGATGGTAATTGCTGTCAAATGGGCTCAAAAAATGCGTGGTTGCTTGCACAGGTAAGAAGGGGGACAAGGCAGATGAGTCAGCTGAAGGTGAGTCCATGGACACAAATGGGGCCACACCTCAAGATTGAATTGAAATTCCCATGCTCCCCTACAGAAAACATAATGGCTTTTCATCCATTTTCAACACCCCTTTCAATTTTGATACGTTGTTCACTAAATTGTATCTACTTGGATATGATTTTAGTATAGATTTCAGACATCTATTTTAACAGGAATCTTCATATGCACACATTCTAGGCGCACTCAATGTCTTGTTTTAATTAAACCAAGTATCAATTTCTCTAAACAAAGAAAAGGTCATGTTTGGAAATGAGTTCTGTTCTTGGCTTTTAAAATATGATCAACTATTTTTGGATGCATAATGCTTGGTGGACATAAGCACAAAGTATATCCGTGAGGCAGAGTTGTTCATGGGACAGGTTTGATTTGATCCAAACCTGGCCCGATTATTTATTAGGGCATTTACTTAGACTTGAATCCCATGTGATCATAACACGATAATGCATGTTTGAATGCTATGTATCTTTAAATCCTTTATTTAAAGCTCTAAGAAATTAAAAGGTATATTTTAAGTAAAATTTTATTATTTATATTTAATTGTAAAAGCATAAATTTTTAAAGAATGTGGGATACCTGTTTGGGTTGGGGAGATTTTAGGTGTAACTTGAACCTATCCTGAAAGCGAGATTTAATTTTTAAAAGGTTTAATTATAGGTTTCTGAATTAAAAAAATTTGTAATTAGATCTTTAAATTTCTAGATATTTAATTTAATAATTAGGTTTCTATATTGTAAATGTTTGTAAGTAGGTCATTAAACTTTTAAATTAGGATTTGATTTCTTTAAAGTTAGTGAAGCTCTAAAGTGAGAAAGTAAGTGGTTATCCATCATTGATTTGATCAAGTATATATAGATCAAAACTCACGAAATGATTAACAGTTGTGTTATTTGAATATTGGATTTTAGAGATCGTATGTGATACATAATCTCTCTATCTCTATTTCTCATTTATTTTTTTTTTATGTTTTTGGTATACACGCGTTTCAAAAATATATCAAAAAACAAAGGATGCCTTACTTTCTCACTTTAGGGCTCTACTCACTTTAGAGGAGTCAAATACTTTAAATAATATGTAGGCTTAATTGCATTTTTGATCCCCTAGGTATCACGATTGTGCAATTTAGGTTCCCCGGATTTTAATTACGCCAATTGGGTCCTTCAAGTATCACGATTGGGCAATTTTGGTCCCCCAAGTTTCAATTGCGTCAATTGGGTTCCCCACGTATCATGATTGTGCAATTTTGGTCTCCTAATTATCACGATTGTGCAATTTTTAACGTCAGTAGCCTACATAGGACACGTGAGACTAATTTGACACTTAGTAAAGTCAACTTGACAGTTTACAGGATATTCTTATAAGACAACATTACCATATCACATAATTTAATGGTCAAATGCACGTCATTAAATGTCACATAAGAATGTCACTTAAGCTGTCAAACTAGTCTCATTAAGTGTCAAATCAGTCGAACATGTGCTTCGTAGGCTATTGATGTTAAAAGTTGCACAATCTTGATACTTGGAGGACCAAAATTGCACAATCGTGATACTTGGGGATCAAAATTGCACAATCATAATACGTGGGGGACCCAATTGGCGTAATTGAAACTTAAGGGACCAAAATTGCACAATCATGATATTTAGAGGACCCAATTGGCGCAATTAAAACTCGGGGGACCAAAATTGCACATCGTGATACCTGAGGGACCAAAAGTGCAATTAAGCCTAATATGTAATATGTAATGAGGCCTCTTGAGAGTAGAACAACCTTGTAATTAGAGCATCTTGGCTCTTGTCAATTTTAGAGGTTAACAGAATCACTGGATTATTCACAACAGAAAAGGTTTTAAATGTTTTATATCCTAAGGATCTAGTTATAAATTACAAATTATTTAAAAGTGAAGGGACCCGATTATAAATGTTTAAAGTGGAGGAACCTATTTATAAAGTATTTAAAAATTTGCGGGCTGAATTACAAATTTTATTAATTTAACGATCTATTTAAAAATTAAAAATTTCTAAATAGTTCAAGGACTTACAAATTAATTGAATCTTTTTATAACCTTGAGCCTGTCATAATTAGTCTCCAATCGAGATCGGTTGCTGTGGAGACAAGTGTTAAAACTTCTAGTGTGAGGTGACATGTTACATGTGTATAAAATGATTGGACGGGTTGGATGGGAGAAAGTGGAGTAGGTATAAACCGAACACTGGATTATTAGGACACAATCAATAAGGTTATGACACATCAAAATTTAACACGTTTAATTTAAAACAATAATAAAAAAAGATAACCCATTTCTCCTCCCCCACCTCACCATGTTCCTCACCGTCACCTACAAAGTGAATGGAAATGACAAATTTCTTCGATTTTCGCTTCATCAAACTCCTTCAATTAAACTCCCTAACGGACATGATCCCAGATTAGGCATTTTAGCTTGAAGAATAATCTCAAATTAGTGCATAACCGGGAAAATGCTTTTGAAACATGAAAATGATGATCTCAAATGTGAGAATGAAAGAGATATTTGGAGCAGGTGTTGATCTCATGTTTCCAACATGCGTCTGGAGGAACCTCATGTGTCGCTTGTGTATGCATGTAAAATTGTCTACACCTGGTCTAGTCTGATGGTTGGTCGCATCTGTTCTGGTGTACGAGTCAAGTTGGAGAGCTGTCGGCGACATGATGTGGTTAGAGTGGTGAAAGATGAGAGTAAGATGGTTAGGTTTGTTTCGAAGGTGAGAGTTTGAAGAAGCAGAAATGGGAGAAATTTTTCATTTATTTTCACTCCGTAATGGAGTTTGAAGGTGTTGTTGAAGGAACAATTAAGTTTGAATGTGGGAAAGGAATGAGCTGAGAGAGAAACATACTAAGGTGAGTTAGGAGAAATGAGTTTTCTTTTAAAAAATAAATAAATTAAATGTGTTAAATTTGATGTGTTGTTGCTTATCCAAAACTTTCTCCAAAAATGGCCTAAGCTCAAGTCGGCTCATTTGGACAGCTTTAAATATGCCATTTGTCATTATTTTGCTATTGCTATATGTGCAAGTTAAGTGGAGATAGGTTAACTAAATCGGCATTATTTAGCTACGTCAGATAGCAAGCTAACATTGTTATAACAAAATGAATGGTGAGGAGTGCTTTGAAAATGTGTATAAGTATGAGCGTTAATTTGAAAAAATATATAGGAACTAAAGTGAAAATTCTAGGGATCAAAATTTTGATTTAGCTTATCCAAAAGAAATTTTTAGAGATCACAATTTCTTGTAGCCAAGCATTCACATCGCAAGCCCCAACATTGAAACAAAAATGAACAAATTGGGTCATTTTCTCCTCGTTTTACTACCAGCAATTGGGTCAAATGAAATTTTTTTTAAAGGACCAAAATCTTCCTTTCACATTGGAAGACAAATATATATTATCGTTGTGTCATTCTCAACTTACGTTTGCCATTATCAACGTCATTCCAAACAAGGACGGAGGCATTGTCTATGAAGAATTGTGTAAGCATAAATTCATCATCAAAATAGAACTAGTAAAACTTTGATTAATCTCTTGCATCACAATGCTTTAGGATTAATCCAAATCTGGACAGTGACCATTATGGTTGAGACTTGATTTTAATGTGATAGTATCTCAAAACAAAATCACTTTCAAATGAATGGATTCCTTTGGGTGTGAATAGGAAAAACTTTGTTGGAAAAAACAAAACTCACTTTAATGACCTCTACTTTTCAAAAGGGAATAACTCGTCTGAGATAGCTTTGGTACACACCAAAATTATATCGTTAGTATTTTTTATTCTAACACCTCGATATCTGAAAATCACATTGAACTCTGATTAATCTGAGTCGAGTCGAGAAAACCTTATTTAAAGGGACAATACTCTTCCAAAACATATTTTTTTTCATTAATTGTGTTATTTGAACATCATATGTGTTTATCTCTATCTCCCACTTATTTTTTATCTTCTTAGATATACATACATCTCAAAAATATACCCAAAAATAAAGGAACACCGTATGGTGTCTCCTTTTCTAATGTTCAAACATCTTTACTATTTTTGCATTCATAAAACTCGAACTTGAGATATTATTTAAGTGAAATCAATCTCCTTCCTACTTGGAACAACAACCCTCATAAACTAATTATATATCATTAGTCTGACAATACCAAAAGGGTGACCGCAAAATATATATATAAAAAAAAAAAAATTTAAATAACAGAGTTAGGAATGGAGAGGTAAAAGTAAAACCCTACGCCACCGCAGCCAAAGTTTGTATCTTTGTAATGAAATGAGAGATCCTATATAAGCCAAATATGCCTCTGCGGCTGCAACCCTAGTAGTTGTACAAAGCCACCTTCTTTGCTAAAACCCTTCATTTTATTCTGATTCAACTACACTGCCGCACTTTCAATCAAACCCTTCACTGTGAGTGATGCTGCAAAACCCATCAATTTCTCAACTTTTTATCTGGGTCTTACTAATTTTTTGGTTTCTGATTCTCTATTTCACAACCCAATTGGATAAAGATTTGATTACTAATATTATTTGGGTGTTTGTTTTTTTAATATTTTTCAGAAGTTATTGGAATTCAAGAATTGAGGTACCATGTCGGATGATGAAAGGGAGGAGAAGGAGTTGGATCTCTCTTCTCCTGAAGTTGTAACCAAATACAAAACCGCAGCTGAGATTGTTAACAGTGTGTTTCTCACTCTCAGTGTCTATTTATTCTCAAATTCTATGAGTTTTTGTTATTTCATGCATTGGATACATAAATGTTCTGAATTCTAGCTAAAGTTCTCGATTTATCTGAGGTTTATTTGTCTTGTCGTTGTGTTCTTTTGTGATTTTCATGCTAGTAAATAATGGGTATTCTTTTTTTTTCTTGGCAGAGGCTTTGAAGTTAGTTATTTCAGAATGTAAGCCAAAGGCCAAAATTGTGGACCTTTGCGAGAAAGGGGATTCATATATTAGAGAGTAAGCTTATATTGTTCTTTCTTTTCTTTTTTTGGGAGGGGGTTACATTTGTTATTGTTATGGACCCGGATTGCCTAAAGACAAAATTTCCTGCATTCAGTAGGTCATAACTGTTGGAATGAAGATTGGACCCTTCATATTTTAAGTTCAGTAAAATGGATTTAAAAAGTAAACTCGGAGTGCGAGTTGTCCCGTCTTCATCCAATGCCTCCGACCTACTGAATGCATTGAATGCATAAAATTTTGGCCGCAGGAAATCCATTTCCGATATTGTTCTATTTTACCAAGTTATTGGATTAAGCATTGTCTTGTATTTGTTATATGCTTATATAGTTACTACTGCTATGTTAGCATAAGCGATCACGTGACCCTTTGATCGTCCATATATAGTTTAATGGCCATGATTTGCTCTTTTAACCCTTGACAATTAATATCATTTCTCACTAGATATACCCTCACACACATATATTAATGGGTTTTGGCTTATCGGGTGCTGTTTTTGTGTAAAGGCAAACTGGTAATGTGTACAAGAATGTGAAGAGGAAGATTGAGAGGGGTGTTGCTTTTCCAACATGCATATCAGTAAACAACACAGTTTGTCATTTCTCTCCTCTGGCCAGTGATGAAACAGTCTTGGAAGAAGGTGATATATTGAAAATGTAAGATTTTCTGAGGTTAGCTGTGATAAATGATGGGAGATTGAAAACAGTGGTTTTGGCTATTACTGGGAAGTGGACTATGATTGTTTCTTTGGTTGGTTGCAGTGATATGGCTTGTCATATAGATGGGTTCATTGCTGCTGTGGCTCACACACATGTTCTCGAGGAAGGTCCTGTCACAGGACGAGCCGCCGATGTCATAACAGCTGCAAACACTGCTGCTGAAGTGGCCTTGAGGCTTGTAAGGCCGGGAAAGAAGGTAACCATATGTAAGAATTTTTTTCCGGTATCTGCATTTGTATAATGAGTTGAAGTTGATTTTTTTTCCTGTAACTTTCTAATTTGTAACTTAGGTTTATGGTCAAAGGCATTCTTGTGCTTATTATGTACCAAGCTTATATAGACATTTTGGTTTAGTGAAATTGAAGCAAAATTAAGTACTTCATGTGTACTATATGAAGGGATTCTCTTGCCTTGTGAATTTTGATCTTTAAATGATGATAACTATCATGAGCTTACGGAAAAACTCTGACGATTCTTTTATTGTCATATTTACCCTGATGGATGCCATGTATGCTTTTTCTTGTGGAAGTAGCTTATCATCTGGTTCTATATTTCTATTTATTTATTAATTTTGAGATCACTTTGTTCTAGTCAAGCCTTCTGGCCGTGTATTTTTCCTGCATGATGAATTCTATCGTGCACCGTCGTAAAACTCTTGAATTGTTTTTCTGCTCTGATTAAAATTGTGGAAAAAAATCATAGTTGGAGTTATCTCATATTTCTTTTCTGTTTACCACTTCCTCCTAAAACTATTTTGTTTTTGTTAATAATATTTTTATGTTGGATGAACTGATCTCCATATGATGAAAACATCATAGGCTATGGATAAACTCCAATGAAGCCTCTTTATGTCATAGTTACACTGATGGAGAATCATCCATCCTCTGTTTCATATGTTCCTGGCTACCTCTTCCCCTAGGAGAGGAATAGACACATTCAAGGCGTTCCCACTATACCTTACACCATTGGGTTGTATCGTTATCTCTCCTACATGACCCTGCTATACTGTAGGGATCCTTTTTTTGGGCGACATTTTGAGATTAAATATAAAATATCAGAAGGGTGTCATGTATCCTTTTATCCAATGTTTTTAAAACTGCACTGAAGATTGAATTGGGAAGGCCTCCGGGTTATGGTTCGTTTGGTTCAATAGGGCAAATTTATAGCTGATGTGTGATTGAACCATGGTTGAATCTTTCTGTATTTTTTTCATATACCCATAAATGTCAGAACAATTTGCAACTTTTTATATCTTAATTAATGGATATGTGGACTCTAATACTCTTAACATATTTAAAAGCTGTAATATTGGCAACTTTGCCGAGGTGATCAATACCATGTTGGTTTCCTCCTTTCCCTGTTGCCTAAACTAGAATATGGCTTAATACAGTTCATGGTTGTGCTGATTTATATGGTCAGTACACTTATCGTTTGTAGCCAGCATAGTACAATGTTTGAACTATTGCTTATCAATCTGTATTAAGAAAAGAGGAAGAATTATTTTGATTGAGGAATTAGTGTATTATTATTATCGATTCAGAATACAGTAACCTCTATCATGGCTTTAATGATGGCAAATTTGCGAACATGATTAATGCTATATTGTTTTACTCTGGGTAGTGAATAGCGCGCTATAGCGGAGTAGCAGAGCAGAGCTGCTTTCTTGCACTATGTAGTATGTGCAGCGTAGCATTTTTTCATAGCGGCGATAGTGTCCGCTATTTGACTGAGAATAGCGTGATTTAGAGGGGGGAAAAGCGCGCGCTATGTAGATGGGGTATTTTTCGGCCCATAAAACCAATTTTACCCTCCCCTTTTGCGCGCCTAATGGTAATAAGAGACAACCTCCACCGCTTCACTCACTCCACCGCTACAATCACGAGTCCTCACTGATACATAAGACGCAAACTCCACCGCTTTACTCAGTCTGCTTTCTTTCCTAAAGTGCGATCAAACTCAACTCCCTTCACTCTGCTTTCTTCGTAAGTGCGAGTGTGCGACTCAACTCCTCCTCTGCTCTTCCACTTGTCGGCGCCATATTTTCCACTCTACCCCATATTTCCGGCCAACTTAATATTTTCAGCCACCTTCTTCAATGCAGGTTAGGACTTCTTTTCTTATGCTTTTTTTTTCTTTTGTTCTTTCCCCCATGTCTGTTCTTTTCTTCTTACTTCTTTTCTTCTTTCTTCTGTTTGTGTCTCTATTTTGTTCGTCCTCTTCATCACTGTTCTGTTTTTCATCTCAGTCATGGCTGCTTCTTCCACTCAACCGCAAGTCCCAGCTTTGTAGGATGATTAAGAAATTGAAGAGGCAGAGGAAGAGATCTATAAGTATAGTAGTGGTGATGAGCTAGCATTGGAAGATTTGGAGGATAATTAGAATCTTAGTATTTGATAGTCTTTGATTCTGTTTGAAGTATTAGTAGTCTACTTTTGTTGGTAGCATTAGTCTACTCTCTACTTTTGTTTGCTAAATTAGTCTATTTGATAGTTCCTTGATACCATTTTGAATTATGAATATATATATATATATATATATATAATGAGTTTGTTTGCATTATCGGGTAATTTGTTGTGTTTTAGCATTTACATGTGTATATATTTTTTTTTATATTATATGTCTATACTTTCAAATAGCGGTCATACCGCTCCCGCTATCCCGCTATAGCAGTTTTGGCCGGCTGCTATGCTCTGCTATCCGGGATTGATAACATAGGTTTTACTCCTTTTCCTGTTGCCTAGATTGAAATAGGCTGGAAATTGTTTCATAAGTATGCTGATTTTTATATTGTAAGCATCTTTGTCTATTGCATCCAACATACTATTGAGACTAATACCTATAAATGGCCTGTTTTTAAGCTTCATATAGCAGTTAATAATAGTATTTTGGTCAATTTTTCTTTTCCTGTCAGAACAAGGACGTAACTGATGCAATTCAAAAGGTTGCTGCTGCCTACGATTGTAAGATTGTTGAGGGTGTTCTTAGCCATCAAATGAAGCAGTTTGTGATTGATGGGAATAAGGTTGTGCTTAGTGCATCTAATCCAGATACAAGGGTTGATGAAGCAGAGTTTGAGGAGAATGAAGTTTATGCAATTGATATAGTAACAAGCACAGGAGAAGGCAAGGTAGGTTATTTATATTAATATATTGACCAGTATCATGCAGCTCTTTTAAATTATAAAAGGTAAAATTTCCATCACTTGCAGCCTAAGCTGTTGGATGAGAAGCAGACAACTATTTATAAGAGAGCTGTTGACAAGAGTTATCACTTGAAGATGAAGGCATCTAGGTTTATTTTCAGTGAAATTAGCCAAAACTTTCCAATCATGCCATTCTCTGCTAGGTAACTTGACTACTTGCATGTTTTAAAAATATATTTAAACCGGTTTAATTTGGATGATCTTCATTCCACTTAGAATGTTTATTCTTTGTTAATAGGGCTTTGGAAGAGAAAAGAGCTCGTCTGGGCTTAGTAGAATGTGTAAATCATGAGCTCTTGCAGCCATATCCTGTTCTGCATGAAAAGCCTGGTAAAATTTTGCGGCCAATAGGATCCTGCTTTGTTGTTGGATTTATGTGAGCACTGCTCACGTCACACATTATTGGTTCTTTTTCAGGTGATTATGTTGCACACATTAAATTCACAGTCTTGCTTATGCCAAATGGATCAGATCGTGTCACTTCTTATCCACTCCAGGAACTGCAGCCCACAAAAACAATAGATGATCCTGAAATTAAGGCATGGCTAGCCTTGGGAACAAAGACAAAGAAGAAAGGTGGTGGAAAGAAGAAGAAAGGTATGATGGAAAAGCCTGAATCTAGTGTTGCTATTTTATCATGCTTTGTTGTGTTGCGTTGCGTTATGCTTATATATTGCATAGAATTGCATCATTTGCATGTGTATTGTTTAAATGTTTCTTGGTGGTACTTGCTGTCAAATGAGCTCAACCAATGCTTGGTTGTTTGCACAGGCAAGAAGGGGGAGGATAAGGCAGATGAGTCAGCTGAAGCTGAGCCCATGGACTCAACTAATGGAGCAACACCTCAAGATTGACCTCCCTTCCCTAACAAAAAAAATTGCTTTTCATTTCATTCACAACCCCTTTCAATTTTGGTACATTGTCAATTAAGTTGTATCTGCTTGGGTATGAATTTATGTGCACATTGCAGTGGCACTCAATGCCTGTTTTGTTGCGTATTTTTAAAGAAGCAAATACCAGTTTCTAAAAACAAAAGGAAAGGCTATGTTTAGAAATGAGTTTTTGTTATATTAGCTTATAAAATATGGTAAAAATCTATTTCTGTAGGCTTATGACTCGTCACACAAATATGTGTGCAGAGCTTTTGGATGGTGAGATTTGTGCTAGAAATAATTTGAAATTTACTTCTCTCATTAAATGGTGTAACTAATGTAAAAACGGGTGCAAGCATGTTGCAACAAATTATGTTGATCAAAATAGGGTCTGCTTATTCTTTTTTATATATTTGATAAAAGAAACTAACGTTGAAGGAAAAGTAAAAGATCTAAACATACACGTGATATGTGCTTAAATGCCAAGTTTTTAAGACTATGTAGCATTATATATTATTTTCTTTTAAATCCCTGAACTCTGATGGTGATGACCTTTTAAAGGGGTTTGGAACCTCCTGACCTATATATAAACAAAAGAAAATCAATTTTACACGTATTAAGAAAATTAATTATATTAGTTTAATTGTCTTGATTTGTGTAAAAAATAATTACAGTTACTATACTATCCTTTTTTGGGATTGTATAATACTCTAGAAAGTTGTGTCTTGAGAGTGTATTGTGCTTTTGAAAAAATAAAAAAATAATTAACCAAAGGGTATTTTTGAAACACTAGCATTAAATAGGGTTGATTTGGTTGACTTTTGCTTATATTTGAGTCCAAAAAATTTAGGTATTTTTTTGCTTATATATAGGTCCAGAGGGAGTATCATTTTAAAGATCTGTTATATTTTCTTAATAATTCAAGGTTGCTATTAAATGCTTGAGGTCACTATCAATTGTCGAGGATCTTAGAGCCTGTTTGGCAAGGTACTTCAACGAGCTTATAGTGGATAGTTTATAGCGGATGAGAAAGTAGCTTTGTTTGGTAAGTGCATCTGTCACGAGCTTATAGCGTTTTTTTCAGACGCTACTTGAAGTAGCGTTTGAGCTTATAGCTTATAGCGTTTCATTTTTTTTTTCACTTTTATCCTTATTATTTTCATTTAATTCTATCTTTATTCTCTTCTCTCTCTTTTATGTAAAATCATTAATGAAGATGTCCTTTTATGTCATTTTATATTTTTCAGCTAGTTCAACCGCTAATTTTACCAAATACTTTCACAGACAATAAGCTAGCTTATCCGCTATCCGCTATCAGCTACCTCATCCGCTATCCGCTATAAGTTATCCGTTATTAGCTAGCTTATCCACTAACAACTAATTTTATCAAAAAGGCTCTTACGCATCCAGAATAATTTGTTTTTTTAAAAAAATTACAGAGAATCAATGAAACGTGCTTTAAATATTGCTTGCCGTTGAAGGAGAACTGCACCACCTCATAGTCCTTCTAACTGCAGAAGATGGTGTCCATATTTAATACTACCTTGAGAATACAAAGCATTTAATGATTTTATTTAATAATTTATAGGGCTATTGGAATGATTAATTAAGAAGTTTTAAACTTATTCATTATTGAATTACTTAAAAATATTTATTCTTACTTACATTATTATTTCGTCTCCTCTGTCTTGCCAAATTGCCACCTTATCCTAATATTCCACATTACTAAACTAAGGGTGTGTTTGGGAAAGCTGAAAAAAAAAGATTATGCTGATAATCGATTTATGAATAATCGATTATTGTGATAATCGATTATAATCAGAATCTATTTTTGTTTGGATCTGTTTGCTGAAAAGCGATTGCAAGATTATCTTTTTCATTTGGATGGTCTAAAAAAATCGCTTTTTACATAGTAAATTACGAAAAAGGGTATGAAGTTATTTGTATAATTTAATAATATTTATTTGGAAGTTAGTTTTGTAGGGATAAATAGGGAAGGGAGTTTTGAGAATAAGAAATAATCAAATTATAACAATCTTAAGCTAAAACAAATTAGATGACATAAAACAGCTTTTTCCCCCCAAAAAAAGCTTTTTTTATAAATTTAAGCTAATTGCCAAACATGATAGATTATGTATGAAACAGCTTTTTAGCCAAAAACAGCTGACATGGGAAAAATCTATCTTTCCCAAATATGCTCTAATGACATAAAAATGATAGAAAAAGGGTGATACTATCAAGACATATCCAGAAAAGAAAAAAGGGAGATTACCGAGTTACATTTAGGGTGCATTTGGGTAAGTAGCTTAAATGCTTATTCAGTAAGCTCTTTTTCAAATAAGCTAAAAACATCTTATTTTCACAAACTTCTCTGACAAGCTTATGGAAATAAGTTAAAAAGAACTTATAGGAAGATCATAAACTATTTTCATAAACTATTTGCATAAGTTATTCTCATAAGCTCTCTACAAGCTCTTCCAAACATAACTTAGACTGTGTAGTTGGAAAATTGAAGTAAGACTCTTCTTCTGAGAAATTTATATCTACATTTTTTTGGTAAGAAAATTCACATGTACTTACAATCTTAAAAGAAAATCACATTGAAGCTTCAAGGACGTGTCAAAGATCCCATTTTCAATCTAAATAAAATATGGACTACAACTACAACTCCAATTTTGCATTTTGAGATTGCCCTTATCACTTTTGCTTCATTGGGTATCTTCGGAAATAAAAGGTCAAACATTTTGACATGGAAGGAGAAGGGTGCTGGCAATGGCAACATTTAGAAATTCAATGTAATAGCTAAGGATCAGGATCCTCTATAGTTTTGGAAAAGCGGCTCGTAATGTTTCACTGGTTCACATGACTTACCTTTTCCTTCAATTCAAAGGGGATCCATCAGATTCTATTTATATGGAGGTAGAGCTGAAGGGAGGCTATCCTATCTTAAGCAAACTTTTTCCCAAGGCAATAAGACTATGGAACATAGACATACCCATACCGCTGAATCAAGGTAACATTTCAAGTACTATGGTTTTGTTAAATTCTTTTACAGCTGTTCTAACTGAAAGCTTACATTTTATGTAATAATAAAACCAACAATGCTACAAATGCATACTGACACATCACTTTATATGTACATAGTTTTTATCATTTAATTATAGTTGGCTCCACCTTTTCTGCTTAGTTGCATTTTAATTCTGTCACAGGCAAATATAAAAGATGTGAGAGTACATGTGTTGTGTAACTAACTTTTTTCTAATAAAATTCACAATACCATTCACTTGAAAACAACATGAAAATTCAGGATTGTGATTACTTGCAGTCACTTGTGTCACTCTCTCTTCACTGACATCTTTTTTTCTATCTTTTTATTTGAAAAAAAATCAATGATCATAATTTAAAGATAGGAAATCCAATGGTTGTGATATATATTGACTGCAGTGACTGCAGGCAATCCTGACTGCAATGAATCATGATCCGAAAAATGATAAAACAGAGAGGAAGATGTTGAGCAAGCAAATGCAGTCGTGACCGTCTAAAATTCGAAAGAAAGAACCTCTACTTGAAATGGGGCCTTCGTTTGAGTTCCAAGCATAGGAGGTTGCAGTAGGGCCATTGGCGCAAAGTTAGTTGATTCAGTAGAGCCAGATCAAGCTTTTAAGGAGATGTTTGGACTCAACTTTGCCCCACGGCCAACAACTAGGAAATCTTTTGGGTGGATAGCCAGTAAGAATCATATTTTGTTGAGAGTTTGAATTACTTTATAGGAAGTTTGATATGGCCATTGTAAAAATTTCCCCAGCCTTTAAGGCTCTTTATACTCAGAAATGTAGGGATGACAAAATGGGTCAACCCGTCCCGTCCTGCCATTAACCCACCCAAAACGGGGCGGGGAGGGCCAACCTGTTTTAGACATATAGGTTGAACCCCCCAACCCACCCCGCCTAATGGTAGTTTGGCGGATTGGCCTGCCAAATACATAAAAACATAAATTGGGTTGGCGGGTTGACCCGCTATAAAAATAAAAAAATTAACAAAAAATCATATAACATTTTTTTTTTGGCAATCTTCATATCCTTTCTTAAATTATTATTAAAAAATTGGAATAATCTTATCTTATAACATACAATTTGTGTTACAAAAGTAAAGACATTATTTTTGTAGTATGAAATAATTCCAAGTAACAATTAAATTATATTAAATAATTAATAAATTAATAAAAAAAATTATTTTTTAATATGACGGGTTGGCGGGTCAACCCGCACTCGACCCACCACCAACCCATTTTCGGGTGGGTTAAGCGGGGGGCGGGTCAAAGTGGGTGGGTTGCGGTCCCCGCCAAATTCTGGCGGGTTGACCGGCGGGTCACAACCCACTTTGCCATCCCTACAGAAATGTTTTTACTGCTACATGAGACATCCTGTGGGAGCTTGGACTTTTATATGAGTGAGATTAAATATTATGGTATAATGTTAAAAGGTTGAAATAGATGTATCATATGCAAATATGAGCAGGGCCGACCATTGAGGTAGGACGAGCAGAGTCGACCACAAAGATAGGCAAGCATGGCCGACCAGTGAGATAGGCCTAGTAGGGCCGACCCATGAGATAGGCCTAGAAGGGCCCAACTAATCATATCTCGTGGGTCACCCTTATTGTGATTGGATAACTAACCATTGACTTGATCTACGTGGCAGTACATCCCCCCTTGACTTGACAGGTCATCATAAATGAACTCTCTCAGCCCCTTATTAATACCCATATACCAGGGAGTATGAGGAGTGATCTCGTCCTTTGCTATCTTATTCTTGATATTTCTTTTACTGAAATACTATATATTATTGTACTAACTTAGGCACTAGAGTATTTTGCAGGTATATCCCTCACCACTCCATCAACCACACTTGGGCCAACCTTTGAAGACTGTCCAACATCAAGAGCCCAACCAGCAACCGGGAATCACATCAGAAGAACACATGCCATGGGGAATTGATTCTCTTATGTGATTTTTCTTGTCATGCGATCATGCAAAGGTGAAAGATGAACATAAAAATTATAAAAGAAATTTCGCAAATCTTGAATGGTTCAGCTAATAAACTGTGTTTATATATTTTTTTCACATAATAACATGATAAGAGAAAACACATTAGAGAACTCATTCTCGCATGTCATCTAATAAATATCTTTAATTTTTTTTTTATCAATCGTTTGGTTGCGTAGTTGCATGAATTTGTGTTTTCTTTTTAAGATTTGATATTCATCCCTTCAGGTGGGAATATATCAAGCGACCCATCAAGGGTTATGACCTAGTCACTTTTCAGCCTACATAGTTTGACCTATTTAGCAAACAAGCTACACTCAGGCTCCTCAAAGGCCTATTTAATTATGCAGTTAAGGCCTGAGCTTTTGAAAAAGCCAATTTAGCCTATTAGGCCAATCTATTTATTTAATCTTTATTTATATAATTATGAGTTTGTAATATTCACATAACTTACTAATTATAATTAATATAGAGTATTTATTTTATATAAAATTAATATTTTTTGTTAAAGGATATATCTAGTTAAAAATTCAAAAAGTATAAGTTTCTTAACCTATGAAAATCTCCTTGTATTCATTTATATAGGCTTTTTGGGTAGGCCAATTTTTTTTTTTTTTTAATGTTTTCATAAACATGCCAAACCTATCCCTAGAAAAAAAAGCCTATAATGGGTAACAAGTCAGGCTTGGGTAGATGCTTTACAAAAACACTAGCCAAACCCATCCCATTTCAATCCCTCTTGGTCCCTCAAAATGTTCTTTGATTTATTTAAATGTATGGTTCAATTTTTTAAATAAGGATTTAATTGTTATACACTATCAGTGTAAATATTTTTTTACAATAACAAATCATGAATTGACATCATTGAAAATGTTTGACTTTTATAGTAATTACCTTAAAAGTCATTCATGGGATGATTTGTGATTGACTGACAATGTAAAAAACTTTAAACTTACAACATATGAAAATTAAACTTTTTAAATCATTTAAACTCTTATGTTAGTATAGTGATAACAAAATAAGCAACATAATTGAGTTTCAATAATTTAATGGTTGAATGATAGGGGTGGTTCACAGTTCGATTTAGTTCGGTTTCAGGGTAAAAATTCATCCAATCCGATCTTGACAATAAGTTTGGGTATGATTTGGATAATTAGATGATTCAGTTTTTTATTTGTTTTTATTTTGCTATTTAATATACTAATTTAACACCTCAAAGACATCTCATTAATCAAAATATGGATAACAAGTCAGATTCCTCATTACATAAATCACAATTACAATTAAAAACCCATCAGAAAGATAGAAGTATAGGATTTAGTTTAGGGTTAAAGGGATAAAAATAGAATAGAAAACTCATCAGAAAACCACGACTATAGTTGTGATTTCATAACAAAAATATATATAATATCAGAATGTACAGTTCTGTTTAGATTGGATCCATTGCAAAAATGAGAATTGAAAATCGAACTGATCCAGCTAGAAGAGTAAGCAATTCGGTTTGGATTAGGTTGATTTTTCGATTCTATTTGAGTGGTCTAAAATGGATTGAATTAGATTAGAGCCCCGTATTTAATGATACACTTAGTTTAGGTTGAGATGAACTTGCGAGCAAAATACATTTTCAAGACCACTATGCCACTTTATTATATTTGATGTGTTATGAGAGAGATGATGGATTTGAGTGATTTTTTTAGTACAGCCCGCTTTCGCAGTACGAGAGCATTGAAAGTTACGTTATTTTAATAAATAAAGTGTCCCAAACTTCATACACATCCTATTATTATTGTCTACTTTTATCTCTTTTTTTTCTCTCCTTTTTATTTTCTATTCTCACATCCAATAGTTCATGTCCGTCTGTAAAGTTGTGTACAGAAAAACTGGAGAAGAAGCATTTTTGTTCTGGAAATGATAAATCATGCGTGACATATCTACCTATAGAAAATCTGCTCCAAGTCTGGCATTAGAATGTGCGGGATTGGTTGTGAGCCTATACTTCATTTTCTTACCTTGGAATTTTTTTTAAAAAACGGCGCAAAATCTTGTACATTGTTGTGTTCTTTTTTTCTCTCTAATTGAAGATATATGTTTAAGAGATTAAAGATAAAGGATTACAAGCCCATGAGCTGATAGCTCATGTAGCGTTCCCTCTCCCACTTAAAGTAGACGTTCTTGGTTGGACATTCTGACATAAAAAGAAAATATTGGGACAAAAGATGCTAATGGAAAGAGGGGAAGAATTATAATGATATTCCAATATAATTAAATTCTAATTAGACTCTAATGAGACTGTCAAGGACTATCCTTGAAGAATAAGTATTTAGTTAAAATCCATAAATAGACTTAAATCTAAGAAAATAAACAAAACAACTACACTTTAAATTCAAGTTTCGTAACAATCAAATTCATGACAACTGTCATAAAAATTCTCATATATAAAAAATTCTGAAAGCTTACTCTCTTAGGTGACGGCTTATGAATAGCAAGAAACATTGTTTTACCCCTTTAAATAAAAGAACAAGCATCAGTCCAAATGAAGGAAACAACACTATATGCTTTATCAATTACAAATTGGCTTTTAATTAATTAGCCGATTCTAAATACACCAAGTCTTGTAGTGATTTTTATACCATTCATCATATTTCCCACCTTTGTATTTACTATTTACCAAATCTAATATGCTCAAATTAGTATCATTTGAATTATTTACTTAGTATTAAAACTAACCACTTAGCACTTGATTTAAAGTAAACGCAGCCATACTAAAAACTATCACCACACAAACGGAAAAGGGAGTGAACACCCCTAGCATAACCCTAGGGTACAATGGTGTTGGAAAAAAGGGAGACGGAAAGGGGGGAGGGGGAGGGGGAGGGGGGGAGGGAAGAATGGTGATGATGATTGGTTGGATCTGAGGCATGTAAGAAAATGGGTATGTGTATACAACATTACCCAAAAGTAAAACTTGCAATCCTTAACTTTTCCAACACAACTGGTAAAATTTGCACTACAAATCCCAATGTGTCCAAAAACATCTACACATGAACATATCATATTTCCTGTAATTCTCAGCAAGGTAAAAGAACACTAGACTCAATGCTGCCCCTTTTATATATAATAAAGGAACAGCATCCTATTTACAGAGTTTCACGCTGCCGATGGGCATAGACAAATGAATATAATCATAATGGGGGGAAAAACCATGACCTGGAAACAATTTTTAATGTGTCAAAAACCACCAGTCCAAGTAACAAGCTTCAACAACATCCTTTCAATATCACCCTGGAAAAAGAGATTATTAACATGTTATGTGCCTAAAACAATTTCACAAACAAGATAGTCCTAGTAAGTTCCATCAACATATTTTTCATTTTGATCAAAGTCAATAAAATGTTGTAGGCCTTGTAAAGTTATAATGGGAATATGGAAGAAAGGGAAAGAAGAAAAAGTGGAAACTGGATATAAATAACCAGTCCATTACAATAATAGTATACAATCCTTTCAAACAGTTTTTTCATTACTACCCTTAGTGCACACCCAAATGCTTCTCATTGGCTCTTGATTTACTATCCAACAATTACATCTCCTTTGTTGCCTAACATAGTTTTTGGTCTGAGGAAATGGAGGGGAGAGGAGGGGGGATTTTTACAAATTTTTCTTGTTTGGTTCAATTTTTTGGAGGGGAGGGGAAGGGAAGGGAATGGAGGGGCACAAATCCCTCCTCACCCAATTTTGGCTCCCCTCCAATACTGAGGGGATTTGGAGAGGAGGGAAGGGGGTTTAAAATATTTTGAAAGCATTGACTAAAATATCCTTACTTATGTATTTTGAAATCCAAAATTATAAGGGTATAAAAGTAAATTAGTTTTAAAGTTCCTCCCCTCCCCTTGTGAACCAAACATGAATAGTATTATTTTCCCTCCCCTCCTCTCCATTAAAATCCCTCCCCTCCCCTCCTCTTAACCAAACGCAATATCTAATTAAAATTCCTCCCCTCCCCTCCTTTGAACCAAACATAGCCTAAGTTACAATTTATACTTCCTCGTCCTACAATTTGAAAATTATTCAGTATGAACTGTGATCCTGTCATCAACCTTGTATCATTCTAGTGTTAATGAAAATAGAGAACGGCTACATTATTGATTCCAGAAATCCTAACACATTGCACATTGGGGATTCAGGGGGTGGGGAGGGCTAGAGGAAAAAATAGAAGATAAAAAAGGGATATGAGGGGGGGGGGGGGGCAAAGCACAAATAGAAAAGCAAAGTAAGATAAACATAAAGAAAGGAAATATACCTTATAGAAAGTATCAAAACTATGAACAGAAGAACCGAGTCCACTCATAGCACCACCAGATCACAAGAATTAAATGTTACAACCAGTTATGACATCTTTAATGCCTGCCTCAATTGTGCAAATGCAGAGGGATGCATACTATTCATCGCAGCATTAAACGATTCTCCGTGAATAGCAGCACACGTTTGTAGATTTTCTCTCACAGAGTCCTCTAGTGACAGGTGATTGATACGGTCTGAAAATTTGATCTAGAGACAACACAAACAAATGTGTAAGTTCATCTGTTTTTGTTATTCATACAACTGCACATAATTTCAGAATGGAAATTTAATAGTTTTCATAAATCTCTTACCTGTCTTTTTCTGAATTCTTTACTAGGAATAGTGCCCTCATCAGGAGTGGTATTGGAGCTCATGTCACCACTGTTATTGGCAATAGACATAAAGAATTAAGATGTTTGTAAACATGACCAAATGCCATATAAAACCAGGGACAACACCCTTGTAATTTCTAAACTGGTGAGTTAGTTGCCTTCAGAACAGAGGGCTCTGGTAATAAGAGGAATAATACATCCTCAAATAAGAGACTAAACAAAACACACAAAAAACCGGAACCTGATCAAGATTCAGTCCCAGTCCCAACTATTGAGTACAAAAAGCTAACCTGGACTCTTCCTCAGTTAAGTCATCCTTTCCGCCCAGAATTACACTAGTGCAAACACTGCACAACACAACATTTACAGGGGTCATTTGCTACGTACTTGCAAATGTATGATATTCAAAGGTATTAGTACCTCAAAATTTGATCAAGTTTGTCAAGTACTTGAGGCAGCCTTAACGTCAGAATTATTGAGAGGGCTAGGCCAATTGTCTTCTTCTGGATGGAAGAAACATTATCTACCTGGAAAAAATATATATATGAATTCACAATGAAGAAAGGACACAGCATATTGATTAGGGCAAAATGATGCTCACATATTTATAACTAGATACTAACTAAAGATAATCAGGTACTGATCTGAAGAAATGATGCAACATCATATAACATATTTCAACAAGAACATAATATATCTTCTTCTGGCCATGGGCAAATAATTTGCTAGTCCTTCCTAGTTCCTACCCCCTTCTCATGGTGGTGTATAAGAAGAAGTGAAAAAGGAAACGTATGCAGCAGACTAGTAAACCTAAACTAGGCCATGATATCTGTCATGAACCAATTCACCCAAAAGCTAGCTTAGTTAGGTGAAGACACACAAATGACTTTATTATATCTCCAACACATCCACTCACACAAGAGCCCTTTAGGCTTGAAGCTTAGACAATGCTTTTACCCAGATATCCACTTGGAACTCACTTGAATTCCAAACAATGTCACCCTTGTGTGAACTCTCGTGTGAGTTCACACATGAGGACACCACACACGGGCAATCCCACCCCCCCACGCTCTAGCCAAACCATCGACTTTGATATCATGTCATGAACCAACTCTCCAAAAAGCTCCGATTCTATGTTGTTGATCACGGCGCTATCGTGGAGGTGCGGTGCGGATTGCACCCCCTCCGCTACGCAATTCACTGGTGCGGCGCGGTTTTGGATCGCGGGTTTGGCGGCCGCGATTCACGACGAAATCGCGGGTTTATCGGCCAGTAGCGGCCGCTATTGTGAAACGGCGGCGACGACGACGTAGTTCTATGTTGTTCTCGCCTCTATTTCTACTCGGTTTCTCCTCTGTTCTTGGCTCTGTTTCTACTCAATTTCTCCTCTCGTTTTCGAAGCTTAGGATCCTTCCCTCTGCGATTTGCGAACCTTCCCTCTAGGCGTTGCTGTCTTCTGGGTCTTGCACTCGTGGGTCTGAAAGTTGGGTTGGAAATGAGAAAAGGAGCACCTGTTTTGCTTCGTTGCTATTCAGTATTGATACGGGGAGTTTTGGATATACATAGTGGGTAGTGGGTAGTGGGTAGTGGGTGCATGTGCTGATTTGTGATACCGTGCTGATTTGATAGAAGAAAGCTTATCCTTATCAATTTGTCTACTTATCTCCTAGAAAGTAGATAAAAATAGATATATTTTATTCAAACCTCTGTCAATCTTTTAGTATTTGATAATAAAAATTTGCATTTATTAATTATGACAACCCCTTTAATTTTGTGTATTTATTTATTTGAGTATTTAATATTTATGTGTATAATATAAATTATGTATACTGTTTTTCAGAATATTTTTTATTATATTCATCATTTAAGTTATATTGGATTTGTTATTAATGACAATGAATTGCGATTATTAATTATTAATATGTTTTTAATTTTATGTATTTTTCTCTTTTTGAGTATTTATGTATATAATATAAAATAGGTAAGCTATTTTCTAATCTTCGCAATAGCGGCCATCCCACTACCGCTATCCCGCTATAGCGTTTTAGGGCTCGGCCGCTCCCCGCAGCTATTTGGGATTAACAACATAGCTCCGATTATTAGGTGAAGGCACAATGGCACATGGAATGCTTTTGTTAGAACTATCACATGTAACACACTTTACATGTAACACAGCTGATTACTATATATTGTAATGAACTTTATCAAAGGAACTTAGAATCTAGGAAATAGCTCCAATTTATTAGCCTTGTAAACTGCAACATGTATTTATCACTTGATATATATAAATACAAGAGGCTTAGTCTCAAATCACATCATATTCTCTCATATTCCCTCATAGTATATAGCTTTATTATAACCCTAACATTACCATCAATAAAATTCAAATGTGATACTGGCTTTCCAGCCTTTCCAGAATTATAAATATTTCAGAGACTAATGCAACAAAAGCCGCACAAATAGAAATCATTTTACTGTTGCGGTGAATTAAATAATGCAATTCACCAATTTGGCCAAGCACTTACAAGATAAAAATAAGCAATATATTAAGAATCAAACACAATCATCTCGAGAGCATAACCATACCAACCTTGTCAACCCAAATGTCAACCAGACAAAGAAGTATATTTTCTTGAACTGGGATAGATGCTGTCTGAAGGAGTAGAGAAGTTGATGGATCTGATGCTAATTGGGCAAGTGAATTTGTATTCATCACCAAAAGCCTTGCCAGGATGGCACCAGAAGATGCTTTAACAGATGTTTTAGAAGGATCACGGTCATCTCCTCCACTCAAACATATTGCAATTAATTTCTGCCAAGGAAAAAAAGCAAGAGCTTCAAAACATATCTCTAGATTATAAACTATGAAACACTAGTTAGACACGCACATAGTTTGATTTACTATATATCTCGCAAGCATAAAACTAGACTTACTTGTAAAGTACTGCTAATAAGTGGCGGTACGTCCATGGGGAAACACTGTAAATAGGCAAAATCACATAAATATATTGTTTTGGAGGATTTTTAAAACATATGACAATAAAATTAAACCATCATCCAAAATTAGACCTATGAAAGAACCTAATCCAAATTCGAACAAAAGCTTAGGGGAAAAAACACAGGAATTATTTACCAAAAATCCCAGTAGCTCATACAGTTCACCATTAAGTTTGAAATGACAATTGACAAGTTTGGAATACATACCTGTATTAAGATATCAATGACGGGAAGAACTGAAAGAAGACCTTTGTCATTGACATTTCCAACAACTAGATCAAGAATTTTAGCAATATTTGTAGCATGCATGCTCAAAAAGTCATTTCCACCCAAAATTATGTAATCTTCAATTATGTTCACTGCAACCTGTACTTCAGATAAAGAGAATGAATATAAAAAATTAACAAAGATATTAAAATAAGGTCAACAACAACTGGCGATTAGGGGTGGGGACTAATTAAACCAGCAAGAGTATGTAACAGTAATGGTCATAAGCCCAAAAAAGTTATCAAGGTGATAAATACATCACGTGGAAGCAGAGAAATGCCATTGGCTAAAATTTTGATACATCTCCATCAAATCAAGAATTGAATGACTAAATATTTTTGCATTGTGTAGCACCAACTTGACAACAGTTGATTTTTCTGGAAACTAGATGAAAGAAAACTACATTGATTTGACTTCCCATATATATTTGACTACACTAAGTCATTTTTCCAAGTACACATCCAGGAACAGTTCACCTGTTGGTGACTTTAACCTAACAAACTCAGTTCCCAATGCCAAGGACTGAGCTCTACAATCCAACCAATTCTTATAATGAACTAATGATCTTAAAATATTAGAAGGTACAGAAGAAAAGGAGGCAGGCCTGAACTACAACTAGAAGGAATTTATTGTCATCAATTCAAATATTATGTATGTCGTGTCAACACAAGCACACCTAATATACCTCATTTGTAATCCAACAATCATGCAAACTGAAACCTTTAAAAGACAACTTCATCCTAGTGGTACTAACACAAAGTATCTCTGCAAGGACTAAATTAAAAATTTATTAAAGTATGGAGCTAAGTCTAACCCGCAAATGGTCAAAGCTTCTTTCCATAATCTCCACAAGGCGAGAAAAATATGATAACAATTGAGGCACCATTGATGGGGCTTGGGAAAGTGTGGCCTCCCATAACTGAAAGATTATGCAGTGGTATTTTCACTATATATTCCTCATAAAAATAGTATTCATCTAATTAATAAAAAACGAGAGGGCAGGATTACCAGCATACTATCTTCTAGAAGATTTAGTTCATCTGGACTATTAATATCAATCCCATGTTCCAGAATTGGCAGTAGTATGTTGTAGCAAATGGGTGACTGGTAACCAAGTGCAACCACAAAGTTTCTCAAAGCAACAAGAAGCTGAATCTGCAGCAGACTTTCACCAGAAGATTCCTCCCAGACCTTGCCACAACAAAAGCAATAGAGAAGTAAGATAAATTCACATTTGGTAAGCTAGAAGTTTAACTATAGTTACTTTGTTACCATTAGCACTTAGGGTAAAAACCAAACAAGAATATGATGATGAACATAGTATTATATTTATGCTCACTCCACCACTCAAAACCAATTATTCTACTTCCTTGACAAGTGATTCAGGTTAGCCAGAATCAGTTGAACCATAAAGTCACATAAAATCAATAAACCTTCATACTGCTTGGAAAGCTAGCCTGCTTAAGTTCCTGTAGCTATGTACATACCAAATCAACCCTAAATTCCTTCTGAATAAGTTATCCATATTATCTGCGGAGTTGTCCAAAATTGAAGGGAAGCCTTAGCGCGATGATTAAAGTTGTCGTCATATGACCCGGAAGTCATAGACACACAAGTTCAAGTCATGGAATCAGCCTCTAGCAAATGCAAGGTAAGGCTACTTACTATAGATCCACACAATGGATATGATGCTTCCCTGGACCCACACATAGAGGGAGCTTCATAGCCTCAGACTGCCCTTTAAGTTGTGGCAAAGTTATTATCTTTAGCAGAAAAATAACAATAATCATCGAGATAGTTGTTAGACAAATCAGAGCACCAAACTCACGAGTCAATATATTTTAAGTCATCATGTCATCCATATTTTCTACTAAAAACACTAAATCACAATTTACTGAAACACTAAAACAAATACACCTCTTCATTTCTTGTGAACCTAACCAAGTATTATCTAGCACAAAACTTAGTAGGCAAAACAGATGAAGACAGGATTATCCTTACGTTACCTCTTGAAAAAATAGCACCAACTTGTTTGCAAATGGAATGACTTCATTAACATGTCCGATAAGGATAGAGATCAAATTCAAAACCTGAACCTGAAGAAATATTTAAAGAACAATATGAACTACAATTCACTCATAGGACTAAAAGTTTAAAGAATGCCCAAAGAATAGATATCCATCTGGATGCAGATGCATTTCTGCACCACAGAATAAAATGCAATGCATACCCAGGCCTTCCACCAGCTGTAGTTATTAATAGCCAGTGTAGTCAAAGGTGCACATAAGGCACTTAGGGGAGGTTGAGGTGCCGCCCTTTAGTGAGGCACACACACCTCAGGTGCCTTAGATGATGCAGAGATTCTTGCCTTAGCAATTAATTGATAACTACAAAAAAAACAAAGGCCAAGCCATCTGACTTGCTAATTGTAATGCTAAAGGGGAGTCAAATAGTTGATGACATCCATGCCTCATCCCACCAGGTGGGATCAGCTACATGGATCAATCAATGCCAGTGGAATCTACCAAAAAACCAAAATTTCAGTGAAGCCACTGAGAGTAAGGTCTATTTTGTTGTAACCACGTGTGCAAGCAGAACATAGGGTGAAGAGAAACAGACACAGAATTTAACATGGTTTGACCTACAGTGAACTATAGACCTTCATCCAAGGGTGAAACGAAGAAAGCTCACCATGATCCATGAAGATTACAAGGAGTAGCCACTCAGCACTATACCCTAATCCCAATAGACCCAAATTCTCACTGCTGCTGGGATTTAGTACCCATTACAACCCTCTTCCACCACAAATCTCCTTGAAAATTCTTTGCCAGGTTGCACCGGGGGCTTTTAGGATGTGTCGCATAACACGCCAGGTCAATTATTATATATGTTCGAAAGCCGCCTTAATTGCGGTCTGCCCCTAGCCACCTTAATTGCGGCAACTTTGAGCTGCCTTCATTGCAGCCTCCAGCACCTTCATTGTGCTGGGTGTGAAGGATGTGTTTAGTCCCACATCGCCTAAAGATATGGCTTAAGTAGTGCTTATAAGGCTTGGGCAGTCCTCACCTTACAAGCCGACTATGTGGGGTTGAGTTAGGCCCAAGCCCAAAATCTAAGATGGTATTAGAGCCTATCCTAGATCCGCTGTTGGGTTATCCGCATCGTCCATGCTCCAGGTGCATAGCCCTGGGCGTGAGGGAGTGTATTGGAAAGCCGCCTTAATTGCGGTCCGCCCCTAGCCGCCTTATTTACGGCAACTTTGAGTTGCCTTCATTGCAGCCTTCAACACCTTCATTGTGAGGGGTGTGTTTAGTTCCACATCACCTAGAGATATGGCCTAAATAGTGCTTATAAGGCTTGGGCAGTCCTCACCTTACAAGCCGGTTTTGTGGGGTTGAGTTAGGTCCAAATTCTAAGAATATACAAGCCACTTTATAGCAATTCTACCCCTTGGTTTGTATTATCCTCACCATCAGCAATGAATCAACTCAGCACTCTCCCCAATTTGGAGGGGAACAAGAGGTGAGAATTAGAAGGGGAATGGTTTCCACCCACATCCCCTCCTCCACCATGAATTGTAAGTTCCCAACCAAGGAGAATTATGCCCGTCTCCTCATTTCCCCTTCCATTCCCCACATTACACCATGTCCAAACAGAGTCTAAAGAAATTCATTTTTCTATCAGAAAGGAAAGTTGTGTAGCAGTAGATTTTACCTTCGAGTCAAATTCCTGAACTTCCTCAAACAATGTAAAACATGAGTCCCAACAGATAGGAAGAAGATCAACAAACTCCCTCTCTGAAAAGTTTGCATCTTCAATATGTAAGCACAAGGATCGACAGGCTGCCAGCTAAAAAAATTGTGCACATGGTTAGTTAAAAACAGTGATAATGAGAACAAATATGTTGAACTAGCAGAGAAAACATAAGTAATGCTAATAGGAATACAAGGCTATGTAGCATACCCTGACAGATAAATCTTTGCCCTGTAACAATCTGATTAAAGCACAGTATACAGGCCTTTTTGTATCATCTTTAATCTGAGAAGGATAGAAAAGTCACACTATAGTAAGTACAAATAATTTGTTCCTTATTTGAAGGTTTTAGACAGATTATAAGATAATGACTAATTTTACAATCATAAACCTTCACTGTCTACACCTACACTGAAAATATTGAACTTGTATGGGTTTTGAATTTCATAATACTTCAGACGTGAAAGAATGTGTTGCATCAAATCTTTAGTCAAATTAAACTAAAAAATTTGGAAGTTGATAGGAAATGAAATTACTAAGTAATATTGAACTATAAGGGGTTATAAGGTTGGCTTGGTGGTTTGGGTGGGGGAGTTAAGGAGTGGAGTGATAAGGAGGTTGAGGGTTCAAACCCCACCCACTAACAAAATACAAACATTAACACTAACATTTGCTTGTAAAAAAAAAGTAATATTGAACTATAAAAATGGAGCTCAGCTCCTTACAACAGAGGATAAATCCTCTGGAGAACAAGAAAAAGCAAAGAGAAGGAAAGACAGAGAATGTGAAGACGGATCACTAAGGAGCTGCAATGAGCAGTCCTTCCCATGCCAAGGGCCACCCACAACCTATTCCCAATCAGAGATACCCTTCCTCTTCTCTGCACCCCTCATATATACCATTTGCTGCCCCCGACTAATCCTATGTCACCTGTCCATTCTGTTATATTTTCTCTCTCTCCTGCAACTGATTCCTCCACTTCTACTCACATAAGTCAGTGGCAGTGGGCCATCAATCCCTGTTAGAGGCCCATCAAAAGTTCATTCAGAAAACAACTCAATAAATTATATACCTCAGAAACCCATTGCCCCAAAATTACAGCAACTTTACGATGAATGATACGCAAATTTGGATGTTCATTTGATAGTTCGAGAGATAAAGCACCATTAAACCTGCAAATAAATGTTTTAAAATGAATAACCAGAGAAATATACACCAGTGAAAGCCTAACAAAGAGAAGGGTCTAATATCAATAATAAACTACGAAATTGAACTGTGTCATTAAAGAGATATAAATCTAAACCATCAAATAAGTTAACAAAAGCAAAATGATTAACCTCCTCAATTTAATCATCATTTTATTATCTAAAAGTTTGCAATTACCAGAAAAAGTTGTTATAGCTCTCCAGAGATTGGGTAATAATATATAAAAAACAAAAGTGCAAAATCTTAAGAAACTTTATTTATTTATGTAATGAATGGCAGGTGCATAGAAACAGTAGATGTGCCCCTCAATAGGTAGAAATTTGAACTAGCAAAGCCCAGAAATAATTGAGTAACTGATAAATACACCAAGAACTTCATTTTTTCAGGAATAATAGCATCTGAATATGGATAACTTACCTAAACATACAAATTAACCAGATATTATAAAAACAATAGTAACTTTGGACTCACCAGTCTTTAAAGCTCAGGTAATTAGAGAGTTCATAATAAACATAGGCAGCAGCTCCATAAGCAGCATCTTTAAGAAGCAATGCCGGAGTAATTTCTGTCACTGAAGTTGGGCAACTATTCATAGTCTCTCGAAGAAGAGAAACCACAACAGGACCTAGTAGCTAAAAATAACAATCATGACCACACTCCATATTAATCTATAGTCAACTATTGAAATATCTCAACAAGAGAAAATACAAGATAACCTAGGATTTTGAATGCCACCTACTTGGCTATTATTTTCAAACAATACAATGTACAGAGCTTCAGCACATGGCCTCAATTTTTCTGTCCACTGAACCATATCCTGCTCATGATGAAAAGCCTCAGGGTTACGATACCACTCCTCCAAATCACTTGCTGTCAGAACAAAATACCTGTTGGGTGATAAAAGGCACTGTTTAGGCTGGCAATAGAGAGCATGGTGGGGAAATGTGTATAAACCTTGTAACTTACTAGTGTCTAGGCTTATCGTATATATAGTAGTTAGACCATATCTTGTAATTATTGTAATTATTAGGATTCATGTATTCTTTTTTCATAAATAATAAAAAAGAGATTCATTAAGAAGAGAATTGCAATGCAAGATAGGAGGATAAGATATCCTCCACACAAGAAAACTCCATAGAGACATAAAAACAAGAATAGCCTACAACCTCCAAAAAAACAAAGCACAATGGAGCGTACACTCTATCCATATCCTCCTAAGAATACAAAAAGAAACACTTAGGAGTTAAGATAATGCATCATGTAACAAAGCATGTCAATCTCTTTGCATATCTATCAAGGAAACACCTAAATAAACGATGGGCTGAACACCACAAACAAGCCAACAACAGGACCGTATCCCAAATGTTATATATAGATGAAGAAGTTTCTTTGAAGACTCTGGCATTCCTTTCCAACCATAGGCATCAAAGTACAGCAAACACTGCACCGCAAAAGAGTTTTAGCATCTTTACGGAAGCAAAAACCTCTAAAGTTAATAAGAATAAACTGTTGCAAATCCTTAGGGCAGACCCGGTTTTCTCCAAAGATGCCTAAAGCCTATTCCAATGAGAATTCACAGCTGAACAATGCAAGAAGAGATGAGTCTCAGTTTCTGAACTAGAAAAGCACATCACACAAATATTAGGGGACAAGGCAGTGAGCGGTCTTCGCTTTTGTAACATGTCATTAGTGTTAATCCTGTTAAGAACGGCAGTCCAGACAAAAGATTTGACCTTTGGGGGAGCTTATTAGGATAACTGAACTTAACTCCACCCCAAAAACATAGCTCATATAGGGTGGGTTGCCCAAGTTATTATAAATGGTTCTTTACTCATATACTGAGGCGATGTGGAATTCAAAATTTAACATAACACATGGTTTTCACCAAAGCTTCTCTCTTTTTCCTCTATCTGGATATGGTATCTAGGGCCTAAAGAGAAGAAACCCTCAAACTGTGCACACCCAATGAATCCACTATTCTCCAATAAAAAAAAATTAAAAACGTGTCTCAACTCCAGTTAGCTGACTTTCGTCTGCTGCATGGTCATTCCACCAGGTTCCTTCTCTTCTCCATCATTTTCTAACACTCTTTCCGGCCTGCAACACCATTGAATGAAGTGCCTTCCTTCAATAGGCCAACCACTGAAGTCGCAGCACAAGCGGTCCTCCACATGCCTCATGTGTTCCACCTCCACGGCCCACACGTGAAGACGCATGTGACACTCTTTATGACAGTTGTCTTTGCCGATGCCCCCGTCCTTGTCATCACCTATCAGCCATACCTAGCTGGTGTGTGTCCCAGATTTGTTTCAGGCATATTGTGGTTTCCATTTTTGTCCTTTGTTCTTTGACCCATCACTAGTGCTGGTAACCACATGCTCTGAGAGACCCTTTGACTGCAGAAACCCCTATTTTTACCATGTCAATGCTCCTCGCTCCACTAACAAATTGGATGATGGTAGTCACTATGAATCTATGATACCTGGGTCTGATATCAAGTTACGGGTTACCGATCAAGTCAATAAGGACCATCTCACAAACAAGGCTGATCTGTGCCTGAGGCTGAGCATCCAAAGTGGGAGAATATTGAGGCCTAGTTGTGAAGTTTTGTCAAATCCACAATTTCTCACTCAAGCCGATATTTCGCTTCTCACCTCACCTGCTAATCGGTTTGGGAGCATGAAAGGTTCTCTATACCAATGATATCCAGCGACTTAACAGTGTCTATTATGATCTTAAGAGTACGAGTATTAATGCCCCATGGAAGGTTGATGGTCCTATGTCCACCTATCTAAGTAAGGTTGATGATGGAGCACTCCACAATTCAATGAATTATCACTTCACTAGGGAAAAGATCCTATCGGGAGATATCGCCACTAGTTTTATCAATTCCAATGATCCATTGGCAGATGTCTTTACCAAATCCATGAGGATAAGTTATTTGTTAACAAGCCTAATGTATATGATCTATATGCTCCAACTTGAGGGGGAGTGCTGGAAACATGTGTTATTAGCTTGTAAATTATTAGTGCCCAAATTTATTGTACATATAGTAGTTAGACCATATCTTGTAATTATTGTGGTTAGGATAACTAGGATACATGTATTCATTGTCAAATTAGTTTATATTCAGCTCTCCATGATGTAGCTAAAACATAGTTTTCACCAAAGATTCTCTCGTTTTCCTCTATCTCAACAGAGTATAATCATAAGGAAAAATATCACAAAGGTATAAAGAAAATTACAGCCATACAGCTGAATCTCAGCAGCTCATCAGTGTCCAAACTATAACAAAAAGGAAAGTTTACTTTGATCTCACAATCAGTGAATTTCAAAACCAGAATTAACGCTTTAAGATAACTGCTCAGTCTATTATTTTCAACAGCCATGAATATCTATTTACACGAAACAGGAACACGAACATCTCTGAACTTTCTGGCTATTGTAGTTTTTCCATAACTTAAAAACAATGTCTTTGGTTTGTCAATGCAGATTGGTTGTTCAGTTTGGTACCACTGTTTTGCCATTGTAACAACGTTCTTGCAAGCAGTAGGGCAGACATACAATTTCAGGAGACTTCCAAGTTTCAAGTGCTTTATTTTCTAGAGTATATTTAATATAATGATTTATGGTCTCATGCTATATTCTCTCAACATTGATTTTTCTATTCCAGTGTATTTAGTCCCCCTATCCATCTCATTCTAACCTGGACAAAAAGTTTATCCTAAAACAATTTAGGCCCTTATATACCTCGGATTGCAGATGACTTCCTAAATATGTTCAGCTCGATCCACAGGAGGCATTACCAAAATAAAATAATTAAAAAAACAACAATAACTCAGTCTAGTAGAAAGAAACCTCAGAAGAATGACTTCTAAACGAGGGATCTCTTTTACTGATTTGGAGAAACAAAAAAAGGCTTGGAACAACTTTTTTAATTGACTTCATTTTCATAAAAACTTAAATCTATTATCTGGTAAACACATAGCACACCTTTAGACCTCATTCAGTTGAGAAAACCAGACAAACACAGGTAAAATAATCAAACCAAAACAGAGCTAAGAAGTGAATACCTTGTTATCAATACATTACACAAGAAGACTATTCGGTCATTGGGCAGAAGGGAAGTTACAACACCACCAACTGCACCGGAAATATTTTTCTTCATCTGCTCCAGTGAAATTCCATTTTCATCAATCACCCGACCAGTAAGACTTGGCTTGTATTCCTTACATTCCAGAATATTCTTAATCATCACCATACATTGAATGAGAAATTGTTCAAAAGACAACAGAAATGGCTCAGGATCTGTTATCTTATTCAAACAGAAGTCCATGACAGATGAAAGCACATATTTATCGCCAAATGAATAAGGATGTCTGCCCTGAAAGGCAACTAAAATTTTCATCAATTTGGTAGATGCCCTCATTACAAAGCCCCAAAATTTAGGATATTGCTTTTGAAAAGACGAATCTGCGAACAAAAGAAATGTCCCATAAGACTAGAAGGCAGAAAGAAGTAATATTTTACACACAAGAAAAAGCACAGCAAGTAAACAAATGGTGTTTTCCATTTTCTTACACTACATATGAGAATTAGACATTTTAACGTGAGGAAGGAAGGAAATATTAACATTTCAAGCATGTTTGGTTTTGATTATTTTTGGGGGGGGAAATTGCTTTTTTTCTTCAAAAGCTCCCTTAGGAAGCCTTACATTATAAGCTCATTTAAACACAAAAGAAGCTAATCCAAAGACACACTTAAAGGTTCAATTTTTTGCATGGCATCTAGCTACATAGCATACAACTACTGGTTATTATATGCGAAAAAAGGGGAAAACAAGAAAGAATGTACTGCAATCCTGGCCACCGAAAGCTAAAGATAAATTAAGAAACACATAAGCATCGTGACATATGTTGGATACACTGCTCATTTACAAAAAAATCATTTTAAGGATACATTAACACCTAACCCCATCTTTCCTTGTAAATCCACTCATTCACCTCAGTATTATTATCTTTGCTACATTTCACTTTTTTTATTTTGTTCTTGCTGACACTTCATAACCCAACATTCACTACTACAGAGCATTGCTGGTCTTAATAGAGATGTCTTTGCAATCACGAATTATGCCTAATGATTTTCTCCACTTCACCCAGCCTACTTGAATCCTATGTGTGACGCCCTCATCACTCTCCCTATCACTTCATAAGATAGATTCATGACACCAAAATCAAGCACCTTGAGGAACGATGTGAAACCCAAATTTCACCTGCAAAACATTGCTAACTTGCATTCCATTTACCCCACCACACTCCTACTAAACAAAAATAACAATTCAATTTCAAAGCTTCTCTCCACAATTCAAGTTCCGAATTTACTCCTCTTGACTCACCAACTATATCATCCGGCAGCTGCAAAATGCATGCTTGGAGGCATTAGCTTTTGGGTGTGCCTAAGTACATCCAATACTAAGTTAAAGAGGTTTGGACTCAAAGTCGACCTACGGTACAAATCTTTTGTTACAGCATGAGTTTGCACACCAATTAAATTAAAATTTATCCACACAAAGTTTTGATAATCAAATTCCCAGTTAAATAACTACAAAGCAAAGTCTAAAGTAGACATTATCAATTTACCATTCTACAAAACTGTAACTTAATAAGCCAAAGAGTAATGATCGTATAGTATGTAGCACACAATGATGGAATGAGTCTTGTTTAGGAAACAAATGATTCTTAATGTTCTCATTTTTAGAAACTTGGATAATATAGTTATTCATAGTAACTTAAACACAAGGATATACACATATGCACAAGAAATAGAAGTCTCACAATATGGAAGGAGTGACTGAATGGAACTTAAGAGCACAGGTGAGACTTCCTTGACTGGTCGAACCTCCTACAAAACAGTAAAACAAGGCCCATTACCTTAACTTTTGAATTGATTATTTTGAAAAATAGAAAAGAAATGAGGATGAAGACATGAGATGGATAGATAATTACCTGAAAACACTTTGAATCACTTTGAAATCCTGAAATAATTAATTGTCGTATTATCTTTGAACATAACAACCATCTCTCACATGTAAGATAAAGTTCATGATGCTGATCTTCAGCATTAGAATTATAGCTTTGAGAAAGAGCCGAGAAACCATGCAGTATTGTCTGCACATCACTTTGCCAAAGGCGCCAGCTATAATCAAAGAAACGTGATGATATCTGCCACACAAATGGGATGAATATGTTCTCTTATTTAGAGTAAGCACAGGTTACTAAACAGTACTCTAAATCTAAAAATATTGTGTCAATCAAATGCAGAATTCTGAGGCAGAAAGGTGAAGATGTAAAAAAATTGGGTGAAAACAATAAAAAGGAAACAATAGAATAAACACCAACAGAGCCTGGATGCTAGACCATAAGTACTTCAAAGGATAGACGACCAAGCATTATACAGTGTTACAAAACATTAGGAACATAGTACCCAAAAAAAAGACCAATGAAGGAATTAAATACAACTTATAGCTGTACCCAAAAAAAAAAAAAAAAGACGATAACAAAATTTATAGGGCACATACACCTCACCATTCATCCAGCCGATATTATGTAGTAAACTAAAGTTTATTCTTGGCTTTTACATATTAGAAGCTTTTTATCCTTGGCAAAGTAACACTAAATTTCATCTATAATAGCATTTACACTCTTTATACATCATGGAGCACAATGATTAGATATAATGCTATATCCTCCTAACCACATTTTGTGCTTTTTTAGTGCTTCATCTTTATTTTAGAAAGGGTAGTGCTATATCCTCCTCTAACTAATTCCCCCAACATCCTCCAACTCACTTAAAATAAAAAGTATTAAATAAAAAAAGTAAAAGCATTTAATATATTGGGAACTCAAAAAAGCATTCAATACTTTCTTCTTTGAGTAATTAGAAGGAATATTAGGAAGATATAGAATTATTCTTTTATAAAAGCCCACCCAAACACACTAAAACATAACAGAAGTACTTAGAGAAAAAGATTTTTTCCATTAGAAGCGTCAGTAAGAAAGTAGATTAGAGAGGGGGCGTTAGGGCGCGTGCAGGGGTTTTTGACGGCAGACTTCCAGGATCTGGCTGGTCTCAGGGTGACAGTTCTGCTGGTAGGGTCGCTGGTCTGAACGGCTGGTCCACAGCGGCCTGCGGCGGTCAATGGTGGTTTTGCTGGTCGGACAAAGACAAATGGCACAATTAAGGTGCCGAAAAGAACAAAGGTTCTAAAAGGGTTGCAATGAAGGCAACTTGAGGTTTGGGTAGTCTCCCAAATCGAGAGTTTTGATACCATGTGAAAATTATGAGATAGGATTTTCTGAATATGCTTGAGTGAATCATGCACTCAACAGTCTTGGTATTTATATTTATATACACTTCATAATTAATTACATGTTATGTTTATAAGGAGAAATAAATACAAGTACAACTCCCTAAACTTCCTAAGTACATGAATCTAAAAATACATGAACCTAAGGCTCTAAGTCCTCCTACTTCCAATAACTATCTTGTTGTTTCCAACATGTTTGCATTGTGCAGAATAAAGGCAAATATTGAGACAACTTAAGCAAGAAAAAAATAGGGAAAACATAAAGAACCAAAGGATCTGCACCTCTGCAAAGTTGCGCTGGTCCGATGTAAGGCGTTTTGTGGACAACTCCTTTAAGGTACTAAACAGAATCAGAAAGATTCGGTGGGAAGCAAGAACATCTGCTGATTGAAGCTGCTGAGATAAAACCAAAAAGATGTCTGGCCTGAGAAGTCATTAGATTAGCATATCAGTTTATAGGGCTTGCTTTACAAAGAAATGTTGAAATCAGAAAGAATAGGAAAGCATACAAGCCAAACAACAAGCTTGAATACCAAAGAAATAAATATCGAAATGTACCATTCTTTGGGGTAATCAATGCGAGCAATTTTAGAGATGAGCACCGCCAACATGACAGCTATCTGCATTCTAAAGATTAAAATAAATAAAAGAAGGAAATCTCTACCACTTATCAAAAGCATATCCAGCAAAAATGATACGACCCTGGGGGAAACCACACCACAAAAACTAGCCGTTGTGGTTGGAGAGCCCAGTGTCATATAAACCCCACACCGGAATCCCATACTTCCGATGTGGAACTCAAGTCCCCTACCTTGCAACTAGATCCTAACAAATAACAAAAATAAAATACTAACTAAAGGCCTATGAAAAGGGGGAAGGGCGGAGGACGACTTTCATTTACCATTAAGTCTAACAGCAACCGTAATGCATCCAAAGTCGCATATTGGTAAGGCTCATTACATTGGAGAGAGAAGATTCAGAAGTTGGAACCCCATGCAAATCGAACAGCACTACTGATTTTTGTTAAAGAGAGACTGGTACATGAATGGATCAACCTATACAGAATGACACCATTTCTAATAAAGAAGAAACAATTAATGAGCTTGTTTGCCATTGAGACAGTAACTAACAGGGTAATAACACTCTAAACAGAATCACAAACAAGGGTAGAGTCCATCAAGTATGAAATCACTCCCAAGCACTATCGGAAGCATATAATATGGTACATTTACCACATTAACCCCAGCCAAAACAAAAAGGCGGCCTAGTGCACGAGGCTCCCACCTAATGGAGTCTGGTATGGGTAGATGCACGCAGTCTTACTCCCACAAGCGAAGAGGTTGTTTTGAGGATTTGAACTCGTGACCTCTAGGTCACAGGATAACAACCTTACCATAGCGTCATGGCTCACTCTCAACCCTAACCAAAACAAAAAATAAAAAAAGAAAGCACCTGTTCATTCTCTTCTCTCAAGTGCATCAACAACTTCTGCCTCAAATGCATTTTCTCCTCCTTGCTAATCCCCCTGCAAAGCCCAAAAAAACAAAAAACAAAGACAAAAAAAAACGTGCATGTTTGGTTCAGCTTAATTTTTACACAAAAACATCATTTCAGCATCATTTTGATTACAAGTTTTCTATATACGAAAAGTAATCTAATCCAAAAACACTGATTACCAACCAATGATATATCACTTACAATGAATCGCGGCGGTGGCGCCAATATCGATTGATGCTGTTCTTGAAGTAAACGGTGGCCATCAAACGCACGTCCACTTGCGACGCCAAATCCTTCGCAGTAATCACTTCCTGCATTTTCCATTGACAAACAAAAACAAAAACGCTCAAAACGAACGAAGCATGCGAACTAACTTCATCGGAACCCTAACGAAGAGAAAGATAGAGAGAGAGAGAGAAACGAACGAGGAGGCAGGAACAGAAGCCAGGCCTGGATTCCGATTGAGCGAGGGCTTCCTCTGCAGGGCGGCGTTGACGGTGGTCGGCGCTCAAGGAATTTGCGAGCAACGAGTACATCGCCGCCACGTCGGAGGCTGAGAGCGCCATCGTCAGATAAGAAGAAGCAGAAGAAGAAATAACCGTTTTCTTTTGTTTGTTTGTGTGAATGAGATTTGAGAAAGGTGGAAATGGAATCGCCGTTAAATGCGAATGGGGGCTTTTATAGATAGGTAACACTTACTTTGTGAATTGAAGAGAGAGAGATAGAGAAAGTAAGAGAGTGTTTTTGAGAGAGTGAGTGTATCGAATGAGACTGTGTAATGAGTCTTTGTCGTTCTAAGTTGAAGCAACGTTTGAGAGCATTATTACCAGGTAATAAAAATGAGAACGAAGAGCCTGATTGAGACCCAGTGCGTCGTCGTTTTGGCCATTTCAGATTCAGAGATTATATATCCTGCACTTGCACATCATAGGCCTAGTTACACCACGTTGGTGCCAACTCGTATTGACCATCTTCATGTTAGTAAAATGAAGGCTAAAATATCATTTTTGTCCCTTAATTTATTTTTTAGTTTTAATTTGGTCACTTAATTTTTAAAAGTTTCAATTTGGTCCCTTAACTTGTCTCTATTAACACAAGTTAGTCATCTCCGTCAATGACATAAACAAATGAATTTCAAAGTGGTCCTTTAAATTGTTAACAAATTTCAAATTGGTCTTTTAACTTTTAAATGAATTTCAAATTGGTCTTTTAACTTTTAAATGAGTTTCAAATTGGTCCCTTAAATTTTAAATGAGTTTCAAATTGATCCTTTAAATTGTTAACATGTATGGTACTTTCGTCACTTTTGCTTATGTAATTGACTGAGGGGGCTAACTTGGGTTCACAAAGACAAGTTGAGGGACCAAATTGAAACTTTTAAAAGTTAAGGGACCAAATTGAAACTAAAAAATAAGTTAAGGGACCAAAATGGTATTTTAGCCTAAAATCAACTCTAGGGAGAGAGAGGGAGGGTATGTTTGATTTTTCCTTAAAGGGCACTCTCCAATGGACCTTTGTCCAAAACAAATTAATTTTTGTTTCTTAGGTAATGTGATTTTTAAATGCGTCTTGCTAACAAGTATTTTTAGGGTATTGTTTAAAAAATCTAAAGATAGAAAAACTTTATTGAAAAATGTAACTTTTGAATGTTTAATATATAGAACATATCACTTTTAATGTAAAGTTTTTATCTTTGATTCCTTAACTAATGTCTTTAGAGCACTGATTAGCATTTACCTTTTTAAATTCATGCACAACCATTTCAAGTTTCAACCTGTACGAATGGGAGAAGTTTACTTTGTTCAAAGAATAACACATCGCAAATGTTAATGAAAAATTACTAAGGCTAAGTTTGTTTCAGATTTTTTTCAACGCAAACGGAAAAATACAAGAATCGATGCACTTTTTTTAACGCAGCCCTCCTCAGCTTTCAACAAAGGTGCATTTAGGGTACTGTGCAACACTGAAACAAATAGACACTTATGTTGTGTTTGGTTTAGATTATATATGATGCTAACAGGAAAATTTATCGTCTCGAGATAATTTTTTCCAAAGCTCCAATTTGTAGCTTTTGATGAACGGAGCTTTCAACTTGATTTTAACGTGGAAGAATCTATAACAAAGAAGCTATTAATGTTCAAATATCATTTCATTGAATTATAAATTATCATTTTATATTGTGTTTCTTATTTTAGTTACAGAAAATTATTAAATTTGGGTACTGTACAACGCTGAAACAAATAGACACTTCAACGAGCTTATAGCGGATAGCTTATAGCGGATGAGAAAGTAATCCCGTTTGGTAAACACATCTGTCACGAGCTTATAGCGTTTTTTCCAGACTCTACTTGAAGTAGCTTTTGACCTTATAGCTTATAGCGTTTCATTTTTCTTTCCACTTTTATCCTTGTTATCTTCATTTAATTCTACCTTTATTTTCTTCTCTCTTTTATGTAAAATCATTAATGAAGATGTCCTTTTATGTCATTTTATATTTTTCAGCTAGTTCAACCGCTAGTTTTACCAAACACTTTCATAGAAAATAAGCTAGCTTATCCGCTATCAGCTACCTCATCCGCTATCCGCTATCAGCTAGCTTATCCGCTAGCAGCTAATTTTATCAGAGCCTGTTTGACAAGGCACTTCAACGAGCTTATAGCGGATAGCTTATATCGGATGAGAAAGTAGTTCCGTTTGGTAAGCGCATCTGTCACGAGCTTATAGCGTTTTTTCACGAGCTTATAGCGTTTTTTTCCAGACGCTACTTGAAGTAGCGTTTGAGCTTATAGCTTATAGCGTTTCATTTTTCTTTCCACTTTTATCCTTATTATCTTCATTTAATTCTACTTTTACTCTCTTCTCTCTCTTTTATGTAAAATCATTAATGAAGATGTCCTTTTATGTCATTTTATATTTTTCAGCTAGTTCAACCGCTAGTTTTACCAAACACTTTCACAGAAAATAAGTTAGCTTATCCACTATCCGCTATCCGCTATCAGGTACCTCATTCGCTATCCGCTATAAGCTATCCACTACCAGCTACCTTATCCGCTAACAGTTAATTTTACCAAACAGGCTCTTAATGTTCAAATATCATTTCATTGAATTATAAATTACCATTTTGTAGTGCGTTTCTTGTTTTCGTTACAAAAAATTATTAAATTTGTCTTTGAAAAATTGGTTACCTGTTGTATTATTAGTCTTTAATTGATTTAAATTTTTTATGTGATTATTGATAAATGATTTTGTGCTTTTAATTTTGATGGAACTCAATGTCATTGGACGTTTGAGAAAAGGAGCTTTGTTGTTCTCATTTATTAGTTCTATTGGGATGCCAAATTGAATTACAATCAGCAAATTTTGGCATAATGTTGAACTAAGTTGAATGTAATCTCAAATAAATACGGATGAGTTTGGATTCGCGTCGCCATTGACGGGACGCCAACGAAGAGAAAAATCACTCTCACGTTTGCTCGAAAAAAGAATCATGAGGATGCCATTTTGACTATGAAAACGTCTGATACAGCGTGATTTCTTTATAAACCAAACACTCAACTAAGTTATACATGGTATAAGTGAATCGAAAGATTAACTTTGTTCTATTTGTACTCAACAAATGTGCCAATGTAGTATTATGGGCATTGTCTCCATCCATTTCATTAAGGTTCTATTTGGCAAAAATGGCTGATAAGCTAGTTTTATGGCTGATAAACTATTTTTTAGCTGAAAGCTTATAGCTTATAGCTTATAGCTGAAAAGCTAGTTGATTGAATTTGAAGTGTTTGATAAAATTAACTGTTGAACTAGCTTATAAATGTAAAATGACATAAAATGGTATATTTATGACAAACCTAATAAATTGAGAATTTCATTAAATGAGTGAAGGTAAAAATGAGAGAAAAGTCAATAAGCTATAAGCCATAAGCTAAATAAATTAGCTTATGAAGAAAAGTTATAAGCTCATGAGATAAGTTTGTTTACCAAACATCTCTACTTTGGTCAAACTAGCTTATAAGCTAGTCAAATAAGCTATAAGCTAGCTTATTGGACATGCCAAACCAAACAGAGCCTAATTTATAATGTTATCCCAACATGAATTTAGTTATGTGGAATGTAGGACGAGAATTTGTCACATGGATATTTGTCTTGGTTGGTTTATGCTAATGATGATCATGTACCTAGAAATGTTGATGAATTGGTGTATCGGTAAAGTTTTCACCTTAGCAAGAAGAATGTGAAGTTGGAAGAGATTAGGACATTTATGATCTTTTTGTTTAATGTGATTTTGAGTGGAAAGGGGAGAAACGAAAATGGAAATGAAACATTATTTTCTCTTGTTTAGTAATGAATTTGAAAACAAAACAGTCAAATAATAAGAGAAATTCTACGTGGAAAGGACTCTGATCGATTGTAGACTTGAGGGATGAGAGAGATGATCGTAGAAACGAGAACAGGTTCCAGCGCATGTTTTTATTTTTTGCTATTTTTTAATGTTTTAAATAGTTGTTTTTTTGGACCCTTTAATTTAATGGATGGTTGGGATTTAGTGCTGGAGAGAGGCTGTAGACACAACTACAAGAGAGAATCCAAACCTGCTAATATTAAACATAGTTTTTTTTTCCTTCTCTAAATTTAAATCCAGTACAATTCTCGCAAACAACGCCAAGGAACCTCAATCTATACCAACATTGTCCACTCCATCAACCATCATTGGTCTCACCTCCTCATTTTAAACTATTGGTATATATATTTTGTTTGGTTTATGCTTCATCTATTTTTTTTAATTAAATTAGGTTATTTCTTTCATGAATGGTGAGGTTGTTTGCAAGATTGGGTTGATGATTTTATTAGACCTAACTTAGTTATCAAAGAAATAAATATAGGTCTCGGACAAACTAAAGACAGAAATAACATAGCAAGCCAATAATAAACATAAGTCTCAAATGAATTAAGGTAATATAACTGTTGTCTGTGTGAATTTGGTGCTTTGCCGATTGATCAGCTGGTTAGCCGATTGGTCAGCTAATTAGTCGGTTGGTCGGCTAACACACACAGTTGATTCCCATTGTTCAGGTGATATGCTGAGAAAGTGACTCTGTTTTTCAATTGTTGGTTCCTAAGCTACTTCAGAAGGCCCCTAGTGTTAAAGGTTAAACTATAATCCTAATTTTGCATAATGTAAAGGAAAAAAGCAATAAAGGAAAGTGATAAAATAAAGTAAAGATAAATATAAAGGCTTACGTTTGGTTAATTGTGTGTGTGAAAATTGTTTGTACAATTGGTATTTATAGTCTTAAACTACCACTGTTTACCACGTTCTTAACTCATTAACCCATATTTTACATCATGTAAAATCATGGCTAACGACAATAACGTAGGTAACTGTTTTGTCAGATAAGTCACAAACCAAAACTTCTTGTCTCAACCAATTTGTGAGAACAGATTCAAGTGCGTAGCCTTTTTCCACTATGCCTATCCTCCACCGATAAGCCTGATGAGTCGACCAATTCCTCTACCTCGCTTCTTCCCCTTCTCCTCCATATCCCTATTTTTAAGGGAATAGGTCTTCATGCATGTCCTGGAATTGACAAACTCACGAACTACCAATAATAATTTAGGTAACTATCCAGACAACTAAGTTATGGACCAAAACCCACTATCTCAGCTAATTTTTCCATCAGCTGACCATGCCGTGCATATCCCTATTTTTATGGGAGTGAGTGTTTATGAACGTTATCTGATTTGGTCAACTAATGAATTGTCCTTAATTACAATTGATCAGCTTCTATTTTCATATTTTATCTCTAAAACTATCTTCAACTTCATCCCAAGAATCTAAGGAAGTGTTTACATGGCTAAAACTTCATGGTGAGATGCCTGTGTCCTCTCTTGATTGCGCTCCCTTTTTGGGTTCAATTAGTATCATATTATTAAAATATTATTGATATAACAAAAATATTGAATATAACAAAAATATCTTTAAATTATACAAAGCTATAAATTATCTAAGAAAAGAATAATAAATTAATTGTAATTAATATAGAGTATAAATAAATATATTATAGAAGGAAATAATTTTTTAGTTTTGATAAAATGAAAAATTAAAATAAGGATAGACTTGAAAAACATAATTGAAATAAAAAAAATTAGGGAATGCCAGTAAAGCATATTCGTGTGACAATAGAAAGATCCTCTTTATTTCTCAGGGTATCATTATTATAGTTTTGTATATATAAACACATAAATTTTTAAAATGGATGACATTTATTAGGCTTTTATTTGTTTTATGAATCCAAAACTATAGTAATGAAGTTTTTCATTTCTTTTGTGAAATGGAGAGGATCTCAACTCGTGACAATAGCCCCACTCTCTTGTATAATTAGAGTCGGTTGGTCTTTTCTTCGTGAACAATGCTAAATAACACGAAACAATGAGTATCGAATCCAAAACAATCAATAGGATTAAAGCATAAAATCACAAAAGACGGGGAAAAATGTGTAAAAGGTAGATAATAAAAGTCATTTCCTCGTAAGAAAGGCTTCGTAAAAAAGTTACGGATTTATCATTACCTTTTTTTTTCCTTTTTTTTTTACTAAAAAAGATATTCATTCATTTAAATTGATAAAATACATCGAAAACAACATAAATTCAATATCGCTAAAAATCTAAAAGGATGAATCTTCGAACAAACTCATAACTTTACATGGCATTCCTACAAAGTGATCCTCATGAAGAAATAGAAGCAAGAAATAAAACTTGAGTGTTCTCTAAAATGTCTAGCTTCTAAAACTCTCTCTTCCTCCTTCTTGAACTCTTTCCATACTACTACTTCATGGCTCAACCAAAAGGTGTAATTATGCTCTGCACTTGCCTCTTCTGAGGATCCTGTGCATCAGAAAGCCCTAGTTAACGATCCAGAGTAAGAAATGGGTGGGGAGATGGAAGAATCTAGTCTCGTTTCTAATAGCCTAAGAGGCACAGAGACCATGCTTTGCCCAAGGAAGCAGAAGGGCCTCTTTTTAGGTCTCGGGCATACCTGGCCTTTAGAAACGACGCTAGAAGGCAGCCATCTTCTACTCCCTCATCCTTACCTTGGTATCAGAGCCATATTTGTAACAAGAGCCTATGAAGGAGTAGTATGAAAGATAGTAGAGAAGAGGAAACTTGCAAACATGGAATCCTCCACCTCATGTCAACCCCTTGAGCCTGTTAGACTTTCTTCTTCGTTATATATACCTAACTCTTGTCTCCGAACTCTTTCAAATCGAATAGACAACCTAGTAGAAGTTTCTATTCTCCCTGAAGATATGAAACTTGAGGAGACCAACCTCCCACTCTTGAACCAATATAGTCTTTATGCCAGAAACAAATCTATTACTAGGAGCCTCAAATCGTTAGTCTCTACAAAGAGACCTCCAGTCAAAGAATATATCCAGAGCACCAGGATGGATCAGTGTGGTCTTCGCGCCACTAGTCAAGAACAATATGTAACCCTAGAATTTTCGCCAGAGCTCATTACTCACTGGAAACGTCAAGGCTACACCCATATTCATATTGGAGCAGTGAGGCTTTGCCTTACACTTCATGGAAGGAAAGGAATCCCAGCCACAGCTCGAGTTGCACTCCTTAACTCAACATAAGTGAGGTATCCGGATGTATTGATCGGAACAGTACTCACTTCCTTAGCTGCGGGAACCGTGATCCTAACAATAGCCCCTGATTTTAATGTCCGACTAGACGACCCCAATGTCTCTACTTTTTTGAAGGTCCAAGTCCAGATCAGCGGAGTTGAACAAGTAGCTACAGCCATGACGGCAACACTCCATCATCAGATGATCTATAGACTACAAGATCATGCTTTAGATCTTCACTTCCCCAATTCTACAGGGGATGCTCTCATGATCGTGGCTTCCAGGGAAGATGTTCCAGCCATCATCCAGATCCCCAAACAGATCCCAAGGGCGGATTTGATGAAACTGATGCCATTGGAGTGGATCACCAATTATGAAAAAGAGCATACATTGAGCAGACCTAGCCATACATTTCTTCCCCCAGATAGTTTCTCTTTAGGAGACGGAACGGTGAAAACTGTCTTCAAACCACCTGTAGAAGAACAAGAGTCTTTCCAACACCCAGAGGAAGCAAAGCTTGCTGAAATTTTCAGTGATCTCGGAAAGGAGTTTAGCAAACCAAGTACATCTGTACATCATGCTTTGACAATCACTCCAGTTGTAAAGCAAAAGCAAAACAAGCTAACTCCTCCCATCCACTATATTTACCCAGACGGTGAATATTCCTATGTGTCTCACATTGAGGGACATTTCATTTGGGATGTAGCATCAGAGATGTGTGCCTCCGATTGTTCTTGCGGAGAATATGGAGAAGAAGATATCGATTCTGATCTAGAAAGAAGAATGGAAAAAGCATGCCGAAGGTACTGCGAAGAAAAGCAAAATCTCAATGCTCCCAGAACAAATATACCAGGCGCCACAAAGATGATGGTGACAGAGATGATGAGTCCCGACGACGAAGACCGTGGGTAGGAATTCGAAACCCACATGCCGCTCCTTCTCGAGAGGAATACCTCCGTCTAAGAGCAGCTGAAATCCTTCAAGAAGATCAGTGGCCAAGAGAAGAGAACCAACAACGGCCAAATCAAAAGGCAAAATCCATATTAAAGGAACCTTCTCCAAGCTGCCTTACAATTCCCTGTATGATGCTTACACCTTCTAACTATGATGAGGATTTCCCGCCTTTGGACAGAAGGACAGATGAATCTTCAGAATCAGACTTTGACAGCCAATCGGATGAAGATGTCCAGCATTGCTGTGCTATACAACCCTGCCTCAGGATGCAACAGGCCTCCACAAATCCCCCATTGCCATTCGTCAAGATACAAGTCCTACCGTCAAAATATGATAGGCTTATTCCTGTCATTGCTTACATGGACACCGGAGCCAGCAGGAGCCTAATGAATCCAGAAATCCTACCTGCAGAAATGTGGAAACCTCATAAGGAATACTTCTATGCTGCAGATGGCAAAATCTTTTCAACTGACTTGATCTCAAAGACAAAAGTTGGGATCAAATTCTTCCCTGAATGCATTGTGTGGACTAAAGTGTTAGGCAGTAAGCTTCTTGACAAGGACGTTCTCATTGGGATGGATATCTATTGTCAGGCAAAAAAGTTGCAAATTCTTCCTCAAGGAATCCGGTATAAATACTATTTTAGTCCCTATACTGATATTCCAAAGCTGTTTGCACTTCAACAAGTCCCAAGAGGATATGAAAAGATCAGGGATGACCTTTTGAATTGTTGCACAGAAGATCATGGTCAGTTTCAACATCCTTCTCCACCATGGAAGAATGAAGAGTTCTTCATCCATTTGCCTTTTAAAAAGAATGAAGACATCAATCCCACAAAGGCCGCCCATCCGGGTATGAACCCTGGTGACCTTCAACTAGCACAAAAGGAATGTGAATCACTGTTGAAACAAGGTCTTATTGAGCCAACCACTTCAAAATGGGCATGTCAAGCCTTTTATGCGGAAAAGAGATCAGAACAAAGAAGAGGAAAGAAGAGGTTAGTCATTGACTATAAGCCTCTAAATGAATTCCTTCAAGACATCAAGTTTCCAGTCCCAAATACGGTCGTAGAATTTGCACAGCTCAAAGGTGCCAAAATATACTCCAAATTTGATCTCAAATCAGCATTCTGGCAACTGGGCATCAAACCAGAAGACAGATACAAACGACATGCTGCATACCAAATGGGCACTATCAATGGACAGTTATGCCTTATGGTCTGAAAGTAGCACCTTCTCTATTCCAGAGAGCCATGACAAAGGTTTACCAGCCCATCCTTTCTCATGCCTTGATCTACATTGATGATGTCCTTATTTTTTCAAAAACTGAAGAAGAGCACATGGCCCATCTTCAACAGTTCTCAGATCTAACGAGGCAATATGGAGTAATGCTTTCAGCCCAAAAGAGTCAATTGGGCCAAACTAGTATAGAGTTCTTAGGGATGACCATCTCAGATGGGTTCTTCCAGCCAGGCCCACATATAGCCCAAGAGTTACTAAAATTCCCAGATGAAAATCTCACGAAAAAAGAGATCCAACAATTTTTGGGAATTATTAACTTCTTGAGGAACTTTATCCCTAAGGTTTCAGCTTATACTAGCCAATTGTCTAAGCTATTAAGAAAAAAGGAAGCAAATACCCCTTGGGGCCATGAACAGACAAAAGCAGTGCGACATTTAAAAGAAGTCGCTCAGAATCCACCACCACTGAAGATTCCTGACAAAGGCAAGAGAATCCTTCAGACAGATGGCAGTGACTATTTCTGGGGAGCAGTGTTGATCGAGGAAATAGAAGACAAGAAATTTTACTGTGGCCACGCTAGTGGACAGTTCAAAGAATCAGAAAAGAATTATCACACTGTCTACAAGGAGATACTGGCAGTCAAATATGGAATCCAGAAGTTTGAATTCCACCTCAGTGCTTATGAGTTCCTGGCACAGATGGGCAATTCATCTTTTCCAAAAGTACTCGAATCCAAGAACAAAATTCTCCCAGACCCTCAATTACTTCGTTGGAAGACGTGGTTCTCTCGCTATAAATTCACAGTCCAGCACATTAATGGATCAAAGAATAACATTGCAGACCTTCTCTCTAGACCAAAGCCTATCCACCTCATCACAAAACTAAAGCCTATTCCCTTCTTCATGGCTCACCGAATCCCTCTCCCCATCACAACAATTGCCAAAAACCCAAAAGAATTGCCGCCCTGTTCCAAGAAGCCTACAACTCCAGCAGAGTTACAAGACCTTGCCCAAACTAATATTCACCGTTTCCTCCAAAAAGCAAAACCCTCATTGATCCCCAGCTTTTTCAACTTCCAAACACCTTTTCTGAATCTCATCCGTATTTACCCTCACCTTCTAGAGGAGACCATGTGGTTTCTCTGGAGCCTTTCAGTCCTGTATAATACAGTTATCGAAATCCATCCTCTTACTGTGTACTACTACCTATGCAATGAAGCCAACCAAGACTCCAATCTATGGACTTTCTTTCAGTGGTATGCACCATTGCTGTGGTGGAGACAGGAATTGCACAAAATAATTCATAAATATAATATCTGGAACATCCCAGCCTCAAAATCTCATGAGGTGTCAACCATTTTCATCATCCATAAACCATACTGCATGAGCCAGTCAGGACAACTTCTTTCTAAGAATCATGCTTGGGAATACCATACCTTTCTGGACTTCACATCACAAAGTCCCAGCATTTTATCTTCCTTAAGAATGTTTTTATCTGAAACAAATAATTATGTTTCCAATAAGAACATTATCTGCTCATCACTCGGACCCTATCCAGGAGAATTTATCCCAGGAGAACCAAGAATGCTGGAGTTCGATATTCCAGATGATCATTTAGGCTCATACTCTCAGTCAGATGCAGGAGCAAGCTCTCATAACCATATTGATAATATGCAAGACTCACAAGACCCAAATGAACCAGTGGACATTGATGAATGGATCAATAATTGTTTCCAGAAAAACCGTGGAGACAGCTCAGATGATGACTCAACTGATCCAAATCTATCCCCTTCTCATGAACCTATCATCAAGGGATAGTGAAAAATCTCTACAAAATCCAATATGGAAGCATAATGATGAGTGATGATGTGTCCCACTTTAATAAAGTTAGGTTATCATGTTATATATTCCACTTTGTGTCATAAGTGTGTCATAAATATCTACTTTAGAGATGCTAAAGTTGTGGTTGTAATTTATCTTTCGTTGTAAGCCACGTGATGTGGGTTATAATGTTTTGTTTGTATTCCATAAACCTCTCCTATAAATAGAGGTCCCTTGTGTTGTAGTTGGCAAGAAGTAGAAGCAAGAAATAAAACTTGAGTATTCTCTAAAATGTCTAGCTTCTAAAACTCTCTCTTCCTCCTTCTTGAACTCTTTCCATACTACTACTTCATGGCTCAACCAAAAGGTGTAAGTATGATCTGCACTTGCCTCTTCTGAGGATCCTGTGCATCAGAAAGCCCTAGTTAACGATCCAGAGTAAGAAATGGGTGGGCAGATGGAAGAATCTAGTCTCGTTTCTAATAGCCTAAGAGGCACAGAGACCATGCTAATGGACAGTTATGCCTTATGGTCTGAAAGTAGCACCTTCTCTATTCCAGAGAGCCATGACAAAGGTTTACCAGCCCATCCTTTCTCATGCCTTGATCTACATTGATGATGTCCTTATTTTTTCAAAAACTGAAGAAGAGCACATGGCCCATCTTCAACAGTTCTCAGATCTAACGAGGCAATATGGAGTAATGCTTTCAGCCCAAAAGAGTCAATTGGGCCAAACTAGTATAGAGTTCTTAGGGATGACCATCTCAGATGGGTTCTTCCAGCCAGGCCCACATATAGCCCAAGAGTTACTAAAATTCCCAGATGAAAATCTCACGAAAAAAGAGATCCAACAATTTTTGGGAATTATTAACTTCTTGAGGAACTTTATCCCTAAGGTTTCAGCTTATACTAGCCAATTGTCTAAGCTATTAAGAAAAAAGGAAGCAAATACCCCTTGGGGCCATGAACAGATAAAAGCAGTGCGACATTTAAAAGAAGTCGCTCAGAATCCACCACCACTGAAGATTCCTGACAAAGGCAAGAGAATCCTTCAGACAGATGCCAGTGACTATTTCTGGGGAGCAGTGCTGATCGAGGAAATAGAAGACAAGAAATTTTACTGTGGCCACGCTAGTGGACAGTTCAAAGAATCAGAAAAGAATTATTACACTGTCTACAAGGAGATACTGGCAGTCAAATACGGCATCCAGAAGTTTGAATTCCACCTCAGTGCTTATGAGTTCCTGGTGCAGATGGACAATTCATCTTTTCCAAAAGTACTCGAATCCAAGAACAAAATTCTCCCAGACCCTCAATTACTTCGTTGGAAGACGTGGTTCTCTCGCTATAAATTCACAGTCCAGCACATTAATGGATCAAAGAATACCATTGCAGACCTTCTCTCTAGACCAAAGCCTATCCACCTCATCACAAAACTAAAGCCTATTCCCTTCTTCATGGCTCACCAAATCCCTCTCCCCATCACAACAATTGCCAAAAACCCAAAAGAATTGCCGCCCTGTTCCAAGAAGCCTACAACTCCAGCAGAGATACAAGACCTTGCCCAAACTAATATTCACCGTTTCCTCCAAAAAGCAAAACCCTCATTGATCCCCAGCTTTTTCAACTTCCAAACACCTTTTCTGAATCTCATCCGTATTTACCCTCACCTTCTAGAGGAGACCATATGGTTTCTCTGGAGCCTTTCTGTCCTGTATAATACAGCTATCGAAATCCATCATCTCACTGTGTACTACTACCTATGCAATGAAGCCAACCAAGATTCCAATCTATGGACTTTCTTTCAGTGGTATGCACCATTGCTATGGTGGAGACAGGAATTGCACAAAATAATTCATAAATATAATATCTGGAACATCCCAGCCTCAAAATCTCATGAGGTGTCAACCATTTTCATCATCCATAAACCATACTGCATGAGCTAGTCAGGACAACTTCTTTCTAAGAATCATGCTTGGGAATACCATACCTTTCTGGACTTCACATCACAAAGTCCTAGCATTTTATCTTCCTTAAGAATGTTTTTATCTGAAACAAATAATTATGTTTCCAATAAGAACATTATCTGCTCATCACTCGGACCCTATCCAGGAGAATTTATCCCAGGAGAACCAAGAATGCCGGAGTTCGATATTCCAAATGATCATTTAGGCTCATACTCTCAGTCAGATGCAGGAGCAAGCTCTCATAACCAGATTGATAATATGCAAGACTCACAAGACCCAAATGAACCAGTGGACATTGATGAATGGATCAATAATTGTTTCCAGAAAAACCGTGGAGACAGCTCAGATGATGACTCAACTGATCCAATTCTGTCCCCTTCTCATGAACCTATCATCAAGGGATAGTGAAAAATCTCTACAAAATCCACTATGAAAGCATAATGATGAGTGATGATGTGTCCCACTTTAATAAAGTTAAGTTGTCATGTTATGTATTCCACTTTATGTCATAAGTGTGTCATAAATATCTACTTTAGAGATGCTAAAGTTGTGGTTGTAATTTATCTTTCGTTGTAAGCCACATGATGTGGGTTGTAATGTTTTGTTTGTATTCCATAGACCTCTTCTATAAATAGAGGTCCCTTGTGTTGTAGTTGGCAAGAAGAAGAAGAAGCAAGAAATAAAACTTGAGTGTTCTCTAAAATGTCTAGCTTCTAAAACTCTCTCTTCCTCCTTCTTGGACTCTTTCCATACTACTACTTCATGGCTCAACCAAAAGGTGTAAGTATGCTCTGCACTTGCCTCTTCTGAGGATCCTGTGCATCAGAAAGCCCTAGTTAACGATCCAGAGTAAGAAATGGGTGGGGAGATGGAAGAATCTAGTCTCGTTTCTAATAGCCTAAGAGGCACAGAGACCATGCTTTGCCCAAGGAAGTAGAAGGGCCTCTTTTTTGGTCTCGGGCATACCTGGCCTTTAGAAACGACGCTAGAAGGCAGCCATCTTCTACTCCCTCATCCTTACCTTGGTATCAGAGCCATATTTGTAACAAGAGCCTATGAAGGAGTAGTATGAAAGATAGTAGAGAAGAGGAAACTTGCGAACATGGAATCCTCCACCTCATCTCAACCCCTTGAACTTGTTAGACTTTCTTCTTTGTTATCTATACCTAACTCTTGTCTCCGAACTCTTTCAAATCGCATAGACAACTTAGTTGAAGTCTCTATTCTCCCTGAAGATACGAAACTTGAAGAAACCAACCTCCCACTCTTGAACCCATATAGTCTTTATGCCAGAAACAAATCTATTACTAGGAGCCTCAAATCGTTAGTCTCTACAAAGAGACCTCTAGTCAAAGAATATATCCAGGGCACCAGGATGGATCAATGTGGTCTTCGCGCCACTAGTCAAGAACAATATGTGACCCTAGAGTTTCCACCAGAACTCATTACTCACTGGAAACGTCAAGGCTACACCCATATTCATATTGGAGCAGTGAGGATTTGCCTTACACTTCATGGAAGGAAAGGAATCCCAGCCACAACTCGAGTTGCACTCCTTAACTCAACATATGTGAGGCATCAGGATGCATTGATCGGAACAGTACTCACTTCCTTAGCTGCGGGAACCGTGATCCTAACAATAGCCCCTGATTTTAATGTCCGACTAGACGACCCCAATGTCTCTACTTTTTTGAAGGTCCAAGTCCAGATCAGCGGAGCTGAACAAGTAGCTACAGCCATGACGGCAACACTCCATCATCAGATGATCTATAGACTACAAGATCATGCTTTAGATCTTTATTTCCCCAATTCTACAGGGGATGCTCTCATGATCGTGGCCTCCAGGGAAGATGTCCCAGCCACCATCCAGGCCCAAAGACCCTCCACAATTCTAATCGCAAAATAAAAAGGATCCCCGAAGAACAACAGAGCCCATACGCCTTAGAACTCCATCTCCATCTCCATCTCCACCGAAAGACGGATCTCCATCCATAGCCAAAAACAAACACCCTATGCTTCCCGTAAGGCCGCTTCACCCTTCTCAGTCAGAACTCTCTGACTCTCAATCTGAAGATAACCACAGCTCTAAGAATGCCCACTCTGTCCTTGAATCACATTTTGATTCTGAATCCCAGATTTCCGAAGATTCTCTACCGAGTTTCGATGATTCCGAGCAACGTTATATGGATGTCTCTGCACTTTACATGGCAATCCCACAGGGTGATCCTCATGACGAAGAAGAATCAAGGGTTGACAATGATGGTGAAGGAAGCTCCCCGATGGCGTATGTAGAAGAACCGATCGAAAGCAGTCATCGACCCACTTCGGGTCCATGGTTCACTTTCGATGATGCCGCTCCTGAGAAATGGCGGTCAAAGCTTAACGACATGGGTGCATGGATCGATGTCCAAATGACTAAACCAGGTGTCACCCTTTCATCAGTAATCAAAGAATTTGTGGCCAGGATGACAGGCACATTAAAGGAATGGTTCTAAAGCCTTGGGCCATACAGGCAGCTTCAAATTACCCAATTATCAGATGCAAGCCAATTACTGGGACTCATTCACAAAGAATTTCTAGGAGATTATCAACTCATAGAAAGACAAAGAAGGCAAGAATTCTTCGAAATGCGATGCTGTTCTCTAAAAAGGAAGGATTTGGATTGTCACTACCAAAGGATGGCTCAGAGATATCATATGCTCAATGGTTCCAACAATCCAGACCTCAAATACACCTACATCGCTTCTCTTCCAGCTGACATTCAGCCAGAACTCCAAAGAACAATGCTCTATTTACGAAGAGACATCTCAGAAATCTCCCTAGGAGAAATCTATCAAATGGCTCTGTCTACATTAGACAAGCTCTGCGAACAGCAAAAGCTTTTTCATTCCATTGTAGAAGGGAAGACGAAGCTCCAGAAGATATGTAGAAAGCCCTACCTTCAAATCAAATGCAAAGATAAAGATTGTTCCTGTCCTACCAGGAAAAAGTCTCATTTCCACAAATATAGAATGGCGAAAAGAAGGGATCAAGGAAAGAAGAAACATGTAAGGTTCTTCAAAAGAAAACCTTTCAAGAAAAAGAACACAGACAGGTGTTATTTATGCAAGCAGAAAGGTCATTTTGCAAAAAATTGTCCCAACAAGACCAGTAAGGCAGTAAAAATGATCCAACATCTTCAACAGACTTATCCAATTGATCATGATGATATTGAGTCCTTGTTTTCTGAACAAGAGGACTCGGATGCAGATACAATCTTTGCCGTCGAAGAAGATGAATCTTCAGAATCAGACTTTGACAGCCAATCGGATGAAGATGTCCAACATTGCTATGCTATACAACCCTGCCTCAGGATGCAACAGGCCTCCACAAATCCCCCATTGCCATTCGTCAAAATACAAGTTCTACCATCAAAATATGATAGGCCTATTCCTGTCATTGCTTACATGGACACAGGAGCCAGCAGGAGCCTAATAAACCCAGAAATCCTACATGCAGAAATGTGGAAACCTCATAAGGAATACTTCTATGCTGCAGATGGCAAAATCTTTTCAACAGACTTGATCTCAAAGACAAAAGTTGGGATCAAATTCTTCCCTGAATGCACTGTGTGGACTAAAGTGTTAGGCAGTAAGCTTCCTGACAAGGATGTTCTCATTGGAATGGATATCTATTGTCAGGCAAAAAAGTTGCAAATTCTTCCTCAAGGAATCCGGTATACCCATGCCACCGGAATACCCATGCCTCCGGATCTGTAACGTTGACGCCCAAATCTTGATTGAAATTGATCTGCCAATCTGAACCAAACGAACACCATAACAAGATTGGAAACCAAACAACGTTGTACTAAGACAACGAACAAAACAACGCTGCACTCAGACGACGAAATCACTAAAAAAACACTAAAGAAAAACCAGATCTATGTGGAAAAACCACTTATTTAGATAAAAGGATAAAAAAAACGATATAAAAAGAAAATTCCAGATCAAAAATAATTCAAAACCACCCCTCCGGATCTTATTTACGCCGGGCCTTAAAAATATGAAGATAAAATAAGAGTATGGTTATTCTCATGGAATGAACTCCCAATCCGTTCATAAATTTTTTTATCTTAATTTGTAAGGTGATTTAGATTTTTTCCTTTTTCCTTTTTTTTTTTTGAAGAAAGAAAGAAATAAAAATAAATTTACTTTGATCGATGAGGTGTGTAAAATATATTTGTATATCTTTCCTTTTCATAATGTGAGAAAATGAAACATGAAAAAAAAATTATCAATCCTTTGTAAGATGACATAAAATTATTAGAAACTTATTATTCTCTAAATCATGCTAACTAATACTTTGAAGACAAAATCCGAAAAAACTAATTTTGATTGAAAAAATTCCGTAATATTAATTAAATGATTAAAACTTTCTTTTCTTATGTGTCCATTAGCATTTCTTTTTGTTTCGAAGGTATCTTCACGTATAAATGTAAAAACTAATCTCATAAGGTATTGGACGATATTTAAGCTTTGATCTGTCCCAATTAGATTTTTTTCATATATAAAAGCTAGATGGATCAAATTAGAAATTAATCAAATTATTTATTTATTTTTATCTATTTCGAGGAATATCCCACCGTTAATCTGAGACGGGAATTAATCTAACGCAGGAGTTTGTTCGACATCTCTCCCAGTTGAGATTTTTTCCATATCTAAGGTTCGAATCCGAGACCTTGATTAACGGATGAGAGACCTTTATTAAATAAATAATTTAATAAAATTTGTGTAGTTAAATTATTTATTTATATTCATGGATTGTGAGGATTTATTATTTATAATATTTATGGATTTATGGATTATTATTCCAGAATTTCTAAAATCTGATTGGCTGAGATGCGTGGTAACAAAAGAAAGTGCCACGTGTCCATAAGTCCTTAACCTCGAAGCATCTGGACCCTCTCCCGCGAATATATTTATGGAACCTTGATTTCTTCGTTCTTCTTTCTCCGTAATAATAACTGTCACTGTGCCTACGAATAACCGAAAAAGCTTTCATTTCCGATTTCAAAGTTCTCCGTGTAAAATATTCGGATCCGGGTATGAATCCGGGTATGAAGACCCGTTTAGCCACATGGGTCATAATGTTCGTGGCCACTCTCTGTTTCTTTGCAACCTTGTTGGAATTGGAAGCCAAAACCTTAGACCCTTACAAGGTGAGTGAGTCTCACACCGTCATCGAGTTCAAAGTTCATACCAAGATTTCATTTTTTAATATTTTCTTTTATCTTTTTGAATTTAATGGAATTGGTGTTGAATTGGGGTTTAAGAATTTGAGAAAATGGAGCAGAAAATGTGTTGAATTTGGAGGGCGCAGGGGTATTGTGTGATTTCAAATGGATAATATAGTTGCATTGCATTCTTGGTAATATAGCATTTCGGCGAGTTTAAACTTGATCAATTTTGATGTAATTTATCTTCTGCAGTCACTGTTCGGTATTCATAGCTTAGTTTTTTTGGTTGCTATATTAGCAATACTCAATATGAGTCTCTTTAAAATTGAGAAATTTTACCAATGTGGGTGGGTGCGTTTGGGCACACAGCGTATTCATAAGCGCTTATGTAATAAGTTATTTTTTAAATAAGCTACAAACAGTTTATTTTTGTAAGCTTCTCTGACAAGTTAAAAAGAGCTTAAGAAAAGATCGTAAACTATTTTAATAAACTATTTGGTTAGGTTTATTATCATAAGTTATTTTCATAGGTACTTTCTCTGGCATCCCTAATAATTTTGGGGTAAAAATTACTTTGTCCAACCAAAATGTGCCACCTCAATTAAATGGGTCATATTAATGGGTCAAGTCAAATAATTATCACCATTTGATTGGACCACCTAGGCAGGATAAGTTATACTAGAGGTATCAGAGAATTTATCATTTTCATAAACTCTTTATAAGCTCTTCCAAACACACTCGTCCAAGTGAAAGGGCTTGGATCTCTGAAGCATGTCGTCTTGGGTTCCATCACTCGATTCATGCGTATGGAAAAAACTATTGGAGGGGCTCTTGCTTAGGCATGATACTACTGGAGATTAGTCTCTCGCCTATACTTTGTAAAACTAAAAAGAAATTGATAAATTTTTGCCATCATCTGTTTTCATGGCTCTCTTCAAACAATGTCAAGAAGCATGCTCAAGAATTTCTTTCTATACTTAATTTGAGAATTTGAGAAGTTCTTGTACTTACTTGGATCAAAACCTAAATTTGAGAATTTTATAAATTCGAGGTGAAAAAGGGTGGAAAGGTATTGAATTTAGGAGGTTATTTTGTGATTTCAAATGTATTATTAGTAAATTAGTGAACAAAACAAGGTGATGTAGTTGCATTGCATTCTTGGGAAGTTATCATTGCAGTGAGTTTTAAGTTTAAAGTTGACCAGTTTTGATATAATTTTCTACAGTTACTGTTTTGTGACCATGGCTTAGTTATTGGTTATACTCAATCTGGATTCTCTTTAAAATTGAGTAATTTGGGTGTTTTAAATTGCAAAATTGGGTTTTGCTATAATCTGATTCTCGCGACTGTTGTAAACCACATTACCAGAGTTTGGTTTCTTTCTTTCTTTCTTGTCAAGCATGATCTAAGAATGTCATTGTATATTTCATTGAAGATTCACTTGCAATTTATTCTTTTACTACCTTAATGAGAAAAAGGTGCCAATTCTTTGTTTCAAGCTGTCATTGATCAAGAATCAAGATAATTTCAAAGAAAGGGGGGATTTCTGTGTTTGTTTATATTGTTCGAGAATTTGAGAGCCTAAACTGATTGTAAATGCTTCATCATTTTTATCAGGTTCTTGGGGTTGATAAAAATGCAAGTCAGCGGGAAATTCAGAAGGCTTTCCACAAGTATGTCTCTCTTGTATATTCCTATTGTCACATGTGATCGAATAAATATGGTAACCTCTGATAAATGATTTTCTTTATTCACTTTCTCATATATATTTTTTCAGGCTCTCTCTTCAGTATCACCCTGACAAGAACAAAAACAAGGGTGCACAAGAGAAGTTTGCTCAGATCAATAATGGTATAAAAAGTTGCTCTCTCTCTCTCTCTCACACACACACACACACACACACACACACACTTGCTGGAACAAAGAGTTGATACCATTGTCAGTTATATGATATGTGTCATGCTGTTTTGCATGTGTACTTTCTACCTATCTTTTTGTTTGAGTTTTTCATGTGAATTTCTTTTTTCCTTTTAACAGCATATGAGATTTTATCTGATGAGCAGAAGAGGAAGAATTATGACATGTATGGTGATGAGAAAGGAAATCCTGGATTTGAAGCTGGCCATCCTGGAGATCAGGGTGGATATACTTATTTCACGGGTGGTGGACCTGGACAAAGCCAGTTTAACTTCAGACCAGGGGACTGGCAGGGTATGGGTGGGCAGGGAGGCTCTAAGTCATTCTCCTTCTCCTTTGGCGGTTCTGATGGTCCAAATTCTTTTGGATTTGGTTTGGATGATATTTTTAGCAGTTTTTTTGGTGGTGGAGGTGGTGGTGGGAATCAGTTTGGTGGTTTTGGCAGTTCAAGTAGTTCTCAATCTAGGTCCAAGAGTTCCCCCGACAGTTTTAGAGCCATAAATTCAAATATCTACAAGAAAGAAATAGCTGATCAAGGGATGACTTGGCTTTTGTTGTCTTATACGCCCTCATCGAAGGGAATTCAATACTTTGAATCCACTGTAGAGGAGGTCGCCAATTCATTGCAAGGAGCTTTAAAGGTTGGAAGCATTGATTGTGAAAAGGAACTCTCATTCTGTAAGGACCTTGGTGTATATCCACGCGGAGGTCCAAGGCTTTTTGTTTATTTTTACAAGGAGAACGAAAAGGGTTCTTTGGTGGAGTATGGTGGCAACTTGGCTGTGAAGGATCTGAAGGCTTTCTGTCAGGAAAGCATGCCAAGGTTTTCAAAACGGACTGACTTGAATTATCTTGATCAACTTAGCACTACTGGAAAGTTGCCTAGGGTAATGCTTCTCTCCACCAAGAAGGACACTCCTGTAATCTGGCGTGCTCTTAGTGGCTTGTATCGCAAACGCATTACTTTCAGTGATGCAGAGGTATGTAAGTGTTAATTGTGAACATGTGTTTTTTTTTTTTTCTGTTAATTTCTTTCTTTAGACCTATAGGGAAAGTGTTGCCCTTTGTTTGAAGGTTAAGGGGAGATGGTTAATTATTCACATGGAAAGCCGATGCTTAGACTCAATAAGCATATATTGTGATAATCTTTTAAGTACTTGTTAGGTGTTTTTAGGTTGTTTTTTTTAGGGGAAACGACACTTGGTGTTTATTTTCAGTTTTGATCAAAGATTTGATGTGTACACATGTTGAATCATTTGTAGGTTCATGATGTTTCTGATCCTAGAGTGAAAAAGCTAGGAGTAGATGCACTTCCAGCTATTGTAGGTTGGCTACCTAATGGAGGGAAGCGTATTCTAAAAACAGGGATTTCTGTAAAAGATATAAAATCTGCAATTTCTGATCTTAGTAATGTACTTGATAGTTTTGAAAAAATAAGTAAAAAGGAAGCATCAGGTCAGGCCAAGAAGGAACAAAGTGATTCAGATGAGGGACGCATACAATTACTTTCTCGGTCTAACTTTGAGGTTCTCTGTGGTGAGAAAACTCCAGTCTGCATAATTGGTGCCTTCGGATCTTCTAAAGCTAGAGAAAAGCTAGACTTAATTCTCTCTTTGGTAAGTGCATCTTTCATTTACAATGGTTTAAAAAGAGTATTATTTTGTGGTTCAATTAAACTATTTGCAAACTTTTAAATATACATGTACTTTAAAAATTTGTAAACTTGTAAATAATTTATAATTGAGTCTCCCATTTGTAATTGAGTTCCTGAATTGGTAAATAATTTATAATTAGGTCCTTCGGGTAGGATTTATGAATCATGAAGTCTCTTGACGCGACCTACCCAAGAGACCTTATTACCAATTATTCAGAGATCCGATTACAAACGTGAGACTACAAATTATTTAAAAGTTCAGGGACTCAATTACATATTTCTAAAGTATAGAGATTTATTTAAAAAATTTCAAATAATTCAAGAATGTGTAGAGTAATTAAATGATATTTTATCTTGTGCAAACCTCTCATGGGGAGAACATTTTACAATGTCAGGTCTCTAAGAAGTCTTTGTCAAGACGACCAAATCAAGGATCCAGCTCAAGGGATTCCATTTCATATGCTCTCGTAGATGCTTCAAAGCAACAGTCATTTCTAAATGCATTTAACAAAACAGGTTATAAATCATCAGATAAGTTGTTGATTGCCTACAAACCCAAGAGAGGGAAGTACACTGTATTTATAGGTGAAATGACAACAGAGGAGGTAGAGAGTTTTATTAGCTCAGTTCTCAGTGGAGATATACCATTCAGGGAAACACATAAGAAGCCTGTACTCAAGTAGAGCATCTAGGAGTAACACTGGGTTTGATAATATTTTGGTTATACTCATGTAAATATTCAAAGCGATGGAATCTTCCATTTTGATACTATCAAGACTTCACATATCTAATACAACACGGCAAATCGGATATTGATCCATGCTTGACCCTCAAGGATGCTCCATCTAGCTCCCAGTGTCAATTGCTGCATTGAGGAAAAAAAAACATAGAATTAGTTGAGATATGGGCTACAGTTAGACCATCCCATTAGGCCTGAGCCCACGTAAACAAGGGCCAAAACGCCACCTCTTAAGTTGTCCCAGCCAATCAAATAAAAATTGAAAATTATATTAACCTTGTCTAAGGTTTATCAATATTACACCTGCTACCCTCTTAGTGTCAGAAAATCCATCAATCTTATTTTTTATTAATTTATGTGTTTGTTTTTTCGTTAGGGTCAGGTTTGGACAAAAGCTGGCTACCGAAAACTGTCATCCCCTTAATCAAACATAAAAAATGGTTAGAATGTATATCATGTCACGGTATGTGTCTATGTGATATAATAATATGGTTAGAATGACAAAATAGCCTTATTTACTATCCTGAGAAAGTGGAAACAGTGGAGGGGATGAACACCATTAACTAACAGTGTTTAAAGGTCTCAATTCTAAGGGAGGTTTTTGTAGGGGTGCAAACTAGGGAAGAAGAGGAGGAGTGTATTTGGGGATGCCAATGTAACTTTTCCAATGAAATAACTAAAGTGGATAACACCTGAGGTGATATTTTCCCGGATGAAATGATAATCAATTTTTACATATTTAGATCTGTCATGAATGTATTGGTCACAGAACGCAGATGTCGTTGATAATGGGATGAATGGGGTCAGGGATGGAAGTACATGGAGCTCTAAGGTATCTCAGGCCCGTACTAACCTTTTCTGGAAAAAAATTGTATCGTGAATCTTATTTTTTTCTATTTCTATATCAAGAATTTGATTATGTAGGATGAAGAAAATCTTTCCTTCATCTGTCTCTTCTGCCTTAACAAGTGGGCCTTTGCATGACATTATAGCCAATGGGCTACACGTATAAGAAAATTTTCATTTGCAAGGTGGCATTTGTTTCATGGTTTTGAAAATTATTCCTGGGAATAATTTTCGAGGAAAATAATCATGGGAATTTTATTCCAGCGTGTTTATTAAAAAATTGTTTGATTAATATTTATAACATTTTCAAGAATCATTTGTAAGAGTGGGGTATAAAGATGGTTAAACAAATTTTATTCTCACCTTCATGGGAATTTTTTTATTCCCACCTCTTTCCTTGGGAATAAAATTATGGGAAAGTGAAAGTTATTTTATTCCTAGAAATATTTTTATGTCCGGGAATAAATTATCTAACCTTTTTTAGAAATATGAGAATTCATATTTTCAACCTCTATATTCCTGGGAATATGTTTAGATAGCTTGAAACAAACATATTCTAAGTTGTACCTAACAAACTAATAGGGAACTAATATATATAAATATAATGTGTGGTTAGGAATTTATAATATTAATTGAAATTTCTTTTGTAACGTGTTTAGTTTTTTTTTGGAGTTTTTAGAAGAAATAAGTTTTGAATAATTGTGAATACGTTGTATGAAATTTGATGCGTATATATTTATTTGATGGACTTTAGGCTATGTTTGAGAGGATGGAGTGTGGTGGTTAGTAATGGAGTGAGATGGTTAAAAGGACTTAACCCATTGTTTGAGAGTTTAGTAAGTAATAGAGTAAAATGTTTAAAACGACTTAACCCATTATTTGGGAGTTTAGTAAGTAATAAAGTGAGATGATTTAGTATGGTAACATAAACCACTCTATTCCACTTAAATCCCCAAGTTAGTTTGTTCCCCTATCATTCAAGTTTGGTCCCATCCCTGAATGGGGTGATGGGTTTTGAGAGAGGTTCTGAGAGAAAAGAAACATGGGTAGGGATATAGTACCATTGGGGAATGAAAGGTTCCACCACCCCATCTTGGAAATGAAAACCTGTATCAAGGAATATTATTTTAAATTCCTATACCAAATATGGGAATATCTATTCCCACCCTCACATTCTCATGAATAGTTTTCCATACCCCGAACCAAACGTCCCGTGGTGTAGGCCAATTGTATATCTGCCGTTGGAAGGGAAATAATATAGTTTTATTGGCCTTCATAGCTGCCAGGGAAAGGGTCAAGGACAGATTCAGGTTAGGGAAGTGTATGAAAAATGTGGTTGCTTGGAAGTTTGCAACCTTTATAACCTAGGGGTAACCAACAAACACAAAGACCCTAAAATTTGCATAATTTGGATCTTTGTTGAATAGCAATTGGAAAGGACACTTGGATTTGAGTAAAAGGGTGAGGGTTATTTTATGTATCTCTTTATATAACAGAGTGAGTGTGACAGTGAATTGCCAATTGCCATGTGAGCTTCTCAAAAGTCGAAATTTGTTTATATCGCGAAGAAAGAAAAACTCTTCTCACGAGAATTATGACCATTAGATTAGATGGTACCTAGAATATGAGCCGCATATATAGTGACAACTTTATAGATCCAAATGATGAATAGAGAGCTAGCTCGTGGAGCAGGAGTAGGGAAGCTGCTTCTTGGAATCTCACCGAACCACATGAGAGTCACTGCTACGTGTTGCAACTTAAATGCATGACAATGATCGAAGGAAGGAAGCACATGCACATAGCTTGAATTCAAACTTCACAGTGAATCAAAAACATGGTGAGGTTTTGATTGGATTTAATTACCAGCCATTTTCCTGGTTTTTTATATGCCTCACTAAACCAACTCAATTACCAGCACATGGTGTGGACTGCAATCAAATCCATTATTTTTATGACAAAATTTTGCTTAAATTAAATTAATGATTTTTTGCAATTAAGCCAACTTATTTTTTTCGTTGTTTCTTAAACATGTGGAGGCAACGGTAAGGCGAGCCTACGCAAAAATCGTTGACTAATTGAGAATAAATTGGATAAATTTCTATATTTTATAGATATGTTTAGTGGTAAATTTCAATGGATAAATTTTATAGATAAAAATAAAAATATAATTATTAACAATATAAAAACTTTAATGAAGCCGTTTTTGCATAAATTTAAAATTAGATTCATCAACACCAAAAAATATAATTATGCAAAGTGTGTTATAACTTTTTGGATATGAAAATGAACAATTGATTCCACGTTGATGCCGTCCTGAAATCACCTTTAGAATGTCACTAGTAAAAATTTTCACAAAAAAATGTGGAAGCTACAACTTATCTGCTACTCAAGAAACACATCCGTGTTAAGATTGATGTGCAATCAAACACATGCTTATATTATTATATGTGAATTTAAGGTAATTATTATTGTTAAATCATATCAATAATAATATTATATATGCTCTTAAATGGTAAACAAAAATGGTAACACCATAGTCATCTTAAAAGTTTGTACAAATTAACTTTCTCATATTATATATGCTCTGCTGTAGGAATATTCCTAGCTATAAATTTGTCTTCGGTGATGTATACAGCTCTTCTATCTCATTATTCCCAAGGGGTTGCCTTCATTTGACTCACTCAAACTTGCCATAGGAACAAACCTGGGAATCAGGCAAAAATTTCAAAGAGGAAGATTCTATATTCCAACTCTTCCTTTCTCTGGAGAAACATTTCGGAATCAGTGAATCACCATATAAAAGCTTACCAGATTATACAATATGAATGGTCAATCATTTATATCATTCATAATTTTCATATCTATATATTGTATATTAATTTTAAATTTGTATGTAACATACAAGGATATTTAACATTACTCGTATAAATATATAAAATGTCCCATATTTATCAACTGCAGTGGTAAAATATATATTTTTATGAAAAAAAAGTTATTTTTTCTTGCTAAAATGAAAAAAAAAAGTATATTTGTACAACTAACATGGAAATGTTGTATATAGATTACGCGAGCGACTCAATTGGGAGGAGTGTGTTATTATGAAAGTGAGAGGAATAAATCTGGACCATTAAATCATACATGGATGATCAGGATTAGAAGTTAATTGATGGTCATGTGATCACTTAAAAAGTCACATGACTTTATGTTCTAATCTTGACTATTCATGTGTGATTCAAATGTCCAAATTTATTTATCTCATCTCTCATAATAATACATTCCTCTCACTTGAGTCATTCCTTATGGATTACATAGTATCTTTATTTTTTGTTTTTGGGATATAATAGATAAAAGGAAAAAAAATATAAATAAGTATATTAAAATATAAAAATACTATATTAATCATTTAAAAATTGTAAAAAAAAGTATAACTCTTTTTCTACCAATGATGTTGTTAGATTGACAAAGATGCGGAGAGGAAAAGTGACAACATCAAGAATCCTGTGACTTATGCTTTTTGACTAGACGTTATTCTACATTGCGTCAATTAATTATTTTTATCAGTTTCAATTATGATGTTGTAAATATTAAAAGTACTCTAATATTAAAATAATCAATTTAAGCTAATTAACATTTGGTTTAATTAATCGACTTCGATTTCATCACAAAAATATGTAATTGTGATGTTACAGTCTTAATCCTTCAACACTTATTACCTTCTTAATCCCCCTTGATATTTTATTATTTTATCATTCAAATATCAAATCTTACAATTTTGAATAATAAAACCTGTACTTGCTCAACACGGGAATTTTTTCAATATATCACTCTTTTAATATTTATTTTCCAAAATACCACCCTTTTCAAATTATGTACCAAACTATCACTGTTTTGAAATTAGTTTAGAAGTCGTTTTTAGGATTAACGACTTCTCAACATAATATTTAATAAATTTACTTTTAATCCCTTGAGAAGTCTGGTTTGCTAACCACGACTTCTCAAGGGCATATATTTTTTTTTTTTTTTTGAAGTTCTATATTTAAATTAATTTAAATTATTATTGAAAATATTGAAATTAATTTTAATTAAGGTATAAATATTAAGGCAATTAATTTTATTAATTAAGATTAATAAAAAATTTATTTATTAAAACTAAAAGGGAAAATAATGACAAGTACCCAAATATTTTAGATATAATTAAGTAAACAAAAAATACAATAATGATAAGTGCACAAAAATTAATCTCCTAAGTGATGTCCAGTTCCACATCGTGGAGGTCGTCGGTTACGGCGTGGACGACTTTGATGTGGTTGTTCCTCATCCGCTGTAGCGGGTTGCGCTGCTTGTTGCACACCCTCGTTGAGATTAAGATTTGTGGGAGGCATTGAAGAACTAGCGTCGACTGGGAAGGGGAATGATGGAACGCCAAACGAGTACATACTTTGCATGTATGCGGCTGCCGACTGTGGCGTTCCGAGGTCTGTGCCAAACAGATTGCTATAAAATTCTCCATCACTGGAAGCGATAGAGTGTCGACCTTGGTCAAGCGGTGGGGAAGCGTCTCGCTGCATAGGGGTGTAGGCAAATGAATGGCGAGGCGGTTGGGGGTCATCATAAGCCATGGGAACCGGGGGGCTGGATTGGCGACGTGCATGACGCCGTGGACGCTGTTGGGTGGGCATACTTGGTCCAACATCCGGAACGTGTTGAGCATCACCCCGCGGGTCTTGCAACTGTTGCGGAATAGACAGGTACGGTCTCGAGTTCTGCCTAAACCACGTCATATACTCAGCTGTGTGACACACATAACCCGGAATCGGCTGTCCCGATATGATGCCATTTCGGCGTTCTTGCCAACACTGGATCCATTCTGCATGCTTTATTCTCCAGTTTTCAGCGTGATTACCTCGCATGTCCAAGTCATGCAAGGCATCCATATTTGCAGGTTCTCCCGGTATTTCCTGCGAAAGACCAAATTGGAGCTTCACCCTATCTGTTTGATGCCATTCTACATTCTGGAAACATATGAGTGCGGTACTGGAAGTCCACAATCTGGATTCTCTATATGCTTCTCGTGGTATCACGCTCTGAAGATCTCTGTAAGGCAACCACAAAAACTGGTTACTTTCCATATGATCGACCCTCGATCTGTACCCCGTAATGTCACCCCGCGGAGTTCCGCTATACTGTAGTCCCCCGCCACTCCATCTAGTAAAATACATCGCAAGGTCAGTATAATAAGTAGAGGATGTAAGGTAATTTAACTATGAATAGAATCTTTACCGTCGTGCTAGTGGAAACGATGGTTCGCGGTTGCACCGTGATGCAAGGAACGGCATGCGATACCATACCCAAGACTGTAGCAACAATACGCATCCACCCATACAGGCAGCGGCCGGTGCAGATGCACGACACATTTCCCTGTACAGATTTGCTAGACATGCCGTGCCCCAGCTGTATCTTCCAGCACGGTGAAAATCTTCCAACAGTGGAAGATACATCAAGTGAACTCTGTTACCAGATTTGTCAGGCATCAAGAGCCCCCCGATCAAGCGTAAAATGTACGCTCTACAATAGGCTTGTACCTGTTGGACTGTTGCATCATGAGGGGGAGTGGCAAACGTCTGTTGCAACCACTTGAGTTTTATTTGTTGTCCCTTCATCTGATTAGACGGAGGAACCACACCTAAAAGTCGATGGCATTCTTCTTGCCAGGCAAGGAAGCTAGGTCCAGTAACGGGCAGTCCGTTCACACGCAATCCTAGCTGAAGAGCAACATCTTCCATGGTTATTGTGCATTCTCCGACGGGAAGATGGAACGTGTGTGTTTCTGGCCTCCACCTTTCTACCATTGCAAGAACCAACGATTTGTCAATCTTTGTGTGTCCCACTGTTGCAGCGATAGAAAACCCAGCTTGCTCCAAGTATGGTACAATCAGTGGACTTGGAGCCTCTATGGTATGTAGGTGACAATCAATGTGGTCCTGCAACCAAAAAGTAGAGTTGTAAGTATAGAAATAGTAAGGACCATTTAATGTAAATATCATTTGCAGACACTTACCATATCACCCACTTGCGATGACCTATGAACGTGTTGCAGTCTTAGCAAATCCATTGAAGTGAAGTTTGTATGGTGTTACCTGTTGCAGGCTGAGTGAAGAATGAGGTTGACTGAAGAAATGAGGCTTAGTGAAGAAATGAGGCAGATTGAAGTTCAATTTATAGTGGTGAGTGGTGACATTATTGTGACCCGTCTGCCCCATCACCCGTCTGCTTCACCCGTCTGCTGCTTCACCATTTACTGTGCGCATGTGAGCGCATCAGTGACATTATTTGCTGCTGGGACCCGTCTGCTGTGACCATGTGAGCATGGCAGTGTGTCAGAATGACCCGTCTGCTGGTCATGTGGGTGTGTCAGTGCATTGGGCAGTATACTGTGCACATGTGAGCTGGTCTACTGTTTCACTTGTCTGCTTAGACAAGTGATGGGCAGACGAGTGAAACATCAGCTGATCACTTGTCTGAGGTTTCACTCGTCTAAGCAGACAAGTGAAACAACAGAGCTTAGACAAGTGAAGCCTCAGACAAGTGATCAGCTGATGTTTCACCTGTCTGCTTAGACAAGTGATGGGCAGACGAGTGAAACATCAGCTGATCACTTGTCTGAGGCTTCACTTGTCTAAGCTCTGATGTTTCACTTGTCTGCCCATCACTTGTCTAAGCAGACAAGTGATTCACTTGTCTGAGGTTTCACTTGTCTAAGCTCTGATGTTTCACTTGTCTGCCCATCACTTGTCTAAGCACACAAGTGATTCACTTGTCTGAGCTCTGATGTCTAAGCAGACAAGTGAAACAGCAGACTAGTGAATGACTTGTCTGCTTAGACAAGTGATGGGCAGACAAGTGAAACATCAGAGCTTAGACAAGTGAAACCTCAGACAAGTGATCAGCTGATGTTTCACCTGTCTGCTTAGACAAGTGAAACAGCACACTAGTGAATCACTTGTCTGCTTAGACAAGTGAAACAGCAGACTAGTGAATCACTTGTGTGCTTAGACAAGTGATGGGCAGACAAGTGAAACATCAGAGCTCAGACAAGTGAATCACTTGTCTGCTTAGACAAGTGATGGGCAGACAAGTGAAACATCAGAGCTTAGACAAGTGAAACAGCAGACTAGTGAATCACTTGTGTGCTTAGACAAGTGATGGCCAGACAAGTGAAACAACAGAGCTTAGACAAGTGAAGCCTCAGACTAGTGAATCACTTGTGTGCTTAGACAAGTGATGGGCAGACAAGTGAAACATCAGAGCTTAGACAAGTGAAGCCTCAGACTAGTGATCAGCTGATGTTTCACTCGTCTGCCCATCACTTGTCTAAGCAGACAGGTGAAACATCAGCTGATCACTTGTCTGAGGCTTCACTTGTCTAAGCTCTGTTGTTTCACTTGTCTGGCCATCACTTGTCTAAGCACACAAGTGATTCACTAGTCTGCTGTTTCACTTGTCTAAGCTCTGATGTTTCACTTGTCTGCCCATCACTTGTCTAAGCAGACAAGTGATTCACTTGTCTGAGCTCTGATGTTTCACTTGTCTGCCCATCACTTGTCTAAGCACACAAGTGATTCACTAGTCTGCTGTTTCACTTGTCTAAGCTCTGATGTTTCACTTGTCTGCCCATCACTTGTCTAAGCAGACAAGTGATTCACTAGTCTGAGGTTTCACTTGTCTAAGCTCTGATGTTTCACTTGTCTGCCCATCACTTGTCTAAGCACACAAGTGATTCACTAGTCTGCTGTTTCACTTGTCTGCTTAGACAAGTGAAACCTGAGACAAGTGAATCACTTGTGTGCTTAGACAAGTGATGGGCAGACAAGTGAAACATCAGAGCTTAGACGAGTGAAACCTCAGACAAGTGATCAGCTGATGTTTCACTCGTCTGCCCATCACTTGTCTAAGCAGACAGGTGAAACATCAGCTGATCACTTGTCTGAGGCTTCACTTGTCTAAGCTCTGTTGTTTCACTTGTCTGCTTAGACGAGTGAAACCTCAGACAAGTGATCAGCTGATGTTTCACTCGTCTGCCCATCACTTGTCTAAGCAGACAAGTGAAATAGTAGACGAGCTCACATGTGCACAGTATACTGCCCAATGCACTGACACACCCACATGACCAGCAGACAAGTGAAACTGACACACTGCCATGCTCACATGGTCACAGCAGACGGGTCCCAGCAGCAAATAATGTCACTGATGCGCTCACATGCGCACAGTAAATGGTGAAGCAGCAGACGGGTGAAGCAGACGGGTGATGGGGCAGACGGGTCACAATAATGTCACCACTCACCACTATAAATTGAACTTCAATCTGCCTCATTTCTTCACTAAGCTTCATTTCTTCACTCAACCTCATCCTTCACTCAGCCACATTTCTTCACTAAGTCACCCAACCACATTTCTTCACCAAGTCATGGCACCTACATCAGTCTTTGTTACACTCTATCACAACGGCCAAATTGAAATGGACTCTCCATACGGGGTGTTGTTTCAGTGCGACCACCCAATCTTGCTGAAGGTGAGGAAAACCATCAACCTTCAACAACTGAGAACAACTATCCATACGAAGATAAAAGCCGGCAACGACAAGAGGGTGGGCGATATTGTTTATCGATATCCTATGTCCATTGCAACGGGATATGTTCGATACCAGCCACACTATCTTCAAGGAGATGAGGATGTAGAACTGATGTTCGACATGTTCGACAATTGCAAAAGCCTCAACCTCGGCGTTACCACCATTGAGCTATACGCACATCTCGAGGATGTTTCCATCGATAACCCCCAAGCCGAACCGTCCTACATCTTTGACCTTAATGCACCAACGCAAACATTCCACACATCTTTCCCTGAATCAGAACCCTACCACACATCTTTTCCAGTGACTGAAGACTACCACCCATCTTTCCCTTCCTCCTCTGACTATGACTACAACCCATCTTTTCCTTCCTCCTATGACTACCGCCCATCTTTTCCTTCCTCCTCTGACTACAACCCATCTTTTCCTTCCTCCTATGACTATCGCCCCTCCTTTCCTCCGGCCGAAGAGTGCAACCCATCATTCCTTGATGCCGAGGACAACCACCCATCCCATGTTGATGTACAAACTCATGCAATTCCCGTCAGCGTCGTGGCTGGGTTCCACCACGAAGAAGTTGGTGACTTCAGTGAGGATGAAGCCGAGATTCTTGCACTGTCAGTCAATGATGACGACGACGACGAAGAAGAAGAAGCTGGTGTGGGTCCCTCCTCAACCGCGCCTCCATACGAACCACCACCACACTTTCGTAATGTGAACTTAGATGGGGTTGCTCCATCAGACGATTTCAGCCACGTCCTATCGCGAGTGTCTTTGGATCAAATTGATGTCCCAGATAGCCTACAAACAAACATGAGGTTTGCTACAAAAGAAATGGCCCAGTTTGCTATCAAGGGATACCATATCAAGAACTCCCTGGATTTCAAGGTAGAGCACTCCGATA